>JAOXXN010000395.1:13307912-13319999 GCA_026770055.1 Myrmophylax atrothorax | reverse complement strand
AGATTATATATAATTTTATAGGATGAACAAGGAATGCAAAAATATGTGTCTGTGCCAGTATCCCTGTATGACTATAGGAATGTCTGTGTGAGTTGATCTGTTTGCATATATTTGGGTATTATTTTTATACTGACAAAGAAAGTACATGTGCGAGCACTCATGTCTTCCTACATATGGCTGAGCTATACCATTTTTTATTTTCATTCCTTTCTCTAAAATTTAATTTACCTTCTGCTTCCTTTGCTTCCTTCACATACTGTCTCTTTTTTTTTTTTTTTAGTTTTTTTTTTCTTAAAGCAAAAAACTTTTCTGTTTTACAGGTCATATAGGATTTTCTTTCCAGGACACAATGGGAAGAGTAATCAGCCAAATAATTCCATGCAATTTCATACCCCCAATATCAAAATAAATGTGAAAGAAACTGAATGGGGAAGGAAAACAGTACTGGAACTTCTGTCCTCTGATCAGCATTTTTGCTGTTCAAGACTTCCTGAGTGGTAAAACAGCTCAGCCACCCATGCAGTCAAGTCAGAGGGCAGCAAATTTTTATATTACTCAGATTTCCTCAAGGGGATGACCACGCTGTGACCTCTTTGCATTCTGTAAAACTCTGTGACTCAGAGATGTTGTGATGCTTCTATTTTAAAGAGCTTCTTCAGTGAACATTCAGGCTTTCCTCTGTGACACTTTTCAACTCAAGGTGGGTAAAAGCATATTGCCAGATTTGGCAGCCTAAGGTCATTCCTGGATTTCCAGTATCAGCATTAGATTAGCTGCAATCATCTATTTTACTGTGCAAACTGTGCTTTACTTATGTAACTTGATGCACTTGAGTAGCCCCACTCATTTCAAGCTCTGATGTATATGAATGACTCTGCTTACAGAGTCATCCCATCTGTTTTTTTTTTCTAGTACAAGCCTGGTAAGCCTTTTTTAATTAATCTGAAAAAAAAAATCCTTCTAGGCTTGTAAAACAGCAACATGTTCCTGTTAGGAAAGGGGAAAAAAAGAACGAAAGAAAGTAAGAAAAAAAAAGACATCTGCTTAGCTAGATATAGACTCCATATATATATTAAACAAAAAAAAATCCAAAAAGAAAAGAAGAAATAAAATAGGTGAACAAATCATTGATGTTAAGTTCATTCCCATTTCCAGGACTGAAGACTAAAGTCTCCTAGGATTAAAATCCTAAATAAGCAAATGTAAATGTGAATTTCAAGATGAGATTTCATTGTTACAAGAGCTGTAAGTTAAAATGAACAATTTTTCAGTATTGTCCTGATGTACTTCGTTCTGTTGCCTTCTATTTTCGTGAGTTTGTTACTTAACAAACATAGTTATACACAAAAGAAAGAATTTTGAAACATACAGCAGATTTTTGTTATAATCATATGTATCCAGACTGTGAGTAGCAGAAGAAACCATTCTCATAGTTTAGGAATCAGGACAATTAATACAGCTTTTTCAGCTTGATGCCATATATAAAAGTGATGATGGAGCAGTTTATGAGGAAATGGAAGTAGGTGTTGCACACAGTTTATGAATAAATTGAGAAATATTTGATCAATCAGCTCACTGTGCCACTTTTCACCATTGTGCATGGCTGCTTTACTGCTGCTTGCATTGTAGCTTGGCACAAGGGCCTGGTGAGGAAAACAAGAAACACTTAAAACATGTAGAGAAACAAGTGAGAGAGAAGGAGTAAGAAGTAACCTGACTGTTTCCTATGACTTACATGCCTCAAAAGCTGTGGTGAGGTGGGAGACAGGTAGCTGTGTATTGTTTTTCCTACACTCCAAAGAGGACGGAACAAGCTGGGAGCCAGGGTGGGACCACGCATTTGATTCACAGACCTTGTACAGGCTGCAAATGTATTTTCTTCTGAGTTCCCTGCCAGCCTCTGTTCATGGGCTTTGTGAACCAGGTGGAGCACACACATAAAGGGGCAATAGTGTAAATTAACGTAAAAGAAGAAATGTCCCCATCCTATACTCTGAAACTTTGTGATCTTTCCAAATTAGTAAGGGTTACTTGTTACAGTACTTAAAATCTAAGTACAATCTCTAGAATTTCCTAGATGTATTGTGAGGTTTAAATTAAAGGAAAGGGAAATCCAGAATATGACATCTAAATGGCATTGAGCATCTGACCAAACACAGGTCAGAGGAGACATTTAAGAGCAGTTATTCAGTAACGATGGTAAAATTCTTCCTATGTCACATAAAAAGAGCAATACACTTGCCCGTATAAAAACACTCAGTTCAATTTTTTGCAATTTTATGCACCTCAGGGTGTGCAGGACATCAGTGCAGTTATGGCACAGGATCTAGGAGACACCCATAGCTTTCTGGAGAGGCCTCTGGAGGCCACAGGGATTACTAGGGGTTTCTAACATCACCCTATGGATTTCCCACCATGTATCTGCCAAAGGCTCATCATCCAGTCTCCTATCACTGTCAGTCATCTCTCTTGTTCCAGGTGACCTGGTAGAGATGAACCTTCCCCCTTTCCATTGAAGGAACCTAGATGATTCAGTAGACTACATTAGTTTGTATTTCTGCAGTACAGCTCAGCCATCAGTCATCCCATCAGGCCATGGCTGTACTAGCAGGGGTAGCCACCAGCTTCTGGCCTTTTTGTGGGTGTCACAGGCAATCTATGAACATTGAAAGGGAAGAGGATCAGGTAGTAACACCATCTTTCTGGTACTCTCCAAAATTAGGTAAGCCAGGTTTCTAAAGTTAAGTTTGAAAATTGATTGATTATTTTGATATTTAAATTGGCATGGGTTTTCAGGTTTAGTAAATGCAGACATGCCTCAGTTTCCTGCCTATCAATGTGGCTAAAAACAGCTGCCGACTCAAGAAAGGGAGAACACTGGTTTGCAAAATGCTGTTAAGATTGGCATCCCATACAAAATGAAGTTTGTAAGAAAACATGTTTTCCAGTCAGCTTTGATGGTGGAGCAGAGAAAGAAAATGCTACCCAACATTTCCAGAGAGAAGAATCAGATTCTGCTGAATTCTCTTTTATCTATGACTGATTGAATTATCCATTGCAAATAGTGTTTGTTGCTAATTTGGCCGTTTTGCAGTTCATGAATCATTCTGGAAACAATCCTGATTTCTGCAAACACATTTGCTATTTGTAAGTATTCACTGAACAGTTTTGTGTGAACAGATTTCAGCCTATTTTATTGTTCTCAAATAGTTGGTGTCATCTATTCACTATTTGAAGTGTTTGACTGGTCAAGCAAATCACATTCTATTGTCTGCACTTCCTGATTAGGTAACTGAAACTTATAAATACAAGTATAATGAATAGCAAATGATGAATAGCAAATAGGGTATAACAAACATTGGATCATCTGAAATTTCATACAAGAAATACATAATTCATGTACTTTTGGGACTTAAACGTTTTCCTGAATACCTGGCAGCTTCCAGAAGATCCTGAAACTATGAGTAATATCTGTCATATGTATTAGCAATTATACTCTCCATTTTATTACCATAACATTCAAAAATCAGGACTTCCAATGGTAAAGAAATGTTGAACATAATGTCGAGTGCATTTATCTGCATTTATGAATGTGTAGATGTGATTCACTAGTATTTTCTGCCAATAATCTAAATACATTTTTAAAACCAGAATGTATGAACCTGGCACATGACACTTCTCAACCAATAACAGGACATGACTTCTTGGTACATACCAAAATGGAATAGAGGAAATGAGTAGGATCAGGGAGCTTGGTTGAAACTGAGATTTGATGCAGCAGAAGAAAACAGTTCCAGATTTAAGAAGCTTCATGAAAGAAGATTTCCAACTAACAACCTGTTTTTACATTGTTTCTAAATCCTTATTTTCTTTTTGAGTTCTTGTGTTCTGTTTTTAATGTTTTGTTTATTTTCAGTTAAAATATAAATGTGTCTGGATTGCTGACCATTTCTTCTGAATGTTGTCAACATGAAGTTGTCACATTTATGAACACACTCTAACATGGTGAGATTTAAAAATTAAAATTAACTGATTATTAATATATTTATTTTGAAGGAGAAAATGCAAAAAAAGCAAACTATGATTAGTTAGTTATCTAACAATTTTTAATTGTTTGGATACAGAATTTCAATGTACTTAATGCCTTGACCCAGTGGCCAGGAGGATGTTTTGGCTGGAAAGGGAAAGTGCAATGAATAGGTTGAGCAAGCTCTGCCTCCTCTCTTGAGGTCCCCAGGAGGTGAGTGAAAGGGTCTCTCTCTGCTAAATGTAACTGAATGTTGTACATGTAATATAGAGATAAGCAAAACTGCAGCCTGCTATTTCAATCCCTCAGCCAAGGTTTGAGGTCTGATTTTCTTTTGGTCAGAACCAATCTTGTGTGAGAGTAAAAATATTTTCTCCAATTATATGAAAGGAAGGCATGGAGCCTAACTAAATATACAAACATTTAAAAAAAATCTTATACACAAGTATGAAGCACAGTCCTGCTGTCATGATCTGTTGATTAGTTTAAGACTATCAGTGAAAAGCATTGTATAAGATCAAAGTTGCACGACTGTTAACCCTTTCAGCACAATCACTTAGCCAAATGCAAGCAGCCTCGCTTTCTGTTTCGAAAACAAACAGAAGGAAAACTTCTTGGATGTCTTCTTTGGTTCATCTTCAGTTTGAAAGACAGTACACCACAGGGTCTTTCCTGGAGCTCACTAGCTATAAATTACCACTCTCCTGATAAGCAATTCCCAGCCTTTCTTTCTACCAACCTCTGTGACAAAACGCTCTTTCCCTCATTTTATTTGCCCCATACCCATGACTGCTTCTCTCACTTTGATGGCTTTATATTAACATTTTCTGCTGTAATATGTGTCCACATCTTGCCATGCCAGCCTTCTGTCCCTGCAGTTATAACCAGTCAGTCTCTCTGGCCACAGGTTGCAGCTTTTAATCAAGCCTTGCTGCATGACCCACTGTCTTGGGCAATGCCTTCTGTTCCTAGGAATCTCACTAGTACTCCTTTCCTTGAGGCTGGAGGATGGGTATTTAGCATGACCATTGCTTAAGCTAGTCCAGTAATTGTCTGGAGACCAAACAGTCACTCAAGAGTAGTCACTCATTTTTTTCCAGTATAACAATATTAGTATTTCCTGGCCTTGCCATATGGGCTACATAGGAGAGGGACACACAGCCAATTAACTGAGACAAAGGTTTAACTTAAAGCAATAATGATAGTGCATTTAGTGCACTTTGGAGCCATGGTTGTCTTTACTGAATTATAAATATTAATAACAGTTAAACACATTGTCAATGGTGCAGCCATTAAACATCTGCTGCCTCTGTTACATGGTGCTTTTTAGCTGGAGTGAAATCTGTACTTTGGGGCATATGCAAGTACATTGATATTTGCAACTTAATGTAACTCAAACTTCTGGTGCCTCAATAATGGCATTTTGACTTCAACATGGCTAGTACAACACATATACTTTTCAGGAGTGTCTGTTTTTCTGGACTGTTGGTAAGAATTTTTATTCTCAGTAAATATAGAAACAGAAGAAAGAATCCATTGTTGCTTGCACTGCATGCTCAGGGCTTCAGGCACAAGGGCTGTGCCAGCAGGGTTTGGGCACAGAACTCCCTCACAGGTGCTCCACAGGAACACAACAGTTGTCTTCTCCTCACTGATACACTGTGGTACCATGCAGAAATCATATCTGTGCCCCAATGTGGCAAAAATAATGAGTTCCTTTAAAAAACCCAATAATTATCTGATTTTTAATCTACTAACATGTTGGAGGATGTACCTGTCTTCTCCCAAGATATGATTTTCTTTATATCCACCAAGATGTCCTGAGCAAAAATTGTCAAATACAGATTATTCAGAGAGGAATAATTTATTTAAAGCTTTTTCTCAGGAGTAACGACTATAATTTTTTTTAATCTCTGGACACATAAAAGAAGATAAAACTGTGCATAATACTTAAGAAGCTGAACAGCAAGAAATAAACTTTACTCTAGCAGATTTTATTTTTATAAGTGTTTCATTTGGTTCTTTTAACACAGGTAAAGATACCTTGGCAATATGACAGAGAAAGAAAGAAAATAATTTCATCTGCCACATCTTTTTCCCAGAATTGCTTTCTTCCAAATCTAAGGCCCAGGGGGGGAAGAAGTGATTAACTCCCAAGGTCATTTAAGCATCAAACCGTACTTCTGGTAAGATAAAGCCCTCTTAGAAGGAATGTTTTCAGAAAGATACCTCATTCTCAAAGCAGATTTAATCAGAATTTTGTAAAAACAGAATGAAAGCTATCAGGAAAAGCATGGAGGAAGGTATCTGCAGTCCTCCAAATTTCATAGGGGACAGAGAACAAACCAGACTCCAGGCCATAGACAAGGCATTATGTGAACATATATTGTGTTGAATGGGTTTCAAATCCAGAAAGAACAGACTCTTCTGTTGGTCATGTAAAAAGTGAAGAGGTAGATTTGTGTAAAAGGAAGAGGCTATCATATGGCAAATTTTTAAATCCACAAGATGAAGTCCCAGTAAGAAATGACAAAAGACCAGGAAATGTTAGCTAGAGATGGAACATATTTTTGATATGCAATGGAAGCAGTGACTAAAACAACTACCATCTACCATACTCCAAAACCTTTATTAATAAATAATCAAGTGATCATGCAGTATTTTATACTAAGGACTTAAGGAAGTTTATTGATTTGAATTTAAACTCAGGTTTGTTTTGGATTCAGCTTTGAATCTCACTGTAACTCAATTCTGCTACAAGCACTACATCTTTAGTGAATCACCAAGGACTTTTGGAGATAAAGATATTTACATATCTCTAATATCTTAGTTCTTGATTTACATCAAAATCCTATGTGGCTAGATCCCATGTATATTAAACAAAACAGAAGGCTAGAATTCAGTATGCAATATTCATTCAGAGTGTAATTGAATCAAGGGTGTTAAATGTACAGATGAATCTAGCTGCTATAGGATTATGGATAAAAACATACTTAGCAGAAGCAATAAAATGGCAATTTAACATATTAAAGGGCAACTACCAATTTGTCATAAATAAAACAGGGACAAAAGCAGACGCCAGTAGAATCAGAAAATGGAAATTTTTAAGTAAACTGTCTAAACATGACTACCGTTAAGCAACACCTCTGTACTTTACTGACTTAGGACTCAGTTAAAAGTGTCACAGTGGAAACGTAAGGTCTAAAAGTATTGTTGTATAATTTGGAAATCCATTGCACTGGCATTAAGTAATTTTACAAAAAATTGGTGGAGAGTTGTACATGACCAAGAGGTGGGTAAGTGTTCACCATACTTTAGCAGAGGTGGATGCCATGCAAGTATTAGCTTAGACCTTGATTGTTTCCTAAATATGTTTGCTTGCTTCTTGCATTGATTTCTGTTTAGAATTCAGGGTACTATGACCACTTACCCCAATGAATCTTTCTTTTGCAGTGAATTTCCCATTAAAAACAACAACAAAAACAATAAAAAAGAAAGATGAATGAAGGAGTCTGCCTCCAATTCCCCAAACCATTCTTACTATCCAGGTAAATTGAGCCACTGTTTTAACATCCACTATGATTTACAGTTCACATTAGGTGTTTCTTTGTACAGCATTTTGTAGGTGCCAACATTTGAAAGCCAAAACCAGCAATGTTTTTGGCTAGAAAAGAGGAACATACCTCTGGTGAGCTTTTAGGCAGGATGGTATGGTGAGCTGCTACTGTGAATACAGACCCAGGATACTTGTGCATACCACTTGCTGCCCTTGCTTTGTCTTGAACTAGAAATTCTTGCACCATGGGTATCAAGTGGAAAGTTAAAAAAAAAAAAGAACCATACTTTCACTGTGGAGATAAGAAGCATTACTCTGTGATACTTGCTGAAGGATTTAGTGCCACTAAATTTGGTCTAAAACTAGCTTGAGGATAATCTGATAAAGTTAAATTCACTCAATTTATAAACATTTGCATATTATTTATTCATATAGTTTACATGTGTTTGCCCTGATAACACAAGTCTATGTGAAACAGCTGTCAGCAGCCACCAGAATCTGCTTGTTCACTGCTTTTTGCTGGAAGCCAAAAACAACTGCCCAGGCCCCATGAATACATGCAGTTCATTTATCCCAATTAGAAACTAATTTCAGGCAAGTGCCACTAACCAAGAACAATGTGAGACAGAACAAGACAAATTATCTACAGCAGTGCAGTGAAAGAAAAAAGAAATAACAAATGAATATTGAGACATCCCAAAGAAAGTGTCTTTTATTTGCCAAGTTACAGATAATGTGTCTTTCTGATACTGAGGCTTATATTATCTATGCAGACACACTAGGCTCAGATTTTGAATTGAGTCGGAGTGTTGTTTCTGTGTTTGCAAAACTCATATGGGAATCTTGCATGAAAACATTTTCTTCTCTTCTTGCACTCATAAATACTGTGGGAACAGCCCTCTTCACAGCCTGCTGGCATGCCTACTTTCTGCACTTCGCCAGCAAGTCTAACTGCTAAAACCCTTAAAAGTTTCAGAATTACCTAATGTTTCATTCCGCTCCAGTTTGGACTGAGATTCTGGGAGGGCTCTTCTCTTCCTCACTGGATGGCTGGTGCTTATCTCTAAGCTAAACCTGAGAGCTTAGACACACCTGATCAATAGTTCGACCAACTGTGATTTCCCTTTTATTGATTCTTTTTAATGCTGATCATAACTTGTGCCATATATTGAAAGGGCCAAGGTCATCCACCCTCTTATGCAGACCCATAAACAAAGTGAATGACAAAGCACAAATTTGGTATCTACCACCATTCTATCAACATGCAAACTTCCCTGACGGGTCAGCAGGAATTCCACAGCGGTTTCCATTGTCTTCTTTACTTGTTTACAATTTTGCAGGAAATGTTAGCAGCAGTGTAGAATTATGGTGTAGCAGTGTAGAACTGTGGTATGTCATATGAAAACAGAACACAAGAGGCAAGAGAAGAAACCTGGAGAAAGGAAGACTTGCCCCTGCCCTAGAGGGTTGGGTTAGAGATTGTCTAGGTAGACTAAACACCCAAAAATTCATGGACCCTGGTGGGATGCACCCACAGGTGCTGAGGGAGCTGGCAGATGTTACTCTGCTCCTCTCCATCATCTTTGAAAAATCATGGAGAATGGGAGGGATGCCTGATGGTTTAAGGAAGGCCAATGTTACTCCCATCTTCAAAAAGGGCAAGAAGGAGGACCCAGGAAACTACCAGCTAGTCAGCCTCATCTCCATCCCATGAAAGGTGACAGAACAGGTCATTCAGGAGGTCATCAACAAGCATGTAGAAGAAAAGGAGATCATCAGGAGTGGTCAGCATGGACTCACCAGTGGGAAATCATGCTTGACCTATCTGATAGCCTTTTATGATAACATGGCAGGATGGATTGATGGGAGAGCAGCAGGTGTTATCTACCGCAACTTCAGCAAGACTTTTGACACTGCCTCCCATAACACCCTCATAGGTGCTCAGGAAATGTGGGTTAGATGAATGGACGGTGAAGTGGATCAAGCACTGGCTGAATGGCATTGCTCGGGAGGTCATGGTCAGTGGAGTAGTATCCAGTTGGAATCTGTAGTCGGTCCCCAGGGGTCAGTACTGGGTCCAGTCTTATCCATTGTTTGTCAATGACCTGGAAGAAAGGACAGAATGTACTCTCACCAAGTTTGCTGATGATACAAAACTGGGAGGAGTGATTGACACATCTGAAGGCTGTTCTGCCTTTCAGCAGGACCTTGATAGGCTGGAGAGTTGGGTGGAGAGAAACCTAATGATGTTCAAAAAAGGCCAGTGTAGGATCCTGCACTGGGGAGGAATAATCAAGCACCAGTACAGGTTGTGGACTGACCTTCTAGGGAGCAGTCTTGCTGACAAGGACCTGGGAGTATTGATGGATGACAAGTTGAGCTGGCAGTGTGCCCTGGGGCCTGGAGGGACAATGGTATCCTGGGGTGCATTGGGAAGAGTGTGGCCAGCAGGTCAAGGGAGGTGATGTTCCCCTTCTACTCAGCACTACTGAGGCCACATGTGGAGTATACTATGTTGAGTTCTGGGTTCTTCAGTACAAGAAAGACAAGGAGCTACTGAGAGGGTCCAGCAGAGGACCAAGAAGATAATTAGCAGTCTGGAGCATCTCTCTGATGGGAGACATGTGGGAGCTGGGCCTGTTCAGACTAGAGAAGACTGAGAGGGGATCTCATTAATACCTATAAATATCTCAAAAGTAGATGCCAAGAGGATGATGCCAGGCTCTTTTGGTGGTACTCAGTGACAGGATGAGGAGCAATGACCATAAACTAAAACATAACCAGTTTCATCTCAACCTAAGGAAAAACTTCTTTACGTTGAGAGTGGCAGAGCAGTGGAACAGGCTGCCCAGGGAGGTTGTGGAGTCTCCCTCTCTGGAGACATTCAAAACCCACCTTGACATGTTCCTATGTAACCTGCTCCAGGTGACCCTGCCTCGACAGGGGAGTTAGAATGGATGATCTCCAGAAGTCTCTTTGAACCCCAACAATTCTAGGATTCTGTGACTTCATAACAGAGAATTTTTAAAATATCTATAAACAGGTTCTAGTTGAAATGTGTCACCTTTTCAGGAACACAGCATCACCCATGTGGGTTGTAATGAAAGTATTTGGCACCTAAAGTTTCATTACAACACACGCTCTTGTGTAGCATGTAAGTTATTCAAGGTAAATTAGAGTAACAATACTTTTATGAATATTAAAATATTTAGCAAAAGGTTATTGAAAATACACCCCCTAATTTGTATGCTATTTGACTTATTCTATAAATGAAATGTTTGGGGTTTTTTTGTCAGCTGTTTCATTATAGGATAAACAGGGTATTCTAATCTGGAAAAGATGCTTAGATATAATGAATGTAAGTATAGCTTTTACTAACTTTTTAAAATATTATGCTAAGAAATTATGATATACCATACCATGACACCATGAATTAAGTAAATACAATCAAAGAATATTAAAAGAGAGTAAAACTCTAATTTCTTCAGAGTACAATTGTTTTAGAATTCTATTTTGCATAACGTTTGCTAATTTTCTGTTTTGAAATGAAAATCAATCAAGATCTCAAAAACCCATTAAACGTGGATTTCCAAATCTTGATCATGTTTAGTAATAAGTGTACAAATCGTATTAGAAATAGTAATTATCTTTGTGAAAACCGAACAAAATGTAAATAAATTTCTGTTGGGTTTTGGTGCAAAAATTTGAGACAAATAATATTACAGCAGGCAAGGTAGGTACCACCAGACTGTCAGCAAAAGGAGATTAAACTGTACTCATGAGACCTTCAAATGGGTATCCTGCTTCACAAGCACAGTTTTACTTTCAAATAACAGGGACTAAGTAGATGCTACAGATCACTGCACTTGCCTGTCAGTGTTACTTTTGGTGCTTAACCATTAGTTTGAGGACTTAAATTTGTAGGAAGAGATAATTATGTACAAAAAAATTTAGGAATCCTAAATTGACTCTGATGGTTTGAATGAAATGAATGAGTGAAAATTAAGTTTTGTACATCTTCCTTTCCTTCCTTCTCTTCTCTCCCTTTGCCTCCTTTTTTCTAGTGATTTTTTCCCAGGCAGAGTGCCTTACAAGCTCTGAGGGTCAGACAACTAGAAAGCAAAGTTAAACACTTCTGTGACCCTAAGTAAGCAACACTGGATCAGTTTTATTTGGCATTCAGTAAAGTCACTTGGTTATTTTGAAATGTATTTTGTATCTTGGAAATTGGTGCCTCACACACTCATTAGGGCCAAAACTGGGTTGGTCCCTTTTGTTGAAATGATTTGTGTGATGCCTTTTTCTCTGTTATATAATTATTCATATATAATGAATGATGTATATTTTCAAAACAATTCAGAAATTACAGATGGCCTATGTTGAATATGCTTTTTTTTTATTATGCGTGAGGTTTATCCAAAGATCTTGAACAGTGTCAGAATTAGACTCAAACATTAACTTTGTAGTTTTAGAATAGCCTCTCATTGCTAATGATACATTTTGT
>JAOXXN010000395.1:13270626-13307812 GCA_026770055.1 Myrmophylax atrothorax | reverse complement strand
TAAAAGAATTGGAAAAAAACAGTAGAAATTGATGTTACAAGCTGCAGAACCATATTGCCATATTATTCCTGGGGTCAGGAATTACCATTTCCTCTCTTCTCTCATACTTCCTCCAGCGTCCTCTGTCCATCAAATCCTGGGTCTCTAACTTGAGACTTTCTTTTTTATACCTTTTTTTTTATGCTATGGGCGTTAAAAAGAACAAAATATACTTTGGTTTTCAGTGCTCAGACTTTGGAGGAGGAAGTTCATGTTCCACAAAACTATACCAATACCTTCATTAGTTACCTCTTGTTTATACATCAAGTTATCAAATTCACATTGGAGAACCATCTCCTTTTTAAAAAAAATGTAACATAGGCAGGACTGTTCAGCTATTATTGGCTTCTAAGTTCAATTTCAGATGCATTCTTACATGACTGAGCACAGTACTCCAAGCCTCTGCTCTTGTCACTGTATGTTTATGAACATTTTGAAGTGAGACTTCTGTTAACCCTGAGGCTGTCAAAGAGTATTTAATATAAAACAGCACCTGATCACCATTGAACATTTGCCTACTTATAAAGAACAAAAGAGGAAAGAACAACAACAACAAAATAAAATAATTAACAACTACCTCGTTCCCACACAACAAAAACTACATGTCAACTGTTCAGTTCTTTATGCCTGCATATGCTTTAAAGTGATCTTTTTTTTCCAACAGCTATCCCCATCAGAACATGTTCTACAGTTGTAAATCAGTGCCAGTGAATTAAATTTTGCTCAGGGCATTGTGTACAATTGCAATATGGCTATTAATGCGGGGAAAATAAGAAAGGAAAAATGCTTAACATGACAGAAGATCTGACTTATTAACTGATTCAGTATAAATGAATGTCAAGTAAGTAACGGCAGCCCCAGGATCCATCCAACATGAGGTTGCTTGAAAAAGCATTTCACCAATGGCTTAGAATATGTTACTCTTTCATTCTGTTGTGTGTGCTTCCAAGTGAGGGAAACAGAGCTTGAGTTACAAAAAAAAGGAAAACAAACAAAAAGAAACACACCTTTTCATGTAAAATATTACATGAAAGAGAATTTCTATTTCAGAGGGTCAGGCTAAAGACAGTGATTAACAGAAGAGAATGTATGACCAAAAAAAAGCAAGACTTCTTTCTAAAAAAGCAATTGCTGAAGACAAGAAGCATGAAAAGCCCATTGCCATGTTGCTGGATGTGTTGTTGTTTCTTTTTGACCTCACCTTGTCCAGTCAAGATGACTAAAAGCCTTACTTTGTTATTTACTAGCTTTTAAGCATATAGTTTTTGACAGTCTTCATTATTCTTTAATAAGTTTCTTTTGTAGTGGAGCTCACCCTCTAGATGCTCGGTTAAGGAATTGAATGTTTCATCTAGAGCAGGTTCATTTTAATTCATTTAAATATGTAAAGACATTCTGTTTTGTTTTGTGGTTTTTTTAAGTACCCCTGGGCTTGCAGGCAGAGAGGTATATAGCCTTATCTATGAGTAAAAAGTCAGCTCTCAGTTCCCTGTAAACTTTTTCCTGTTCAAATTAGGGCATCTCAATGCAAGAGCTTGTTAAAGTTTCATGTTATAAGGGTGGGTTTGCCTTGACAGACATATTTAACAGCAGGAAAATCTACTTCTGTTTTTCTTAATGCCAAGTTTTAAAGCCTGCTTACTTTGTGGGTGGTGTGATTCCAGAGGAAGCAGGGTAGCCACAGGCATGGGATCAGAGCTTCATCCTTATACACATGAGCAGGTGTGTGGGTGTGAGAGAAAAGAAGGTGTGAGGGTTCTATCGTTCCTCCTTGCGCCCAAGTAACTGACCTCGGCATCCTGGGAAGTGTGGATATTTGTGACCAAACACACTGGTGTGACCAAACACACCAGTGTGCCTCCCCTCCATTTCAGCAGGGCTGGGAAGTCTAGGAAAACTTGCAAACAGGTTCCTGAGTTTGAACTAGGAGGAGACAGAGGAAGGCATAAGAGCAGGCAGAAGCCTTACAGCCCCAAGGAGGCTGCACAAAGCCCAGAGCAAACTCTACTGTGCCACCCCATGACTAAATGATGGGGCAGTGGGGCTCCCACACAGCAAGGCCAGCCCTTGCAGAGGAACTGCTGCACAAAGGTCCAGAAGACACAGGGTTGCCCAAAGGAGCAATATCACAGTCGGCCCCACACAGCTCAGCAGGCCTTTTCCCATGCACACCTATTTGGAAAGGGCTGTCAGATTATAATGAGCCTTTTTGTATGTGTTGAGGCTAATGGTTAGTGTAATGAAAGACAATAGCATTTACAACATGAGCTGCATGGAACCACCGAGCAAAAGTTTGTGGGCTTCTCCCTGGCTGGTTTTAATTTAGGTGTAATGATCAAAAGAGGAGGCAAGGTAATGTATGAGCATTTTCAGGCTTGGTCAGCCATTGACTCAACCAAGCAAATTCCATAGACACCAAAAGGAACCACAGCACCTTCACCCAGCACAGGCAAAACCAGCTTTCTCTTGGACTCAGATGTTGCAGTTTTAACTACCCAATACAGTATGGGCTTCCTCCAGACAAATACTCAGGAACACTCTAAGGTTGCTGCAGGTCCCACAGACATACCTGGATGAAATTTTAAATAAGTTCTAATGCTTTACTGATCAGAATCCACTCAGGGGCAGCCCTGTGCTGCTGTTGCTGCAGCTGCTGTGCCAGCTGCCCTCAACCTGGCCAGTCCAACAGCACCTGGCATGCCTCTAGGCATGTTGCAGCATGGAAACTCTTGGAGATATTTCTTTAAACCATAATTTTACCTCACCGTAAGACTACCAGAGACGAACACTAGGTATCTTGTAGAGTGCCTGATTTAACAGTTTAATGAATCCAATTTGCTGATTCTGACCACTATCAAACTTGAAATCACAAACCTGCACATTGATATTCTTGCTCATGGCATTCAGGAAGTGGACAGAGACCCTTTCCTAGCTCCAAAGACCCAGAGACAGCAAGAAATAAGGCCAGGTGATTTGTGATATATAGTAGGCTATTTGCTGCAAGAAAAAGGTAAGACTCCATTTACAGCTTTGGTAAGAGAAAAAATTGCAGTCAGAATATAGCCTTCACTGTTCAGCTTAGATCACAAGTTTCTGTTGTTTGCCAAAGCAGGATGAAATTGGCACATCTGAGAGCAAAATCTATCTTCTAGTTGCCTTTGCACACCTGTAACCACATAGCTATCTTGCTTTTGCACTCAGTTCTCTCTAATTGGTTTTCTCAAGAAACAGTCTTTTTCCAAAAATATTGATACAGGAGCATGGAGAGGACAGCAGAGAACTTGAGCAGTGTGTCCTTCTTCTCTAGCCTGGACTGAGAGCCGTTCTGCTGCTCACAGGCTGACGTTTTTCTCACCTCTTCCATCTTCTTGTACTCAGTCTAACTTCAGCCCCTGCACCTGCTACTGCAGAATATTGCCTTCTCTGGCTTTCCAACACTTCATATTCTGATGAATAGTTGGCTTCTTGTTACTTCAGCAAAAGTGCCCAACTGTTGCTGAATTTTCTCTCCAAGTCCAGAACAGAAAGGGCCTTTACTTCCCTTGATGGGCTCTGAAGATTAACAGTGCAAACAGTCTGGTGCCTGGTCTCCTCATACTAACTTCTGTCTTTGGTTTAATGACCAAGGTGCTTGGATCTGTAAAGCATGATATTCTTGGCTAAAAGCAGTATGAGGAAATTCCATAGGAAAACAAGCTGTCCTGTCTCTTATATAGATATCATTTATAAAGTGTCTCGATAGAATCTCATAGTGACAGAGTAAAATGGCGCTTAGAACTACAGAGCCTTCCATTGCTTCAGAAATTAATCTGAAATCAATAAAAATTTTTAAGGATCCACAACAAAAAAAAAACCCTATCTTTTTTCAAACACTGTCCACAGCTGAATTGCTTTTTCTTTTTTTTTTTTTTTTGGTAGTGAATTTGCAGGTTTCTGTGCTAATACTTCATAGCATTCCTTTAAGGCTTAAGCACACACATTTTAAAAGCTGTTAACATTTTTTCCATTAGAATAGCTTAAGTTCTTTTATGATATGTTCAGAGATCGAGTTTCACAAATGCAGTTTTCAAGCCAAGTAAAGTCAGATGTTCTNNNNCCACAAAGCTTAATGAGTGAACTTTTGCCTCACTAAGGTCTGGAAGATAAGGAGGGATGAATACTTTAAAATAAAGGCAAACATTTGCTTCAACATGTAAATGTATTTGTTCAGACTGTAAATTAAATTCAATTAAGTTCAGAGAGTAGTATCTTAAGCATTTTGCTAATCATAGTTGTGAGTTTCAACTCATTAAACTCAGATAGTACATTTAAGAAAAGCGAATCTTCCAGGAAACTGCCCATTACACAGGCTAGTTATCTTGTTTCCATTTAAGCATCGCTAAAACTTTGAAACTTGCCTTTAAGACACTCCACAGGAGAAGGAAAAAAAAGACAAGAGAGAATCAAGGGTCCTTTTGCCAACTTTAGCAAAGGAAGACAAGTTGCAGAAAGGAATTTGAATTTGTGTTTCCTGGGTGTGCAAAACCTATAGCTGCACATGCAAGAATACTCTTACTCAGCATCTGGGTGACTGTTGTGCTCAGGAGTCAGTTACGTCCACCTTGACTGGCCCCTGGGACTGGCTCATGTCTCTCTGGTTAGCAGCACACCTCTGCTCAAGAGAAAGCTCTCAGCTATTTAAGGCCACATAAACACTTGTTTTTGTGATAAGTGCTAGCCTGGCCAGAACTTCAAGGCTTGGTTTAGATGTCATTTGGCCTAAAACATGAACAAAACTATGCCAGGGAGCAGGAAAAGGGTGAACTGGGGTCAAACTGGAACTCTGATACAGGGAAAGAAAGGGCATGAGAACTATAACTGGGGCAAATGTAGTCAAAACAGCAGGAAGAGGGGCTGGGAGAGTCCACAAGAGTGGATCGGGAACCTACATGTTCCCTAATTGAGGGAGAAAACAGCATAAAGAGGAAGGAAACTGAAGCTTTCCAACTCCCTGGCATGAAGGAGCAAGAAATAAGCATTGAAGGGAACTGGAGAAGTAAAAATCAACAGGAGGTTGACACGTCAGGAGAGAGACAGGGAAGATTGCAGCCTCTGGAGCCTAAGCCAAGAACATGGCTTACAGAAGCTGCAAAATGTGCAACCAAGTGTTTTTATAGAGGGACTAGCTAGTGTTGGCACAAGACAGCAAGTGTTAGCACTGGAAGACAGAAGTGCTCAGTGTGTGACAGTGATGAAGTCCCACGCAGCCCTGCAAAAGTATGTCTAAGCTGCATAAAACCGAGGAGCTCACTCCGAGCTAGTCAGTCAAGCCTCAGAAGCAGTCTGTGCATGTTAACATTGCCTTCATTAATTTAACTGGGCTCATACCCCTATTTGTTGGAGGTGTCTGTAAACTGCACTTTGCAGGGTTAAGTAGACTTAATGTACTTTTGTTAAAAAAGAATCATTCCAGAGACAGCGAAACAGCTTAGTCCTTTAGAAACCCATTCAAACCCTTAATTTTCCTACTGTATGTCCTTGGTCAGTGATTATGAACACCAGAGAAAGAGGCACGGAGCAGAGACTGCCAACAAGCTGAGGCCACTGAATAACTGTCCCCTCTTAATTACTGCCAATGCTAACAACCATTGCTACTTCATACAAGGTGGTCTCCCTTTAAGAAAATGCTCTTTCACTTTCCTTCTTCTTTTCTTAAAAAAACTTTTTTGTTGTATGATAGAGAAAATTTGCCCAAATGCACACTATTTGCAGCAGACAGAAAGTGCTGCTCACATGACTTTTGTGTGTTGTGTTTTCATACTTCTCTAAACTTGCTCCTGAGTTTGAACTCCTGCCAGCATTTTAGCATAGCAACTTGCTTTCTTCATGACATTCAGCAAGTGGTTTTGCCTCCTCAAAGACTTGGGCTGCAACCCAAGAGAATTTTACATTATGAAAGAATGAAAGGTTGGTTACAGCAGGAGCAGTAAAAGCCACATACCTCCTTCCCTCTGACCGCAGACTAACCCAGGACGCTGTCTAGGGTCTGGGTACGTGATATTATGACTCTGATCATGTGGGACCTAACTCTTCCAGCAGGGAGGGGAACATAATTTGTTCTGTGGAGCAGAGGCTATTCACAGGGCTCCTGTGCACTTGCTGCTACATGCACAGTTTTAATATGCTCATGCTTACGTGACTGACTTTGCACATGTTGTAGAGTAAAATAACACAGGTAGGAACCAGACATCCCAAAAAGGTGGGAAGCCAGACAGGCATATCTTCCTCTGTAGCCACTCAGCGTGCCTGCCGGCTCCTGGCTGCCCTCTTCCCAAATCATGGGAATCACATGACAGGGAGGGAACATTTTCCCAGGGGAATAGGGAGGTTTGGGCAGGCCCTGACCCAGATAAATTAGCCTGGCAGCCAGCACGTGGCTTGCGGAGTGTAGGTTAAACAATCCTGATTTGCACAAGCACTGTGAGAGCCAGATCCCACTGAAACCAACAGAAAGCTTTCCATTTGCTTTTGTGAACATTGGACCAAACATTACAGATAGGCAAAATTGAAAATAGGAGGCCTCTGTGTTTTGTTGGCACAGTGAATGTGAGTATCATTGGAATAGAAACAACTGCAAGGTACTCCAAGGCTCCATCAGCATTGCTTGTCCAGTGATTGGCTTTTATTTGTTGTCTACCTCAGTGGAGCTACTAGACAGCACTGGGAAAACCTGGCCCATATTCTCTGCTCAGGAAGAATTCAATCTAGTTGCTTTTATCATTGAGCACAGGGTGCTCACCATGCAGATTATACAGGAGCAAAGTAACTTTAGGTAATTATGCCAGCATGCAGAGTAAAGAAAGGCATCCTTATAACACAGCTGGACAGGACAAACTTGAAACCATCATTCTTGAGCCAGAAAGACAGAGTCCTCTTCCAGTAGTTGTTTTCCTGTCTGCTAAACTCAATGAGATACTGTTTGCAGGAAGGAACTGAGCCCTCTTACTGCATGCTGTGCATGTCACTCTTGATGCTGCATTGCTTTAGGCAGATTATTATTCTGTCCCTTCCTTTAATCACCAGTTAGTGACAAATTAGTTGTGGTTTTATTACCACCACTTGTTGAGGATGGCGTGTTAATTTATGGGGACTTTTTAATTTATACTTTGTAAAAATTAAAGCCACTTGTTGCTAGTCAGTAGATTTTGCAAATTAATAAAACAAGCAATAAAAATGGAATAATAATAATAACAGCAAAATCTGTCTTGCAAAAGAACAATGCTGTACATCAACAATAATGATGAAGAGCGAAGAGTGACACATCACATCATCACAGCTGGGGAAATAGTCCTAGAGGCATCAGACCTTGCACATGTGAACCTATTAGCTTAGAGAAACCCCTAAAACCAGTGTAACTCAGCAAATTTACCTTGGAGGGATCAAGTTGACATTTGTAACAATATAAGACATCTTTCACAAGACACATTTCAGGGCTGTGCCTCCTTTCTTGTGCTTTCAAATAACACAGACAGGTCACAGGCAGAGTGTGATTTACTTCAGGTTTATGCCTTGAGTCTTGCTTTTCCAACCACGCATTCACAGCTGTGGGCAGGCCCGTGAAAGTCTGAAGTTTCAATCTTGAAGTACTTGAGGGCCTACTTTAAAATCCTGCTGTACACTGAGTACAGCAGCAGGGAGAGTCTAGGCTTCTACTTTGGTATATGTATTCTCATCTAATTCCCAGGACTTTCTTACTTGCAGTTCTCTATCTGCATAAAAAGCTAACATTGACCTGATTTAAATAAATAAAATAAAAACCCCATCCATCTTAAAAGTCTATTCCTTCCCTTATGTTCACTGTGTAAGAACAAAATTGCAAGCTTTACCCAAGGCCTATGGTGATAAATCTCAAGAAGGGCAGGACCTTCCATTATGAATAGAAAGATGGGTTTAATTTAAAAATAAAAAAAGTCAATACATTATTTTCAATAATTAGAATCTTGTGCCAGTTGCAAAATCAATCCTTTTCTTATTAAAGTGCTTACATTCCCAGTAAGATACTCTGTGACACAGAAGCCCCATTAAGATGGAGCTGGATCATGTTCCCAGGAAGCCAGCAACTGGTAATCAAAAATTTTGCATAGTAAATAAGAGCCTGAGTTTTAACTCTTGGAATTCCTTTTGAATGAGTAGTGGACTTGTAACTTGGATTACCTTAAGGAAGACTGCAAGTGTGGACAGTTTTATACAAAGAAAATTGGACCTAGGACATGTAATTAAGATCTTCCTAGTCCATAACAAAAAGTCATTTAATGCCTCTTGGCAAAGTCTGACATAAGAAAGAAACAAGATTCTGCAGAGGAAAATGGACAACCTAACCAGATTTACTCTGATCAGCCATGTGTTGTGATGAAAAAGAAAGGTAGGGAGTGAAATAAAATGTCAGGAATTTGGTTTGCACCAGAATTTTGGTTTGTTCTTATCTCTACTGAAAGTACTTGCAGAGTACTTGCAGAGTATCTACAAGTTGGATTAAATTTTCTTCTCTCCCTTAGTTTAATGTTGCAGCAGAGCCAGTGTATATTATACACTGGCATAACACATGCCTTTTAGAAAAAAGCCTGACAACACAAAATTCCTGTTGGTGCTATGCTCGCAAAGCATTAGCATAATGATGTTAGAGAGAGATCTTTGCTCTTATAGAAAATTTTTATATCTGTCAGGTTCTTACATGTAGGCTGTCGCAAACACTATAGGAATGGGAAACTAAACTAAGACACAATAAAATTATCTTACTGATTGAGGAAAAAAATTGAGATAAAAAATTAGAAATGAAATATTTTCCACTAGTATAGCTATACTTCTACTACGGCAGAGCACAAGTAAACAAAGAATCAAATAATATAGATGGAAATTATAGGTCAGTGCCATATTACTAGGGGACACGTGAAGGCCTAATGCAAATCCTCATAAAGCCACAGTTATGTGTAACAGGTCTAATAGTAATAATAGTAATAATAGTTGTTCTTCATAATGAAGAATGATTGTCGAGCACTTAGTGTAATACAGCTATTTACTTTCACCACCTATTTGCTTGTGGGGAATAGATTCAACTGTGATGAACAGCTGTGGTTGTGCATGTTCAGTTTTGATGACTAGAAAGTACTAATTGATTCTTCTTGAGCTTTCTTCCTTGAGGCTCTGTTGCCCTCCATTTTATTAAGGATTCTGGCTTACAGACTGAGTTGTATCATCACACATCAGGTATTTTGATCTAAAGGCCTTTTTCTCCACTTATTGAAAAAGATCCTGCAAGCTTTAAGGGTTGATTTCAGCATGTGTTGAAACTGGCTTTTAACTGTTCTTTTCCAACAAGAAAGGAAGGCCCCCTCCACAGATCAAGAACGTCAGTGCTGCCTGCCCACCCCTGCACTGACTGAGATCTTACCAAGAGAGTTGTAGCATGGGTGGTTAGAGGATGAAGCCCTGGGTCTCCTATCTGGCCATGCCTAGATCCCAGTAGAGGCAGAACCATCCTCTTCTCAAATACAGCATCTGTACACCCAGAGATCCCATCAAAAACTGCAGGCATTATGACAGGCTGATAAATGGCAGTCTCTTCTAGGGAGAAGTCACAAGCTAAACAAGACCAGATCTAGATCTTGTCACCTGCCCAGAGCAAAGGAACAGGATGAAGGCATCTTGAAAAGGACTGATTATGTTTTCCCCTTTGGAGAAATGATACTGCCATGTTCTCAGTAGACTGGCAGGAATCTTAGTGTACATAATGAGAGTGGCCATTGGAGGAAGAGGACTAGGAAAAGGAAGATTAATGGATCACTTGCAGATTAGTACTATAAAGCTCATTTTAAGATGTTGAACCACCCTTATCCATCTAGAGAAAGCATCCTGTTCTGAAACAAATGTCACCTCCAGAGCAGCTTGGGACGAGATAGGGACATTCTTCTACAATCAGTGTTCCAGAGATGCATCCCCATTAGTTCCCCAGTGGATTTCCAACTGGAAAGACAGAACATTTACAAGGAAGGTTTGCTCTGACTCCAAGTTTCATGGAAAATTTTTGTCCTATGGTTTATTCACTGGGGACTTCCCACAGTGTTCAGGGAAACCAAGAATCAAGGCTCTAAGGGAGCAGATTCTTTTGCTTTCATCTCTCCCATAGATTCAGCCAGTTCTACTTCTTCCTATGAGTTGCTGCTCACAGAGAGATATGGGCTTGAGTGACTGTAAAATAATTCTTTGCTTTGTAGCTGAGACTTTGTTTTAATTAACTCATGATTTGAAGAAGGAAATTAAAGGTAACTTAGTATTTAAAACACTTAGTATTTAAATCGTGTAAACTTTTTCTAAAATGAGAATAAATTAAACAAAAAGTAATGGAAACAAATTATTATAAAGAAAAAACTTCCCTGAGTTGAGCTTTTCTTGATTAGCTTTCATGAGGGCATAGACTTTGCTACTGAGAAGGAAGACCCTGAGAAAAGGTGCCTGGAAGCATGGAAGCCCTGGTCCAGGAACAGGCACTGCAATGCCATGAGCCTCCATTCAAATTTTTATCCCTAGCAGATCTCTTTAACAATGCTCAATAAAGTAGCTTTATACCTTAATCCAAAGTATATTTTATTCATAAACAATTTCCATCATTCCCTCTTCTTCTCCCTTTTGAGACAGAATAATGTACTACTAAAATAGGATTTCTGCTTTCCAGTCAAGAACGTTAGTAACAAGAAAATAAATAGTTCCCTTTATTACCAAAGTCTCAGAGGAGTGCAAACAGAGAAGGAGAAAACATAAAGCCCATTTCCAAGGTGTTCTGGAGTAATGCGTCAGCCTCTGATCTTCAGATACACATCAGCAAATCCAGACTTTGATCCACAAAGCACTTAAGTACTTGTCTAACTTGGAGCATAGGAGTAGCCTCTTCAGCTGGGATTAGCATGTGGTTAGGTGCTTTTTTGGACTGTGGCTTTTCAAAGGAGTGTACGGATTAGTTATGTACTTTGTGATGTGGAAAGGAAGAAAGGGAAGGAAGGAAGGAAGGGAAGGAAGGAAGGAAGCAAGGAAGGAAAAAAGGAAGGAAGGAAATCTGGCTTAGGTTAGAAATAAAAAAAACCCAGCAGATCATAAGAGTGCTGATTGAGACCAAAGAAAAACTAAGATGTATAGTACATTGTACAACAATTCAGCACGGGTTGGCCTTATATTTAAATCACTACACTGAAAAATACAGGAAAATTATGCTTCCATGAGAAAAAAAGGATGACCACCTAGAACCTGGAGCTTCAGGACTATATGGGATCAGTTCTATTCACGTCTTCCTTGGTTTGCCCTGATTCTCCTGCCATTCTACCAGAAATCCTGTCCTTTACAGCCTCCAGATGAGATGGTTATATGAGATGCAGATTCTCTGTTTTGGTCAAAACAATTTGAACTCATTTAAATGGAAAGTCTGAGCTTACTCTTTTTAAAATTGAATAGGTTAGGGAGGCTCAGCTCATATACTCAGTTTATAGATTATGCCCAGCTCATATAAGCCATTGAATTGCCACACTGGAAGCAGAGATGGCCATGCACAAACTGCCTGTAGATAAGGATGAAGGAGTTTCATGTTATACAGTTAATTAGGCAGGGCCAGGGGACATTCCCAGGCACTGGAGCTTGGTTATTTATACTGTGACATTGTTAGGATGATGGCTGGCATGTTTTTGGCAAAGGTACAAACACCCCATCTAACAGAATGCCAAGCAATTCCCAGGAACAGCACGGAGAAGGAATCCTTCTCCATAGGCAGTTTGCATTCAGCCACCCTGTTCTGGAGGGTGAGCTAATTCAATAATATGGATGCAGGCTGCTCTGCATCAGCTTGCCTCAGCGCCAGCAAATGTTCCTGGGCATGTTTAATTTACTAATACAGATGTAGCCATAGGTCCTAGTCATGGATACAGTGCTGATTCAGTTGACTTACCAGTCTATTAAAATCAAGATAGAGTTTGATTCATTGCAAGCAAGATAAATATTTGGAAATGCAGTAGAGGTGAAACCAGCAGGAGCCTGGGAAAAAAGTCCAGCTGCAGGAGGATCTGCTTTGAGAATAAACAGTAATAAAAATACACTGGCTACAGATGTAAGTTCATCTAAGGAAACAAGATGAGAATGTGTTGAGCTGGCACAAGAAAACAATTATGTTGGTGAGCCATAGAATTAATGAAGTCTGGCTTGCTATGATTTATGTTTCTCAGTTGGTTGACATTGAGCAGCAAGAAAACTATGGCATAGTTGCCATCACAGAAACATGGTGGAATGACTCACAGAACTGAAATGCTGCAATGGATGGCTACAAACTCTTCAGAAGGGATTGCTGAGGAAGGAGATGTGGTGGGATAGCCCAGTATATGTTAGGTGCAGTCAGATAGTGACCCTAGAGTTGAGTGTTTATGACTTAGAATCAGGGGGGAGGCCAACAGGGTAGATACCCTGGTGGGACCCTGTTACAGACCACTCAATCAAATGCAGATGCAAACAAAATATTCTATGATCAACAGACAGAACACTCAGAATTACTGGCCGTTTGTCTCATTGGCTGCTTCAACTTACCAAATGTCTTCTGGAAATACAACACAACAGAGATGAAACAGTCTAGGAAGTTCCTGGAGTGTGTGGAAGATAACTTCCTGACACAGCTAGTGAGTGAGCCTAGGGAAGGCACCCACTGGACTTGCTGTTTGTGAACAGAGAAGGACTGGTGGGTGATGTGATAGTCGGAGGCTGTCTTGGGCACAGAAGAAGTAAGGAGGGCAAATAAGAAGAATGGCTGCTATGGAAATTCCTGAGGAAGAATTTGGCCTGTGGGGGAGCCTGGTTTACAGAGTTTCTTGGGAGACAGTTGTGAAGGACAAAGGCAAGTTGGCAGGGAAGACCAACCTGATTGAACAGAGAGCTTTGACTGGACTTCAGGGGAAAAAAAGGAGAGCTTATGAGCTTTGTAAGAAGAGAACTGCAAGGGTGTCATGAGGTTATGCACCGAGAAACTTAGAAGGACCAAAGTCCAACTAGAACGTAAATCTGGCTACTGCCATAAAAGACAATTAAAAAATGTTTCTATAAATACATCAGCCACAAAGGAAGGGCTAAGGAGAATCTCCATCGTTTATTGGATGCAGGGGGAAGCATAGTGATAAAGGACAAGGAAACAGCTGATTTATTACATGCCTTCTTTGCTTGAGACTTTAATAACAAAACTAGTTGTTTTCCAGATACCCAGCCCTCTGAGTGGAAGACAAGGACAGGAAACAAAATGAAGATCCCATAATCCAGGAGAAAATTATTAGAAAATGACCTGCTCCACCACTTAGATGAAAACAGGTCTATGGCACTGGATAGGGTCCACCTGAGAGTGCTGAGGGAACTGGTGGAAGTGCTCACTTCCCATCATTTATCATCAGTCCTGGTTAACCAGGGAGGCCACAGGTGAGTGGAGGTTGATCAATGCCATGTCAACCTACAAGAAGGGATGAAAGGAGGACCTGGGTATCTGTCAACCTAACCTCAGTGTCAGGAAAGGTCATAGAGTAGATCCTCTTGAGTGTTATACAGCATAGAGAGAAGAGCCAGGGGATCAGGCTCACCCAGGCAGGTCCTGGTTGATTGACCTGATCTCCTTCTATAACAGGGTGACCAGCTTAGTGGATGAGGAAAAGGCTGTGGATGTGTCTAATTGGACTTTAGTAAAGCCTTTGACACCATTTCCCACAGCATTCTCCTGGCAAAAATGATGACTGCTTGTGGCTTGGATGGGTGTGCTCTTCGTTGAGTTAAAAACTGTCTGGATGGCAGGGCCCAGAGAGTTGGTGAATGGAGTTACATGCAGCTGGTGTCCAGTTTTTGGCCTCTCACTTCAAGGAAAACATTGAGGTGCTGCAGCATGCCCAAAAACCAGCCATGAAGCTGATGAAGGGTCTAGAGCACAAGTTTGATGAGAAATTGCTGAGGGAACTGCAGTTGTTTAATATAGAGAAAAGGAGACTTAGGGGAGACCTTACCACTCTCTACAACTACTTGAAAGGAGGTTGTAGTGAGTTGGGGGTCAGTCTCTTCTCCCAAGTAACAAGTGATAGGACAAGAGTGCAAATTGAATCTTGGGAAAATATTTTTCACTGAAACGTTGTTCAGGCATTGAAACAGGCTACTCAGGGAAGTGGTGGAGTCACCATCCCTGGAGATGTTTAAAAAATGTGTAGATGTGGCACTTGGGGACATAGTTTAGTGGTGGACTTTGCAGTGCTGGCTTAACAGTTGGACTCAGTGATCTAAGAGGTCTTTTCCAACCTAAACAATTTTATATTTCTATGACTTTGTTTTTAAGAAGATTTGACTAAAGCACTTTGGTCTCTCTTCTGCTTGGATTCTCTGAAGTCTGACCATATGCATATGTAATGTTCCTTCAGTCAAGTTACTTAGAAGATCTTTCTGTATGCAGCAACTTGTTTTATTGAAGCTTGTGAGAACTTGGTTATCTTTGAGATGTCTACCTCTCTGTCAAAATCAGTCAACATCTTCAAAATTTGCAGGAGTACAAGCCCAAGAGCTGACTGCAGAATCCTTGTTTCCATAGGAATTGGGGCTGCAGAACATGGTGCATTAGGACACTGCTCATGCACTTGGCATAGAAACAAAGAGACAGCATGAAAACTAAAATGGGGAATATGTCAAACCCAATACCTGGCAATTTAGTTACCAGCAGTCATTAATACCTGTATTTTTAAAGTTAAAAAAATTAACTCATTTCAAACCATTATTTCATTATTTTCTAATTCATTAACTCCTAGAAGAAGAACCCATACTGTTAAAAACATCCTTCAAAATATGCTGCTAAGCTCTTGAAAAGGTTTATTTTCAGCAACACTAGAGAAAATAAAAATATCTGGAAGAGTAATAAAAAATGGATTAAAGTGAACAGAAATAATTTATCAACTGCATACATACAGGAATGGAAAAAGACGACTACAAAAGATTCCTCAGAAAAATCAAGGAAAGAAAGGGAATTAAGCAGAACTCTTTTACACTAACAATATATCTGTGTATGTTTGCCATTTTTGATGACAAGTTGCCTACATGCCTGTTGGTACCACAAAGTATTACACGACATAAGGAGTATAAGACAAACTGTTGCATTGGAAATACACATAAGGAGTTTTTTTTCAGGTCAGATATTTAACAGAGCTGGATTCTTCTTATTTACACTGCATGAACCAGGAATAGATCAGTCTAATTTCAGTATTTTGAAACCTAAAGAAGTAGGAAGAAAAGATGTTACCTATTTATAGGTTACTTACAAGCTTGTGCTTCTGTGCAAGAAATGTGTATGAGGACAACAGACCTGAAAAGTGTCCCTTGGGATAGATGTATATTTGACTTCCCCAATCCCCTCAAACACTACTCTGTACATGCTTTTCCAAAATTATTTCCCTATTTCATTGTTTTAATTTTTATTTCCCCTGGTTATCATTTCCAAACATTAGGTTTCCAATTTGTGCTGGAATAAGAATGATGTGCCTGTCAGAGTACTGGTATCCATTATTGTTTTACATTAGAGAAATAAATTGCTTATCCGAGGCTACTCAGAGTTATTGGAAGAGCTTGAAGTCAGACTTGGACATTATGCTTCTGCCATTAGACCTGGCTGACTTTAATAGCATTTCTCACAACTAAGGAGTTAAAATTCCTGTTCTTGACAAATAGTGGATATACAGGCTGATCTCACACTGTTCCTTTTGTAGACACATGGCACTTAAACTCTTCAATCTCTGTTTATTCTGCTTTAAGGCTGAATCATAATGTACCTGACATGCATATTTATGTTTATGTGTCTTTTTGATGACACAAAGCACAAAATTACTCTCAAGGACCATCAGATGAAAATGGGCAAACTCAAGTCCTCTCTTAATTCCTCCAGACAGAGGCCTGAGTTGGTATAATGCTCGTGGGCTTACATTCAGTCTGCTCCAATATATCTGTGGGAATGAGCAGGAACTGCACTCTCCCATGGGAAGGCCTGCTTGGAGGCAGCAATGTATTGGACTAGTGTGTACAAGATTAGAGTCTTTCTCAGCCTATGGAATATATCCCACCTGGTGGAACAAATCCCCCCCAAATCCATTTACTTTTCTTCCTTTATCTCTCCTCTCACCTGTACACCCAGTTGTTTCTCTACCATATGATCCAGCCACTATGGACATAGGTACAGAGGGGAAGAAAACCAAACCTCCTCCTCCTCCAGCAGCATCCTACACCAGCCAGCCTGTTTAACTCGCTGAACTGCAGAGAATCATTCACTGTTTTCCACTGGCTTCACGCCACTTTCAAGCTTGTGTGCCCAGCTTATTTTAGGTCAAAAGAACACAAGAAGAGCCAAAGGGAAAGCACATGGATTCTAGGAGCCTGGAGGGGAAGAGTAAGACTGACCCATGGGTGGTAACATTTTAGCAAAGAGATCCAGCTGCCTCAGCAGGGTGGGAAGTCACACTCTCAGGTCTCTTTACCAGGTAGAGTCAGTCTGGTGTCATCTGCAAGGTGAAGAGATGAAAATGGAGATAGCAGCAGGAAAACAGAGAGAAGAAGGAGGGAAGTTTCACCGAGACAAAAACAAGGAAGATTAACTGGAAGGAAGAAGAAAGCCAAGGGGAAACAGATTGAGAGTTGAAGCAGTTCAGTGCCAGCAGATGTTCAAAATCAGATGGGCTGAGGTAGCTCCATAGGGAAATGAGGTTTGGAAGGGAAATACATAGGAGAACGGCAGGAGCCCAGAGGGAATTGCTGCCAGGTTAAAAATGGGAGCAGGTTGTGCTGACAGTCTTCTCTTAAGCTGCTTTTCTCTCATTCTGTCAGTCTGATTTGTTTATTTTGACCTGGAATTTTTCAAGTCACTCTATGGTAAGGTTTAAAGCAGAAAGAAGTGATAAATTTGTAGCAGACCCTCAGTTCAGGATATGTACAGCTAAAAGCTGCTGCACTTGTGCACCTATCAGTTTACAGGTGTTTCATTATCTGAATACTGAATAAATAGCCTGTACATAATTTGGAAAATACCAGTGAGCCCTTAACCCTGGTAAAACACTAGCTGAACAACCAAGCCAGACAGACTCTTCTGTAATTCCTGAGTATGTAAGGCAGCGCAAATGGCAGCAGTATAGCAGCCTGCAGCCACTCTATACAATCGTAAGACAAGAAGGAAAGGAGTTTAATTTGTTTCTGAAACCTCAAGACTGGTGCAATGCATATTTATGCAGGGTAAATGTACATTCCTGCCTTTGTTTCACTGGCAAACATGCAGACTGTGCAAGGTGGATGCTCACTGATCATCCTTTCTCACACATGGGAAGGATTGGAAAGCACCTCTCCTTGGAGGTTTTCTTCTATCAAACTCCAACTTCTTTTGTGTGATAGTAAGATTGAATAGCCTATTTCCCATGCTTGGACCAGGCAGATCGAAGTGAAGAAAGCTGTGGAATCCAAAGATCGCGCAGCAGTTTTTTTCCTGTTTTCAAAGACAAATTTATAAGATTTATTATAAACTAAAATTCACCAATTATCTAGAACTATTATCCCTCCTTCTATGAGTCATTCATTATGTAGCTCAGTTGTTTCAACAATATTGTGGTAACTTCAACTTCACCTTTAAGCGCTTCAGATTAAAAGGAAGGAGACAGAAGTCTTTTTTCATTCTTTCTTCTAAGCACATCTTTATATTTGGATCTAAAAATTAAAAAAAAAATCCCATTCTGGTACAACTGGAATTGTACTATCATGTCATGTTATGAAAGGGCTTTAGGTGCAGAACTTCCCAGATTAGTTGTTAACTATGTTTTACAGGCTGATAAAGCTGAGACAAGAGAGACCATTTAAAATTATGTAACAACTGGTGGGAAAAAAATTAAATATAACTTTATCTCAATAAATAAATTCATTAATCAGTGCAACCCATCTTAATAAAATAAGTAGTGTGGAGTTTATTTCCCTTCTGTGATGACTCTGTGGACAGATACTCTTGTCCCAGACAAGAATTATGTGGAAATATGTTCAGATTGTGCATGAAAATCAGCAACGCTGAGAAACATCTAGGATCAAAGCAAGTTATGTTATTCAGACTCTCTAAATTTACACATTCTTAAAAGCAAGGCCAAAGCTGACATTTTTCTTCAGCTCTTTTCTTTTACAGGGAAGGTATAACCCAGGCAGTATCAATTTTCACAGCACTACAGGGAAATCATGATCAACCACGTCTTCCATGAGGAGTTTCTCTAATGAATTAGTCACAAACATATTTTTATTCCTCAGCACTCTGTACCTCTTGTGCCCAGTACATGAATCTCAGATTCCACCACTTTTGTATTTTTAAACAAGTGCTCAAATGCTTACTCCCATTCTAGAAGTAACAAGTGAGCCAACTTTACTGCATCCCAGTTGGAAATCAAACTCTGATGAATTCTGGAAGTCTAAAGATAAGGCATCTTTTTTTGTGGTTTTCTTTCTGAAACAATTTTTTTTAAAAAGTGCCATTGAATTAGAAGAAAATGGTCAAGAGTAAGATTGCTCTTGTTGATAAGGCAATGAAGAGGTATGCCACAAATTCTTTCAATGACCTTGAAAAAGGCCATGAAAGTGTCCAAGCCTTGGCTTTCCATTGCTAAAGTAAGAATTATGTTACTTTATTTCTTCCATTCTTAACCTTTGTGGCCCATTTTGAATATAAATCATGAAGAAGTAGGAACTGCCTTGTGGAATCAAAGACATCAAATGCAATTCCTTCCCTTTGGCAGTGACTAAGATCTTCATAAGACAGTAGAAGATACTCCAGGGAAAGAAGTGGTAGCATAATCTATCCTCATGAAAGATTCACTTTAATCTCTAGAAATTAGAGATTGACTTAAACCATGAAGCATGAAGTTTTGTATCTGGGTGATTTTATATTAGGTATTATAAGATGCTCTCATTATTCATATCCATACCAAATTCTCTTCTAAATGCTGCTAAATAATGTGGGAATACATTCTGCTAGATGATTCTCAATGTTTGCCTGAATTATTTCCATACTCTGGGATGCCACAAAAAGATAAATAGTGGCAGGGAAGAAAAAGGGCAGGGGAGGGAAGACAGAGAGTTCTTTCATATAGTTTTAAACTTCCTTTTCTTTGTATACTAGAAAATGTTGACTTGTGCATTTTGCAGTGGAGTTTTATGCTGAAATATATCAAACAAATGAGTTGGCTCTTTTGTATCCTCTTTCTAATATGAGATGACTCTGAGACAGCTTTGCTTTAGGAAAAACAGGAAGTTTGGGGATTCCTTTCCTCCAAACTGGTTATTTTTTCGTTTCTAAAACAGTCTAGATGAAGGACACAACACCACTCTCACACTGTGTGACTTTGGTCTGCCTTCATTTTGTCTCTGAAAGCACCTAGGGTCAGTGCCAGGACCCCTAATTACTCACCTCATGTTTGAGACTGTAATTTTGGCACCTTTCTGGGTACAAATCCCAAGCGAGAAGAGCAGGTCTAACTTTTTCTCTCCTTCAGAAGGTGTCAAACAAATCAAAGCCTTGTTTTCTTTCAAGAATTGAGCCTCATCAAGAACCTGCTTATGTGTGTAAAGTCTGCTTGGCTTTGTTGCTTTCTGCCCCCTGGAAGGAGCCAGGAGCAGGTTTAGGTGCTGACAGAGCCTGTGGCAGCAGTGGCTCAGCACTGACAGCTGCTGCACCCCCAGGCACAGCACAGGGAGGGCACTGCTCTCCCCGCAGCCACGCATCGAGATGAGGAAAAGCAATTTCAATCCATAGCATAAGGCTTACAAAATAAATTGCTCTGCACCACCCCAGATAATTTGCAGGGTATTAAATGGAATCCTTTTAACAGGAAACACTTGCATCCAAGAAAAGGGCAGCAAAGTGAGGCTGTAGGACTGGGGGAATTGCCAGCCTTGCTTACTGGTACCGCAGGACAAAGATAAACTTTAAATGAATTCAGCAATTGAAATGAGGGCCATGTAAAAACACCACTGGGAGAAGGAGGGCATCTTATGCCTTCCTCCCACTGAGCATTCATCCAGGTATCAATTTATTCCTGATTATGCTATCAGGAAAAGGACTGTCTGAAGGAGCAGCAGCAGCCTGAGTGCCAGCACTGCTCAGGCGGCTCCAGCTGTTCCCCATTTGCTCCAGCCCTCAGTTTTCGCAGGCAGGGCAGCATAGCAGACTGGGAAACAGCTCTTGCTCTGCACACCACGAGGGTGAGGTGGAGGGCTGCTATCCCCAAGGCAGGCAGGCAGGGGAAGAAAACAAACCTGTCAGGGTTCCTTACTGCAAGCCAGGGGCAGTGAAGAATGGGAGAGAAGGGGAATTGCCCTGGGAAGGGTAGGTGGGAGTATAACATGATTGTATTGGATTAATATGCACTGTGAAATGAGATGAAGTAGTTAAATATTCAAAGAGCCAGGGGAAAATAAAGGAGGAATAATGACATAATGTAGAATCATAGACTTGGCTAAAGAGGCAAGGCACATTTGCAGATCAAGAGCAGGTTACTCAGGAACACTTCCAGTCGGGTACCTACCTAGTCCAATGACACTACAATCTCTGCTGCAGTGTCTGAGGAGTCTTTAACTGTGCTGGGTAATATTGCAGGGTGCAGAGTAAATATCTGGGATATTAACCTTTCAGAAGCTGGCTCATCCATGGTTATATTCACCTTAGTGACTGCTGTGTATAAACAGCAGATCTCTGGTCTTTGACAGACAGGTTAGGGCCATCACCTTCATTGGGAGCCTGACAAGGTTATAGGCCAATAATGAAAGAACTTTCTGAAATGATATTTCAAAAATAGCCTTTTGATTTGGTTTGGCCTATTGCAAAACATTAACAATTGTTATGGTTTGTTCAAAACCCTAGACATAATCATTATTACAGACTTATTTTTATTTTGTTTCTATAAATGTTATAATCTACAATCCAAACATGTAAAAGAAGAGCAGTGTTGGAAATAGGTTATTGAAATATTTTACAATTTCTTTATGTCATTTTTTAATGAAATGGGCAGACTTCTTTAACAGGTGAAGATTTGACTAAAGATGCTTCTGTTTAAAAGTGTTCAGCAAATTGTAGCTCCATTTTTGCCCTGCGTGGGAAAAGTCTCTGTCAAAGGACAGGGTTGCATTTCCATTAAAATCTTAAAATCCAATTTGTATTCTTTGATCAGTCTAAATTCACTAACATTTCATTTGGATTTCTTCCCGAATGAAAGGTGCAAAATCTAAGTTCAGTTTGGATTTTTGAAAAGAGTTTAAAAAACCATACGTACAGTTGAGTACAGCAGCTCTCCCATGAGAAAAAAAGAAATTAAATGTTTAGTGAATATCTTTCCCATGTGAATTAAAATGAAGACATATGTAAAACTGTTTTTGTATGCAAACTCATAAATTCAAAAGGAAATTGTTAAGGATCTGAGCAGCTTTCACACATACTGATTTCAATAAAAATTTAAAAGACTCAAGGGAAAACACCATCATGCCCTTAAATACACTGTTTTAAAACTTTTTGAACTTTTATTCTGGGCAAGTTCAGAGCATTTTATATGGGATGCTAAATGGATTGTGTCTGCTGCTAGCATCCTACTGCCAGAGAGTGGCTAGTAGATCTAAACCACATCATGCAAAGAGAATTTGGGATAGCTCCAGTGGTCACTTTTTAGGGGGAAAAAAGCTATGAAGTCTCCACCCTGATATCTTTGCAATCTTTTTTTTTGCAGCTCTTCACAGAGTAGTCCATTCACAGTGGTAGAATTCAGCAATGTTAGTCTAATGCCTATGTAAAGGGTAAGATAAACCACAGCTTTTAATATTCTTTATTGAAACCTTTCTGTACAATTTACATGCAACACAAGAGGTTAAAAATCCCTAGAGAAAATATATGTATTACTAGCTAGTTTGTTAAGAGATAAGGTTACTAAGACAAATAGGACAATACCAACCACACAATACAGAGGGTATGATTTTCAATGGCCTTCGCAAACTTAAGCAAATCCTTTTCAGCAGTCTGACACCATGAATGAAGTGTTTGAGATGGTATCTCCAGCATTTGAAAGAGCAACTCTGACACATACTTTGATTAGGGAAGCTGACATTTCTGTTAAAGTTCAGCAAGTCACAGAATCCTCTTAACATATGGCCAAATATTGCAATCTTCTCTTCTAAAAAGGGTGAGTGTGATTGCAGATCTCATAACTTTTGAAGACAAAGCCAAAACTTATTGCATCTGATTCACTTTTTCATTCTCAGCAAAACAAAGATGGGCAGACAGATAAAATACCAAAAGAAGAATAATGATAATAATAAATCCCACATATGCTTTGAAGATGTAAAAGCAATGTAAATTTTGCTATTATACAAATATTATGGTACTGAAATTGCTGAGATAGAAGTTGAAGTATATTTTGTGTGATATTATCACCATTCTGGTTTGATGACAAACAAGCTTCAAACCTAGAGATGGGACTCGAGCCATAGTGTGAGATTTAGCAGCCAATTTTGCCCATAGTTCAGATTACCCCTGTTCATATCTCAAGATTTGGATGTCCAAAAAATTCCTGCAAATTTAGAACATATGGAGTAGAAAATAGGCTAGAAATTCTGCCACCATAGAGCCTCCTGTAAGGTTGCAGTATTGCTGGGTTGTGACCAAACAGGTATACTGACAGATTGACCATCACAGGACTGGATTAAACAGGAGAGTAGAATGCAAACTCTTTTATATAAGCACATAAAAGGATTTAGATTTTATTCAGTTCAAGGTCTGGGTAAAGGATCTGGTCAGTTCATATTTATTTAAAGCAATTGACCCAGTTCTCTTTTTGTTCTTCATCTATCCAACAACATAAAAAATTCTCTGTAGGAAATAAAAAGAAGCATTGAAGTGTACCATAACCAGTAAGTATTTACACAGGTCTTGCAAAGAGTGTAGCTTGAAAAGGAGGATGCTCCATTTATGCTATGCACTAGCAGTTTATGCAAGCTGTCTATATAACTGCACATCCTAAGGACCAACCTTCAGAATTGTTTAAAAGGTTTACAACTGCTTTTATTGAAATAAATATACTGGGAACAACAGAATCAAGAAACAGTCTGAAGTCTATAAAGTTTGAGTAAAGAAACCATTGTAAGGTGTGCCAATAGAACAATTGTTTCATGCTGTATTACAAGTGCATCTTGTTGCTGTTGTTGTTGTTGTTTTTTATTTTAAAATTCAGTTTATCGAATGGCTTTTCCATTTAAAGAATAAAATGCGGGAATTATTTCCTGAGATGCACAGTGGAAACTTTTGAACAAATATGAAAATTGTAATCAAGATTAGGCATCAGTCTGAGATGTGGCTGGCTTTTTTATTGGGATTTAACTTCATTTTTTGACATCTCAGCTGTACTACCAGACTTGCCACTCACAACATTTTCATTTTAGATACCATATGGATCCTGGAAATAGAGACAACATAAAAACCAGAACAAAGGACCCTGAAAATTTCTCATTATTTCAGATTAAGGAATAAGGTTTGCTCTCTTTTATGATGACCCTTAAGTCAAAGTATCTATCAGGATGTAGGTCTTGGAAGTGGACTGACCTGATAATCCAGTAATGGAGCCCAGAGCTCCATTGCACAATTGCTTTACATGTATTTGCTATTTTCTGGAAAACTCAGAGCTGGGTCATCCTAATCCTTTGGGATATTCTGTCAAAATTTCTTGAAAGGATGCTGTAAATACTAACCAGAAAGGCAACTGTCAGTTTTGCCTCTGTTCTTTCTATTTCCCAGTGATTCTCTCAGTGTCAGTATTCCCATTGGAAAATCAGAGGATGAATTCTGGACAAGGCAGAAAGGGGAGCCAGACACACAAAGAGCCTCTTCTCCTTTCCCTTGTGCACTCAACCACAGACCATCCTTTTACAAGAATATAAAGTTTCAGCATTCAAGGCAAACAAAAGCTGCCTGTAACTTAGTGAGAGTAACAACTAACTGTCTGCAAACATGCGAAAGAGAATGACAACATCTTTTGATCATCACACCACAAAGCATAAAATATCTTGTACTCTCTGTAATTTATTACCTTCTGATTTTTTTGGAAACAAGTGTTATGTGAAAGATCCTAGACTGGCAGACCTTCAAAGAAAGTTCTCAACACAGGAGTCATGGCTCACCCCCTCCTTTCCCCTCTCAGGCCCTGACGCCAGTCATCCCAGTGGCCTTGCTGATGAAACTGCTCCCAGGGAAGGGGCAAGGGAGGGAATTAACACTCAGCCTCAGCAAGGGCCCAGAGGATCCTCCTGGTGAGGGCTGCAACTTTTTCCGTGGGTAAAAAAAATATGTCATCCAAAACCCATGGGCTTATCTTTCTAAAGTTCTCCACAGAACAAGACACCTCTGAAGGGTAGTTTAAGTAATTTTTAACTGTCTGCTAAGATCAGGGCTAATGACAATACTTGAATTTCTTTCCTAGAATGTTTAGTGTCATACCAATTTTGACTCTTCAAATTATAAATTCAGATGTTAATCAATCTCTCCAAGACAAGTTCAGAACCACATTTAGGAGGCTCTGGAAAGCCAGCAGCTGAAGGCTGGAATCCCAACTCTGCTCAGTTGTGCTCTGGGGAATTCTGGGGATCAAGTGAAACTACCAATTGGTGCTGATTCTTCAGCATAGGGGACGGACCCTTTTAATGGAACAATAATGCAGCCAAAGAGGATTGCAGGAGTACAAAGGGAATGCAAATGCAGGATATGTTTTTGGGAGCCATCACTGCATGGAGCATTCAGCTTCCTTTAGTCAGCATTTGACTTTAGTTCCAAATGGTGTTTTGCCTCCATAGTAACCTCCTGATGGTGATTCCTAAACATATTCCATATGAGATGCAGTGCAGGTCACCTTTTTCTTGTACCAAAGGTCTGTGGGACATTCTTGGCATAGCTTGTCTGGCTAGTGTACTATGAGCAGGACAAATATCTTTCTCAAGTTCTGTTGCAAATGAACTGTAATCCCTTGATTTCTAGAGCTTGGGACGAAGTCCATAATACAACCACTTCTTCCAGTCCTGGGATGCTATTTCAGACTAATGCACACAGGAAGCTTAACTTCCTCCATTAGCTTTGTATATACAGAGGAATTAAAGCAAGAAAATCGAGTAGAAATAGAAATATTATTTCTGAGAACCAGAAAAAAGGGCCTGGGAGTATGTCCTCTGCTCACAGAAGTGTGGTCAGCATGGAGCAAATCCAGCACTGAATTTTATGGTGCCTTAAGCTGAAGGGAATTTTCAAGGGCAATGGAAAGGCGGCCAAAGTAACAGGCCAAAGTCTTATTCAGAGGAAACTCCCCCTAAGCTTAGTGGGAGTTTCCCTTGAGAAAGGGCAGCAAGGTTTAGCTCATAAACCCTGCATATGGATTTAGCAAAAAAGGGATTTGTCTATTCAGATTGAAGGAAAAAAGTTTATTCTCTTATGAGCAAACTATACATATGGACCTTGTTAATTACTAGGGGTTTCATAGCATTTATCTGTTCACCAGCATATTTATTTGTCCTAACATCTAATGTACCTTTGACCTTTAATATAGTATCAATATTAAACAAATAAACCAATAAAATATCATGGTTACCAGAACTTATGAGTTTCTCTTGTATTGTCAGAATAGTCTCTTTGCAGTCTCACTCATTTCCTGTCAGGAGAGTTTGGCACTCAGTCTGCAGTACATAAACAAGCTCAGGAGCTGGCCCAAGCCAGACATTTTGCACAGCGAACTACAGAAGATGCTTTAGAATAAAGAAAATATAATTGTCCCCAAAGGACGTGATCTCTTTTTGGGTGTCCTGTATCTCTTTGTCTGATTTTTTTAAACATTGCTCTCTGTCATTCTGGAAAAACAGCCAAACAAGGGCATTGAGAAGGCTTATTTTGTTCTGCATTTCTAATGGATTTTTCAATAGGCTCTAAAGAAAATGTCATGTGATATGTGATATATGCATGTGATTATTCCTGATGTATAAGAGGCACTGGAATTGTCTTTCTTTTGAAGATAGTGAAAGGAGGCTGAGGTGCAGCTCCTTGGGGAGACATATGCCTTAGTGCAGGTAGTGAGGAAAGCCCATCTCCAAATTAATATTTGCCATTAGCAGACATTGTGTCTATATTGTTTGGGGATTTGAAGTAGGTCTTGTAGGGAGAACTTGTGAACTGCTCCACAGCACATCATTTTTCCTGTGGACATACCCATGCCAGTATCTGAGCCTAAGTTGGAAAAAGAAAAAAAAAATTCCAATAGCTTTTCTCTTGAGCCTTAACCACAGAATAATCCTTCCTTCCCTATAAAATTTCATCTTTAGTTGCCTTTTTGGGACTCTTATCCATCTACTTGTTATTGTTCATGTGAAAAAATTCTTCCTTTTTATTCTATGTTGTACTTCAGACCTACAGTTTCAAAATATCCCTGTTTTCTGGGTTGGTCTTTAAGTAATGTGAGTTTAATGCTGATACTGCATAAGTGATCAATCAAACCTTTGCCAAGAGCGCACACAAAATAAATAAATAAATACCCCCTCCGGTACATTTTGATGTGCCTTTGAAAGGAGGAAAATTCCTTTCACATGGCCTCTTGTCCCTAGAAATTACAAGTTTCTTTGTCTTGGCAAAGGGCCAAGCAGCACCGTGATGTACCATTTTTCTTGGCCAGTGTTTTTAGGTTTTTTGAAACCAGACCAAGTGTTCACATGGTATTTCTTCATTTAACAGCTGCAAGACAGTGACTGCAGCTGCATGTGCCATTAAACACAGCTTCCATCTCTAGTAAGGGACACTGCTTTTTTTTTTCTCTGAGGTAGCTGACTAAACAAATTCAAACTCAGGACTGGTACAAGCAGTGCTGTGGCTTCCTACAATGCCATATTACCCTACCTATAAACCTGAGTGCTTCAGAAAGGAGAGCCAGAGAGGGGCCTTTGCAGGGTGATTGTATATATATGGTAATCTCTACGTGTATAGGACCAAATTAGCATCTCCCTAGGTGAATGCCATGCAAGTGGACTGAATCCGAACATCTGTAGCCCACCTGGCGGCAATTTTTTTGGGAGTCCACACTGCTTGGTGCCTCCTCTTAACCCAATTCAAGTCCCTTGAGGTTACAGACATGGCCATCTGTTTAAATTGACCCTGTTTGGAGTTGTTCCTTACATCATTTCATTTCATTTCATAAACTGTTAACTAAACTATTTGTGAGATTGGCCTAAGTTGCTTGCTCACAAAATGCAATGATGCTCATAAAAACAGGGCAAAAGAGAGATGGGGAAAAAACCCAACAAAACACAGTTCATTATAATGCAAAGTCAGCCAGGAAACATTTATGATGGGTCCTGAATGATCAGACATTCTGGAAGTGGAAAGGAGGAACAAATGTTTCCCTGACTGGTTGTTAGGGGGTTTTGTGGTGTTCCAGTGAAGAGTGGTGAGGTTTATGTGGGGTTAAGATATTTGAAACTAAGCCTGGCAGGATGGGAAGATTCTGCCCATGCTTAAAGAGAGACCATGCATCTGTGCACTAAAACATGCTAGTTTAAGACCATAATAATAGCATTATTAGCCTATCGTTGGTGGTTTGCACATGAACTGAGAATGGAACAAACCCATTTTAAAAGCCACAATAGGAACAGTACCCCAAAACCTCTCAGGAAAAAATACCAAGGAGTTTAGTGATTTTTCCACGAGTAGTGGGTTGGGGTACTTGTCAGTTAAGTGGATGTGACTTCCCAATAGATTTACTTAGGTACAAGGATGTGTGTTAGTTTTTTATCCTTTTGTTTAGGAATTGCAATGACCACATTGTGAAAGCAGAATTCCTGCCCAAGAGTTCATTTAATCTACACACAATAAGAGATAGATAGATTAGATAGACAGATTAGATAGATAGATAGATTAGATAGATAGATAGATAGATAGATAGATAGATAGATAGATAGATAGATAGATAGATAGACAGACAGACAGACAGGCAGACAGACATATAGATGGGACAAACTGACAATGACTGCATGAGGTAATAGCTAAGGTCAGCAAAGCAGTTACTTTTCCCTTTCTCCAATTTATTTTCTCTTTTTGCCCTTGTACAGTAGCAGTGGCTCAAGGCTTGCAAGTGTCAGGAATGTGGCTCCCCTACTCAGGTCAAACCTGGGCAAAGCAGAGCAATGGTACAGGCTAGTCTACAAGGGATTTCCACTCTGCTGTGTGAGGCAAAGCCCTCGCAATGACAGGCAAGACAGCTGAAGTTGCCAGAGAGTGGGGGTCACTGGGAAAATGAACAGAGCGGTCACTGCTGACCACCCTGGCCTCAATGTGACAATGGGGCCCTGGGGAGCAGTTAAAGTTTCCTGCCTCTGAAACTCTCCTGGAGGTCCCTTTCCTTTAGGGTCTCTAAGGTGTGTGTCTCATGGCTCTCAGCCACAAAAAGATTTGGGCACACAGTTTGTAGAGTCAAAAGGAATGGCCACCCTTGTAGCAAAACTGAAGCTCATTTGTGTTTATTGAATTCCTTCGACATGTTTTCTTAACTGAGGAGAAGCCTTTGCATGCTGTCTGCTGTCCCAGAGCAGGACACGGAACACTTGCTTGGGTCCTCCAGCAAACATTCAGTATTCTACTCTGTTGATTGTTTCTGTACTTAGTTTTGCAATCTTGTCTTATGTTGTGCTGCCATTTTAATGCTTAAGAGCAATGGATGGACAAAAAATGAAAGGAAAAAATGATTACATTTTCTGCTAAGGATTTAGTTACAAAACACTTCAAAGGTTTGCTAACAATTTCCTAAGTGTTTAAGAGTGTAAGCAGTTCAATGGGTCAACAGGTTGCTTTATCCATCCCTAACAAAAGCACCTCATATTGGCATGTTTGCATCCAGCTGTGGCATAGTCCCTTGTGCATATTACATATTCAGACATTATTAATAATTGATTAACCCTTTACAAACCACTTAGATGTGGAGTCTGTCTATAATGTGGAAAGAGGAGCTGACTAGACAGGTGTTTGTCAAAGAGGCTATTAGGCAACATCCTTCCTGTCTGAAAAAAACCCACATTAATAAACTAACATATGCATTCAGGTAAATTCGGTTCCATTTTTATCTGGAATTTCCTTTTATGAGTTCAATTTCTTCTTTGGCTCTTTCTCTGTTAACTCAAAAGAGATTTCAAGTACTCTAGGGCATTTGGGCTGCATTTTTTGTGAAAATGTTTTCTACCTATGTCATTTATTAATTCACCAATCCTTTATGGCCTGCTCTCTTCATGACATACCAGGAATTATGCACATGCACTCAGGGGTGAGTGGGCTGCAATGACTTCCCCATGTAAGGCTGCCCATGCGTTTGTGGTTGAAATGTGCTACTATACAAAAACCCTGGGGGAAAAACGTGTTTAAGTTGGATGAGTGGCTTTGTTTGAAGTTCTCTGTAACTGTGAACAAATTGAATATGTTCAATGGGTTTATGGGATCCTAGAATCACAGAATAGTTTGGGCTGGAAGGGACCTTTAAAGATCATTTAGTTTGAACACCATCAGGGACATCTTTCACAGTATCAAGTTGTTCAAAGCTCCATGCACACTGACCTTGAACACTTCCAAGGATGGGATCTCCACAGCTTTTCTGAGCAACCTGTTCCAGCATGTCACCACCCTCAGAGAAAAGAATTCCTTCCTTTGATCTAAACTAAACCTACCCTCTTTTGCCTTAAAACTTTTGCCCCTTGTCCTATCACTGTAGGCCCCAAGTGAAAAGCCTTTATCCATTTTTTTTTTACAAGCTCCTGTAATTATTGAAAGGTAGCAATAAGGTGTCCCCAGAGTCTTCTCTTCATCAGGCTGAACAACCCCAACTATGTCAGCCTGTCTTGATAGGAGAGGTGTTTTATCCCTCTGATTATTTTTGTGTCCCTCCTCTTAGCCTGGTCTAACAGGTCTGTGTCTTTCTAGAGACCACAGAAATCACAGGTGTGTCTGTGAGTGGCCAGGCCTTTGGTTTTATCATCCACACTGAACCTAGAGAGGTTATAATTCTTCATATCTGTCCTCTTAAGCTTGGATGGAAGGACCTCTTTCCTCTCCCAGGCAGTGTGCCATAGTCTGCTGTTACAAGCAGCCTCTCAAGCAGGGTAACTGAGGTTCCTGTTAATAGATCCCTTGGGGTGCATTAGAGTGAAATGACACTGAATGACCAATGTGAATATTGGGAAATTTATTTTAAAAATGTTTAATTGCAGTGGAAAAGAGGTATGTGGCCATTTTGGTTCTTTTCCATAAAAATATAAAAATACCACGAAGAAAATAGAAGGAAAAAAGGTGAAGGAAAGAATAAGAGTAGATAGTGAAGAGGGAAAATCTTATCGCTTGTGGATCCACCAATGAGACCTGATTGCTGCTATTTTGCTGGTTTGTAATGCTCCCAGTCTTGATCCATTGGGGGTGGGGGCCCATAAAACAAAGATTATGTCAGATTATACATATTCAAGGTAGCCTTGGAACCCCCAGATCCCTCCACACTGAGGGAATTCTCTGTTTCTGATGCAACAGTATTCTTCTGATGGAGAGTTCCCATAAACAGTCGGGGGCTGCTTTGGGGTCCTTGTTGGTCCATAGACCCCCCTAGGAAGACAATCACTTTTCAACCCGGCTCCTTGTGACTGTGCAGATGTGTCCTATGATGAAAAAGGGGGAAGTTTTTGTCAAAAAAGCATCACTTGACCTCCACAGGATATATATCTTGCCAGCCATTGCCCTTAGTTGGTTTGAAACATCTTTTTTAGGGCATCACATTCCAAATTGTCCTGGATGCAATCAACAATGAGCAACTGAGACAGTGGTTAGGTTGCCACACCTGCCAGTGGCAGAGAAGGGATAAGCATACCTGATTTACTGTAACTTCTAATGGAATTCACTTTATGGCTTGAAAATCTTCCCATATAATAATATTAATTCCTACTGACTCCTGAACAAGCCTTTTTTCTAGTTAAAAAACACCAACATATGAACTAGGAGGCAGCAAAGTGACTTAGTTTGACAACAGAGGCTGAGTTGCACAACTGGAAGGTATTTCTGACAGCATGCTCAGGGGATTCACTATGGAGGTTTCATAAATTTTAAATAAAACACTTGCTTCTATGTTGAGTCCTTCTCTATTCCTGTGCTACTGAATGCTCTTCTGAAACCAAAGATATTGATATATTCTGCGCTGCAGGGGAATCAATAAAAACTTTAATCACAAAATTAAATAAACCCAAATCTACTGATATTACATGCTACCACTTCTGGAAGGAGTAACATGACATTTTATGGTTCTCCTGCAAGTGGGGTTTTTATAAAAAAAAAATCCAATAGATTCTTCAGAGTTACAATGATGGACAATAAGGACCTTCCTATCATTTTAAATTGACATCTAAGTGGGCTTCAGTGAAGTTACAGAGGAATAGCAAGGTATATGTTCTTCAGTGATGCAAGTGTTTTTGACAGAGGGAATTTGTTAGCTCTTAGATCCATCTTCATCTCTGTCTTCAAACCTCCTCAAAAAGTTTGTGCCACCATCCTATCTTTTTCGTCATTTATACATTTCCCAGGCCTAACTGTGAGAAGCAGGAATGTGAAGGTAGGGACTTACCTGTGAACTAGTAAGGTAAGCTCTGTAAACTCTGTGAAGAGGCCCATCTGAATCACACATACATGGGATATACAACTGAGGCTCCTATGTTGTATCAAAGAACATTAATCTAGAAATTAGTTTTGTCAATTCTCAGGTAGAATTGTGCCAAACTGTACTAAGTAAACAAAAAACTTAAAAATCCTTATTTGCAAAAAGTTTTAAAAATTCTTGTATGTGTCAAAAGTTAAAGCTAAGAGTTTCTTCAGAAAAGGTACTATTTTGAAATTAATCCATTTCCCTGAAAATGTGTTGCAAAAGTGAAGAATGAAGTCCTTTCACGTTAACATTAAGCCCTTTTCTGAAAAGAATAAGGGTGACATATAGAGGAATCTTCCCAAATAAAAAGCCACGGAACCTCTTCATTTTACATCAAAGATCCAAGTTCTTCCTGGAAATTTATAGGAAAATTCTACTTTGGGGCTTCTGCTTTCCAGGGGAAATATTAAATATTAAATTAAATATTTCATTACAGAATAATAATAAAAAATAGAAGATGCATTTTTACACAATTCTACCATAGCCATTGCAGATTTCATTTCAAATTTTGCAAGAAGTCAAGGACTTTTGTTATAAACAGAAAGATTTTTGATTTATAATCTTCATATTTCTTGCTATTATGATTGTTATTTACAATAGCAGGGAAAAACCGATTCATCTGAAAATGGTCAGTTTTACACAAGAAATAAATACTTACCCTACAGCAACAGACGTACATAACCAGTATTCTATGAATCTATAGCAGTTTATTCCACTTCTGAACTAATGGGAACTTGTGGAAAAGGAAGAGAAATTTTATGTATAACTCAGGCAGAAGGAGACTTTTTTCCCCTCTTAAATGAGCTGACATACTCGGTTTTTGTGGTGTGTTGACCTTGGCTTGGCTGGTTGACCAGGTTCCCACCAAGCTGCTCCATCACTCCCTTCTCATAGGACAGGGGGAAAATTATGAGGAAAAGCTCATGGGTTGATATTGGATCAAGATAAGGACAGGCAGCTCACTTACCAATTACGATCACAGGCAACACAGACTCAGCTTAGGGAAATTAAGTTATAGAGAACTAAACAGAGTAGGATAATGAGAAGTAAGAACAAACCATAAACCACCTTCTCCAACCCCTCCCATCTTTCCAGGCTGAACTTCACTTGCAACACTTTCACCTCCTCCCTCCCAAGCAAAGCAGGGTAATGGGAAATGGCTTAGTGTTCCTTTATATGTCATCTCTGCTCTTCTTTACTCCTCATGCTCTTCCCTGTTCCTGTGTGGGGCCTCCCACAGGACACAACACTTCACAAACTGCTCCAATGAGTGTCCTTCCGTGGGCTGCAGTTCTTAAAAAACTGCTCCAGCATGGGTCCTTTCCATGAGTAGTCCTTCAGGAACCAACTGCTCCAGTGTGGGTTCACTATGGGGTCACTGTCATAAAACCTGCTCTGAGTGGACTCTTTCCAATGTGCCACAGCTCCTGCCAGGAGGTTGCTCTCTGTAAGCCTGGGCTCTGTAAGCATGGGCTCTCTGTAAGCTTCCTTCAGGGCCTATCCTCCTGCTCTCATGTGGGGTCCTCTACAGGCTGCAGGGGGCTCTGGCCTCCACTTCCATGGTCTGCAGAGGGATAGCCTCTGTCATCACAGTCTACTCCATGAGTTGCCTGGAGCACCTCCTCCCGCTTCTTTTTCCCATGTTTTCACACCTCTTTCCCAGCTGTTGTGTGGTGGGTTTTAGCACTTCTTAAATATGTTATTGCAGAGACAATACCAAGGTCAGTGGTGAGCTCAGCTTTGGCCATCAGTGGGTCCATCTTGGAGCTGGCTGGAGCTGGGTCCGTCTGACAAGGGGGCAGCTTCTGGTGTCTTCTCACAGAAGCCACCACTGCAGCTCCTTTCTGTCGCAAAAAGCTTGTTACGGAAACCCAACTCTGATGTGCACACAAACCTACAGGTCTATGCTGCTAGAAAAATGAAAGAAGAGACTTTTCTACTTAAGATTATTTAATAATTTTTAAGATACAAGCAAATATAAGTGTTCATTCTAAATCTAAGCAGGTTTTTACTGCTTTGATAATTCCTTCAAAAATATGAACAAATTCATCAACAATGATAGCAACTTTCCCAATATGTGTCTTTATTCTATAGTTTTCACAACAGGAGAGGAACAGAGACTTCAGGATACAAAACTTTGTTTTAAATACATTTGGAGTTTATTCTGGAATAATGGACAGTTCTCTAGCTTTTGGCAAGGAAGAGATCTTTAACATCAAGTCAGAAGAGTTATGCAACACTTGTAGATGATAAGATTACTTACGCCTCTTTCACATCCATTTATTCCCAAGATATTCAGAGATACTATTTCTTTTCCAAATTATCATAATATTCTTACTTTGAATTACTTTGAATTCAGAAGCAAAAAAGAAGAACCACCTGTTGAAAGATGTGTCCATGCAGCCATTTCCAGGACAGAGACCACCTTCTTGAATGTTGCCTTTTGTAACCTTAAGGGTAGAATTTATATAAGAATCCATTAGGTAGAGACACAATTGGATGTATCATAGCATATAATGACTTTCTGGGCCACATGTCACTTTGCTTTGCATCTTGCAGGCAATTTGTGAATGGCAGTTGGAGAGACAAGATCTGCTGTATATATTTTCCAGTAGAATATTGAACATGACACAATAAAGTCTGATTTTAATCTCAAGATAAATAATAAAAATAACATAGAAAAGCTGTTAGTAAGTACTGTAAAAGGAAGTGCTTGAGGGTGTTTTCTGATAGTGTAGTTATTTATAAACCTCTCCGTCCCACATGCTAAAAGACTCATTAAGTATGGGGCTTCTTGATAAGAGCAATAGAGTGCAATGTGCCGTGGATAGCATGAAGTAAATATTCAAAAGTCACTGGAGAGTCCTTGTTCAGGGACCAAGTCCGGGAAGTGATGTAAACTGTTCACAGAGCACTTAATTTGATTCTATCAGAGATTTATTTCAGCATGTGATAGATGGAAACTGACTAAGTGGTAGTGTGGCAAAACTACAGAAGCTATTGAACTATTAATGTTATTTATAAGGACAAGACTAACTGTGATAAGCAAGGACCAATATGAAATGTTTGTTTACTTGTTTGGCATCAAACCCCTTTCTTTGTGGGGAGCCAGCATGATTGAACAGGCTGAATGGAAAGTAAAGACAAGTGCATGCCTATCATGGGCATCATAGGCTCACCTCCACACCATATGGTGGTGTGGAGGCAGGTTAGGGTTGAGAGTTTTTACAACAGATTTTTGAAGCATTTTGGGAAAAAAAATAGCACAAACACAAAGGCTCTGAACTTCCTTGGATTCAGAAAATGTTGTTCTTCATCTCTGACCTGTCAGCGCACTGGGCTTTGCCATTTCATCTCTCTTGTTAAGAACACCAGAAATGGGTAAGCAAAGTGGAGTAGCAATCAGTACTCTTTGTATTTGACAACCATTTCATCTCCCAGAGAAATCACCCCTTCCTTGGTTCCACATTTCCTGAGTGCCTGGAAATCACCACAACATAAATATATGCCAATCAAGTGGTTAACATAATAGCATATTATGAAAGTATATGTAAACATCAAACTACATTGATTGGGCAATTTCCTATCCAGTTATTCTTGAATTACCACTTCCCTGAATATGTCTTTTAGGACTGCCTCAGCTAGAAAGCTGTCTGCAATATTTTATTCTCTTTAGACCTAGTTTATTCAAACTATTCTGATGCCCATACACTGGTCATATATTGCAGGCCTCTGGCTCAGCAATAGCAACCCAAATGGGTAAGTGATAGACCAGCTAGAGAATGCAAGGTAACTGATTGATAAATATGTGCATTAAATAATCCAAGAACCTCTTGCTTGTAATTTAGTGCATGAGCTCAATCTCTAACCCATTTAATATCATTACCCTAAACTCAAGCAGAGGGATCAGACACACCAGCATTCCAGTACAGGAATCCCTGTGGTACCATTTAACTTGCAGGAGGAAGAAAAGGTTGAATTTGCAGGTGGCCTTGCAATTCTTGGGAGAGGTCCCACTTCACATGAAGGTCTCCTCAGTAACTATGCAAAGCCAACCAATGTGTCAATCAAATTGTAGTCAGTCCAAACATCTGCCTTTCTTGTCTAGTTTCCCTGGGTGTTCTGCTTGGATTTTGTTGCATAGAAATACTTGACATGAAAGCATTTGCTCACTTCACAGAGAAAGGCACAGCATCTTCTTGGACTCCTGTCTTATTTGCTTTAGCCAGCCAGTTATCTGCATGTCACAGAACTTTTTTTTAATTTGATGATGGTGCACTGATTAACAGTGCACATGAGAAATGCCAATGAGAAAGATTAAACAGTGAGTTTGTAGAAATTTACTTATAAAAAGTGAGAAGGGGACATCCTCATATCAGCAATGTTGGCATTCTATCGACTAAAAGAAAAATGAAAACAAATATTTCGTCTCCTAAGAATCAAAGTAAGAAAGAAGAGGATGAATGTGTGGCATTTTCCCCTAGTGTACGAGGCACTCATTTCCCAGATAATAATTAGGTCTCTTTCCTTTATTGACACTGTAGACAGAATTTATGCAAAAAAATGCTTTGAAGTAATATGATATCCAAGATCTGGTTTCAAGTTTATTCAAAGTTCATGGAGGCCAAGAAGAGTTTTGTCTTAACAAAGCTTTGAATCAGGAGTTGTTTTGCTCCAAGAAATCTGCACTCTTCAGTTATCTGCAATAAAAGTGTTTTTTTTTTTCTTATGAGAACAGGCTTTCTGACAGATCTTGTGGCTCACTAGGTCAAAATAACATCTAAATATCTCCTGAATCTCTAGGTTCTAATTCTGACTAGAATCAAGATGTATAGAGATAATTTTCACACAAACTTTTTTTCACACACAAAAAAAATATTGAGTTTGTAGTTTAGAGCAACATTATCTCATCTGTTGTTTCAACCACACACCCTCAAGGATCTCAAGAAGTAAGGGGGAAAGCTTATGTTAGAATGAATTATAGGCATAAACTCAGGTGAACACAGATCTAGTTCTGTCCATACATTAGGCCTATATGTCTAGAACCGAAGCATTAGGTGAGACCCTGCAATCTCTGGCTATATCTGCTCTATCAGAAGAATGAAACAGTAACTGACAAAGCAGTATGCTCTTTCCTTCCTGATTCTTGGCTTTAACTGGGTTACTAGCTGGCCTCAGTAGGGCTGCACAGTGCCTGAATTGAGTTCAGATTGCCTGCTGTTGGGCTGCACTGGACATTCCCAGCCCTGCCCATATCCAATGCACCCAGTATGTGTACATGAGTGTGAACCCTACTAGTCCCCCAAGCTGCCTGTGCTGAGCCAGACCAGCCCTAGCAGCTCAGCAGG
>JAOXXN010000395.1:13229705-13260719 GCA_026770055.1 Myrmophylax atrothorax | reverse complement strand
TGCAGAGAGCTATCTAGAAATTACAAGGAAACAGCTAGAAACTGGTCAGCACGACAAACACTAGTTTCAGCACAGCAGCAGCCTGCCAATTGTCACATCTTTTACAGCCATCACAGTGAGAGAATTTTTTAATGGATTTGAAGGAGGGGCAGCAACCACAGAGGTGCTTGTTTGAAAATTGAGGAAGAGAAGGTAGAAAAAAACATCCACAAATAGTACTTGAAGTCCAGAACGACACTGAGTAGTCTTGGATTTTGTTTTTGAGACTGAGATGCTTTGGGTTGCTGGTTTGTGGAAGGGGTTGTGCGGGGGAGAGAGCACCTTTTCCAGTATGTGAAAACACAGGCACACACACACACACACACACAAAACATTTCCCTCTTTACATGCTTTCATTGCCTGCATCTCAGAGCCTTTGTTACAGTTACATTTTGTTCTCATTTAATCTGTGCTGCCCCACTGGTGCCTCTGTCTCACATCCCTCTATTGTTTAGCTGAGGCTTCTTTCAAGCCTCTCTCCTCACAGTGCCACTGAAGGCTCGTGCCAGCCTTTCTCCTCTTTCCCTCTTGGCATTGTTTCTCTCTACCTCTTCAGCACTCCCAGCATTCACTCTTATTTTAAACCGTCCTTTTTCCATTATTGTTTTTTTCACAAATATTTCTTCCTGTCATTCTCCCTCTGTCTCTTTTTCTGACATTTTCTTCTCCCCTGAATTAAGCATGCCCTTTACCTTTATTTATCCTCTAGATCAATTCCAGTGTGGGTCTTTTTTCTCCCCTTCCTCCCTTCTAGTTGTTTCACTCTCCTTCTTTCTTTTTGATCCTCTTTTTCATGTTCTATGTTCCTCTGAGAGCTGGTTGGTATTTAAGCAGCACTTCAGTGTGTAATTTTTGTTTATTGTAAGACCGATATTTAAAGTCCACCTTGACAAAGAAGATATCTCCTCTGACTCTGGTGGGTCTGCCCAAGTACTGTAACTAGGAGGATTTGTTTTCTTCCAGAAATTGAGTTTCTGAAGGCTTTGATTACAAACAGAACTATCTACATATTAAATGTGTTTGTGGCCAGCATTTAAACCCAGTGTAGTACACACAGGGGTTACTTAAGTCACAACAAATTTTTTCTGCTGCCTATTTATATCTTATTAAAACATGTGAAATTATGTTGGAAAACATGGTCTAAGGAGACAGATCTTTTATTTTTTTAAAGGAAAATACTTTCCTGATGCAAGGGATGCTACAACAACTCTGTGCTTGTGAAACAGTAGTTGCTCTCACTGTGAAAAATCCCAACATTATGATATTAGCTTTTGGGATATTCTAGATTCTGTCTGCTATGACACTCTGCCTCTATCTTCACTGAGTGAAAACACTGGGACATCTAATTTCTATTCCATCAAACAGAAAAATGTAAATCACATCAAAAGACACTATTTAAGTGTTTTCATGTCTTCTGCAGTTTAAATAGTTTCACTTTTTGTTATCTATTTCTGTTAGGGTTTTTTTTAACTATTGAAAAGAAGTACAGATCCAGAAGACAGATGGGTTGAATATGGGGGAAGCAGTCAGGCTGATCTCAATGTGAAAGGTCAGAAATCCTCTTTATTATCCATATGAGTTTTATGGGTTGTAAAAGGAACCACCAAATTCAAGTCAGGTTCCTTGAACTGCAGGAACTCTGCAGTTTCCCCATTCTGGATGGTTAAACAAAATGAAAAACACAGAAAAAATACACATGTAGGACATGTAGGAGTTATTCAGCTTAATGTTTTTAATTAAATTTCAGCACTTGATGTGAATATTCATCCTGTATGGACAGATATATCAGGAAATTTTTCAGTACAACCCTGTTAAAAAAGGTACATCATCATTTCCCCCTTGTTACTTTCATGCTGTTATTTCTTTCCAGCATCTTTTGTTTTTCAACCAAATTCCTCTCACAGCTACATAAGTGTTTCCTTTTCCACTTTCATCTCTCCTGTTGCAGGAACCATTTCCTCTTCCGCTGCCGTTATCTCAAATGGGCTTCTCTGTATCAGTGACTCTTTCATCTCATTTCAAACATCATGAACATCATTCAGTCTCTCCTTTGGATAGCCTGCTTAGGCCTCATGTCATTTTTACATTTAAATTATAGTTTAAAATATAGCCTCATTGTGTAAGCATTTAGGGACTATCATTTGCACAGATGACTACAATGAGGCAGACTAGTTCCAACTTATAAAGCAGCCAGAGTGCACAGCTTGCAGACTCGTTTAGCCCATATCTCAGCCTGATTAAAAAAAAACAACCAAACAACTAATAAAAGAATGACTTGGAAGAGGGCTCAGAAAAGTGAGACAGTGACCTGCCACCTGTGGGAAGGGTGCTGATAGTGCAGAACCACCACCCCTTGCTTTTGATATCTCACCTAATCATCTCACCATCTGAAGCTCAGGCTTCCTAGCCTGCCTCTACAGGTAAATGAGAAATCAAGGCACTAAATCTGAGTTGACTGATAAACACTGAAGTTCCATTCACCAATAACCCAGCTCAGGACAGCCCACTTAGAAGCATCAGGTGGCTAAAACTCAATGAGATGAATTTTAATTCAGGCCCAGTCCCTTACCTAAGGTGTTAGTTGTTTAGAAAGGTCACTAAATAAACTGCTATGTTTCCTTCTCCACACAGACCAGTTCAAAAAACAGAGTGGCAGCTTCTGTATCAGAGCATCCATGTGAGCTGCAGATTATCTGTATGAATGCTGAGTGAGCTGCATCCACACAGGGTAGGGCCTTTGCACCACTGGAGTTCAGCAAACATCTAGTAAAGGCCACAGCCTGAAGCATTTTTTGCAGAACTATCTGTGGTCGCTGTGCCCATTCCTGAGCTCTACAGCAGCAATGCCACAATTCACAACATTCCTGTGTCCTAGAAACCTCTGGTACAGCACTCTGCTGTGCCTTTCTTGCTTAGTCTTCCTCCAAGCTTTGTTATGGCTCTTACAGGCAGAACTGAGTCCAAAGCGTAATTGTGTGAAATTGCAAGAACAGGTAAGAACACATCTTATATACCCATAAGACAGACTTGAAATTAAAATCTGGTATAACAGACAACTATTCTCAGATCTAGCTGCAAACGGTAAATAAATCCAGCTTGTAACTTAATGATCCTTGTGTTTGCAACCAGCAGTGAAAACTGCCTGGGGAACAAAAGCTGGAACTGTATGTGGAAGACAGAATGAAGTAATTGGCAATCATATACAGAAAGCACCTGGATTTTATCATTCCGACCTGGAGATGCAGTCATGTTAGTTCTGGCCAGAAATCCCCCGTTAGTGAGGGCTGAGCTTCAGGATCAGCCCCCTGGATATTAGATCTGTGCTGCTGCTCATTTCACGTTCATATCCCACATTAGACACCCTGCACTGCACAGGGGCTTCATTACATTATCCCGCTAGTCCCTCCGGCTCCCTCCTCCCACGGCTTGGACCACAATCATCTGCCTTTCTTGGAATTCATTTCAAAACAGATTCATGTGGCACCTGCTATTCCCCAACAAACAAATAAATTAGCTGCTGTGATATGGAAATTTGCATGATTCACTGTACTTAAAAACTGTTAGCTGTGAACTTATTAATTGAAAACCGCAGGACAATAATAAGTGCGTCCTTCAGTCTGAATGCGAGTCCTTTCTTATAATGAATTTGTAAAGCAATAAAGATGTGTTTTTCAAGAAAAATACCACTGCCTCAGGACAGTTGAGTCTTGGTTATGCCCCTCAGGAGACAGAGATGATTTCAAGAGAGGAGCACAGGGCTCCCTGCCCAACCTCTGGCACCAGCTGCAGGGCACAGGGGTCCCCAGGGGCAGCTGCGCCAGCTTGGCCTCTCCCATCCCTCTACAGCAATGCTGCCTTCATCTTTGGGATGCTTTCCCTCACAGCTAGGGTGCTGGGAGATGGCTTTCATCTCCCTCCTGCACAGCTGCCCTGGGGACTATCCCTGCTCATCCCTCATCTGGCATTCCCACACACTGTTGGTGAGAAAAGATTTAGCGCTGCTGTAATGTCACCTTTCAGTTAATTCTGCTTTCCTTGCAGAATACTTTGCCTGTTGATTTATTTGCTCGGCCTTAGCCATGGATACTCACATGGGCTTCTTTGTGCCTTGGTCTTATTGCAGATAAATCCTTTCTCCCATCTTTTATTAGAAAATTCTTAACCAAACCACATTTATTTTGCAAATGTGTTTCAAATGCTAAAAACCAGCAAGCCTATGTTTCCCTTAGTGTCTGTCTGTAAGGTAATTCCCATATGTACCAAGTTCCCCATGTGCATTTGCATGTCTAATCCATGGAATCTGTGCCTACTTCTGCCCCAACTCGTGATCTGCAATCCCAGTGAAGCCAATAGCAATTGCTAGTCTAACTAGAATGTTGTACTGTATATTTTAATACACACAACGATTTTCAAACAGGAAACCATTAGTTTAACCTGCACTGACAAAGTATGGCACTATATGGCATGAATCCTGGCAAAATCACTCATTGTTTTGTTTTCTGTATTTTTCCATCCTCTGTTCAGGAGGAAAGAAAGAAGCTGCCTCCAGTGCTTGAATTTTAATTCTTTGATGCACTGTCCTTGGGCAGAACTGAGTGTTTCTAAGAGGTGTTAACATATTGTACAGCAAAAGCATGAATGTACTGCCAGTGGCTCTAGTGCCAGGGTTTGTTGCTGCTTTCCTTATCAACAACTGTTATGTAGTATTTGTTAAATACATTGAAAATACCAATATTTAATCTAACTTGAAAATTACAACCCTCAGAAAAATACAGAAACATCTGTCAAAGATGTGTCAAAGAACCACAGTATTTGTGGGATTTAATTCAGAGTTTTATATTTCTGTTGTTCTTGATGACAATAGTAAACTACTACTTGCCAGGGATTTATTTTTTTTCAGAAACAGAGTAATCGTGTGAACCTAGTGCCAATATTGGCTCAAAAGGCAACACACATGCATTGTGGAAGATCCTATCTTCTGAAAAGATCCAGTTTATGGGGTAGGACAAGGGCACAAAGCAAGGAACTAAAACTTTTATAGACAGAAATAGCTGACAAAATAAAAATCTATTTAGAAATAAATATTCTTTATCTACCCTGTAAAACCAAACTGTTCTTGCTTTACTTTTAGCCTTTTCTCCTTTAGCTGGTGTTTCTCAATCCAAAATTGTCAACTATTCTGATTTTTACCTAGTGATACTATAAACATGTGACTGCAATGGTCCAGGCCATCAAAGCCAGGTCTGCAGAGGGTTCAGCAGATATTTGTCATCCAGGGATCCTTCTTCAAAGAGGATTTCAGATCACTAGATTCTTGCTACTGTCTGTAGCATCACAGCCATCACTACTATTTATTTTCAGCAAAGTAAAATGGAATATCTCAGGCTAGTTAAAACATTCTTTCCAGCTTACTCTTAATTTTATATCCCTTAGCCATGATGCATCTTGTGTCAAAACCATGAACTTGATATTTGAAAGTTCTGAAATGTAGAACAGAGCATCTGCAACAGATGTAGCTACTGGGTAAAAACACTATAGCTCAAAACCTGCTGTAGGAGCAATTGATTTCAACTTGTAGTCCATCAACTAATCATAAGAAAAAAAAAACAAGCTCAGTATCTTATCTATCAGTAACCTCACTTTCTTTTTAAAAGTTATGAAACTCCAATGCAGAAGAAGTCAGGAGAATAGCAAGCAAATTTCTGAGGAAAAAACCATAGTGGTCTTCCTGTAAAATTTAGTTCTTGTTAACAGAGACTGTTTGTCTAAAGGACACCTTTTAAAATTGAATAATTTAACTGGAAAGGCACAAAATTATTTGAGCTCACTAAATGAATGCACATGACTAAACCATGAAAAAATCCAGCTTGACATTCAAGATACATTTGAAGTTAAAGGGCAAGAAAATCTAATAAATCAGAACACTTTTATATCATATAAGCACAAAAATCTCTTCCATGTCTTTCAGTCACAGAAGCATGGCTCAAGTTATGATTTTCTATTTGTTTTAAACTAAGTAATATCTCACAGTTAGAGAGTTCAGAGAAAATTGACAATGTTAGACTTGCGGGCAAGAGCATGAACGGCTCAGCTCTTAAGACACCTTTATTAGATGATCCTTAATGCCCAATTCTGGTTACTTAATGCAAATTAAATAAAGTCTTAATGAAGTGGGAAGGCAAGTTATGCAATGAATAGATAAAAGATGAATCTGGAGAAACACTATTCTAGATTCAGATCACAAAGATAAATATTAAAATAATGTCTCTCTTTGAGCATTTTACCTCACCAGCAGTATCCTTTTTTATCTTTCCAACTGGCCTATCTAGTAATCCATTAATATATCACTAATAAGTATCAACAAATTTAAGAAGTTGAGAAAAAAAAATTCACCAGGAAAAAAAAAGAATCAAAAGAAAGGGTCAAAATGTGGTCCTTATATATCTAGTTCTTAGGCAAGCTGCAAGGAAGTATTATTTTTTTTCATACAAAAACATAGAAATATTAGCTTTTGCACCTATCAAAAACTTCTAATACTACCTGCCCTTACCAACTCCAGTATGGTTAGGAAGTGTATTTTAATGATAGTTCTTCTTCAGACTTTCTTAAGTGATAAAAGGAAAACAACTTACTTGATAGAAAAGAACCAAACTCAATTGAAAAAAAAACACTTCTCAGACATTTCACATATCAGACATAAATGCCTGCAACTTGACCAGGGTCCCCTTGGGTTATGCAGGCAGGGCTCATTTTATGAATGAACTTTTGAAGCTACAATTTAATTCTTGATAAGAAAGAATTGGTAATGTTTTGCTCTCAGAGATGTTAAGGACATGCCCTTTAGTCCTGGCATGCCAAAGGCTGTCACCAGACAAGTCATAGAGGAGATGGACGTGAGCATCATTTGTTCTTCACTGCTGTACAGAAAGCAAAAAAAACTCATTATCCCACTTGGACAGACTGTCACTGGCAAGTTCTTAAGTTAAATATAGTCATCTTAGATTGAACGACTGCTGTGCTGTGGCTGCAGCTAAACACCATTTCCTCATTGCATGCTTGGGCATGCAATCCATGGGTCACACTCTGAGCGAGGCCATGAGCAGCTGCAGGGACAGGGCTCCCTGGTAACACATACATGCATTTCCTTAAAGTGGGGCTAAGGCACCAAGACTGATTTGTCACTTCACAGCTATTTGCTCAGTCAAAGTCACCAGATGAAAACTAAGCAAATTTGTGTGTGTATGTGTGTGCCACCAGATAAGCAGCAATCGACCTTTCAGGAAAGGCTTGTGCCACTGTCCTCTCATTGCAGTTTGCCTTTAAATCACTGTGCTATTAATGCGCTACATTAGTAGCAAGATATCTCCTTGGAAGCATGAGTCATGTAGTTTTTAAGACTTGTGGGCTTCCTTTCTTCTGAATCAGAGCAAGTTTATCCTGGAATAGGGTATACCCCTCCCAAAAGGGACCAAAAAGTGGTGAGGGAAGCAATAAAATGGCTTAGCTTAAGGGAACAAATATTTGAAAACAGATGATGAAGTAAATGACCTTTGTTCCCTTTTTCTTTCCTCCCAAAATTTAAGCAGCTAAGTGAAGAAATTACAGTGCACGCACTAAAGAAAGTTTACAAATTGCGCCCCACATCCTATACAGAGGGCACTGTGCTTTTAGAAAAGAAAACCATCCTCTGGTTCTCTCTCAGATCAGCTTGGTACATCCTCATCACCTGCATATTTAATATCTGACAATAAGTACCAATAGGAGAACAACAAGCGGCAAGGAGCTCTGCTTTGTTTAACCTGAGAATTGCTATATGCTTATCCAAACCCCATCTACATCCTCCAAATATGTGAACCTCTGGGTATGAGAAATATTTAGACACCTGCTACTGAAATTAATGGGAGCTGTAAGCAGGAGGGTCCCAGGACAATCCAATATCTTAAGTCTATGAAATTAAGTTGAAAATCTCCCAGGAACAATTTTTCTCTCTGATCATATTTACTACTTCCCACCAGGAAGGAAATATTTGAAGCACAGGCTCTCTTGTGACATGCAGGTAATCCTGAAAATTTTTTTATAGGAAGGAACAAGGAGACAGGGCATTATAACTAAAAGAAAGAGAAAACTTTTAAAGTAACTGAAAAGATTCAGTGTCTGAAAATGGGATTGTCTCAAGATTCTGAGTGGATTTTCAATTGGTTGCAATTTTCATCCCAGCAGATTAAGATTTCTTTAATAAAAGGGAAGTTTCTCTGGCAAGCTCAAGGAAAATGGCTTCTTAGGACCCTTCTTACAATGCAAAATGCATGGGCATGCTGCTAATCTTATGTGCTGCCTTTTTGCATTCAATGAGTCTCTTTGCAGATGCAAGAGTTTTGGGAAAAAATGAGGACTGCAGCTTTCAGGTGGGTAGGATCAGGATAGCATCTTGCACACTCTAAATCAAGAGAGGAGGGTTTTTTCCATTTAAGTACTCCCTTCAGGAAAAATGGCTTTAGGATGGCTTCTGCAGTTTCTAAAACTTAAAATGATCCTCTGGAGAAAAAGGATATGGTTATGAGGAAGAATAGGTACTGTAAAACAGCTTGCTGCAAAGGTCCATAGCAGCTGAGAGAAACTGGCTGGGTTACTTGTAACTCTGCCTTGTTTGGTTTTATGGCTTTGGTTGCAATTTAAAAGTAAAGCCAAATTTGTGGTTTGATTGGCTGTTTCCAACACTGAGCAAATACTGCAAGATAAAAAAAGGGCACACACATTTTAATGGAATGAAAATATATCTAATCCCACTGAATACCCTCTTTGTCATCCTCCTCCACAAGCATTCATGAGAAGTATTATTTTCTTTCCCCCCACCCACCAAAAAAAAAAAAGCCACACATTCACAGCAGTCAGGTCTCACGCAACTGATGACAGAGCTGAGTGCGCGTGGACCACACAACTCATAATTACGATGATGGGCCTGTGCTTACCCAGACTAATGTTAGTACATTACAGTTCTTACAAGTTTGTGGGTTGCTGGCCATTTGGTGAGATCCCACCATGTCCAGCAGGCAAAGGTCATTAGTGTGAAGGTGAGTGGAGCTACAGAGCAGGAGTGAGTCTGTAGTAGCTGTTCCCTCCAATCCTTTCCATTAGCCCAGAGCACTGAATGTGGTACAAAATGCAACACCTTGTGCACACACATATGGGGAATTGAAAAAGTAGTTCATCACATTATAAGCCTGTATGGGCTTGATACATCATCATCTATTGAAACCAGAAGTTGAGATGAGCTTGGGTTCATCCTGTAGAAAAACCTAGACATTGACACATCAGCTGAAACTCAAACATTGGAAATTGTGGCTGTGGAAATTAACCACAATCTTTCCAAATGCCACTACTGCATTTCCTTGGGTATAACGTAGCATTTCCAGTCCCAGCCTCTGCAGAGGCTGTGTGAGCTAGAAGTGACTTTGGGGAAATTAGTTAGTTGCCTCTGTAGTTACAATATTCTCCCCAGGCATGTTTCTGTGGTGCTAACATTTGGAGACTGTGCAAGAGCAGCTTTCTCTCCCTTATTGCTCTCCACAAGCCTCCACCAGCACCACTTGAACGCAGGTCTGAGTAGGGGGCTTTAAACAAGCTTTCCTGTGTCTCTACCCTGTGAAACTTATGAAGTCCTGCCTAGGTGGTACTAGGAAAAAGAGGTGCCCTAAGAAACCTCTCTGCTTTTGCATCATATGAATTTGTAGCACAATTTTCCACTGCCATTGTAACCTGGCTGGCAATTAGCTGAGTATCCCCATAAGGTTCCCTTCTTTTAACTATTGGGGGTTTCATTTCACAAAAACCTTTCTGCAGCAACAGTGATGGCAATGAATTCTTCATCAACCCAGTCCCCTAGCCAGGGTGTCTTAAGAATGAATGAGGCTCTTTGCAATCCTCAAATCTGCAGGAGATTAAGAGTCTAACTTTTAGTGTATGTGTAAAGTGACTTGTCAATACATGAGCACAGTGAGATCAGATCCTTCTTGTGGCACACGGCTAAGCTATGGAATGACAGCCATAGGCTGTTGTGGGGCACAGATACTTCTGGGCTTAGAAAAGTTTTTTAGAAAAGAGCTAAAGTGCTTATTAGGCAACATCAAGGTCTATCATAAAGGTAGAAATTTCACAGAATCACAGAATCAATTAGGTTACAAAAGACCTCTGAGATCATCCAGTCCAACCTATGACCGAACACCACCTTGTCAACCAGACCTTGGTTCCAAGTGCCACATACAATTTTTTTTAAACACCTCCAGGGACAATGACTCCACCACCTCCATGGGTAGCCCATTCCAATGCCCAATCACTCTTTCTGTGAAGAATTTGTGTTTTCTTGCCCTATCTCTAGTTCCCTGGGTGAAGAGACCTCTCTCCACCTGGCTACAACCTCCTTTCAGATAGTTGTAGAGAGTGATAAGGTCTCCCCTGACTCTCCTCTTCTCCAGGCTAAACACTACCAGTTCCCTTAGCCACTCCTTATAGGACTTGTGCTCTCCTTTGGTTCAGGAGTGCCCTGACTACAGATCACTAGACAGTGGAAAAATATACTAGGAAAGTGTCACTATATCACAGAACTGCAAAACCAATTAGGCTGGAAAAGACCTCTGAGGTCACTGAGTCCAACCTATGACTGAAGACCACGATGTCAACTAGACCGTGGCACCAAGTGCCACATCCACTCCCACCTTAAACACCTACAGAGACACAAATTCCACAGTGACTGCCCTCCCTGGGCAGCCCATTCCAATATCTAATCATCGTTTTTTTGAAGAAAAGGATTATTACTCACCCTTGTCTAACATTTTCATCTTTCTTCGCCATCAGCCATTGGCCACTGTTGGTGACATGCTATCTGGGCAAGGCAGATATTTAACTTGATCTTTTGTAGACATTCTCATATTCTTTCTCTTTTGAATAACTTTGCTCTGTGTGTGTGTCTGTGTCTGTGTGTCTGTGTGTCTGTGTGTTTTTCTGGGGAGGTGGAGGCAGCAGGCAAAGCATCTCTTTCAAATACGCTGCGTTATGGGACCAAGTCATAAGACAAGACTGTGCTTGAATCCATTATGAAAAGCTGCCATTCCTGAAGGAATTCCTGCTATAGGCTAAACTCTTCTTAGATTTTCAGGTTTTATATAGAGGTAGGCATGAGTCAAAATCCTAGCTCTGAACAGCCCAAAGCTGAGATTTGAGACTTCATGGCCTTATTATGCATGTAATCATTTTCTCATACTGCCTTCAGGAAGGCTTGTTAGAGAGTAGGATTTTCATTTTCTTCCACACAGCTCCAAAAATGCATTTGGCAGTGCGTAAATTAGCTGATACAGCTATCCCTTCAGCTCCACTGACCACTACACTCACCTCACAGGCTAAAAAATTCCTGCTAAAGCTTCACCACATCTCATTGAACCAGAGACGCTACACTAATGCACAGATACACTGGCTATAATAAGCTCCAGTTTCCATGTGTTAATAATTCTAGAAGTGCTTGCAAGGTGCCTAATAATGTATAAAGTATAAAAGAGTGGGAAGCAAATGGACATAGGGTAGATAGACATAAGAAAGAAGCTACTTTCACCTATCTTACACTATTAATTGTAAGATATATGGGAGGTCTGAATAAATCTTTCTGGCTTTCTGTCACATAAAGGTAGGCTCCAGTTTCCCATTTTAAAGATGAGTTTAATAAAGTGAACGATGGAGCCAGATTAATTTTGCTTTCATCTGTAGGTATTATACCAGTGGGAAATGCCATCTGATAAAGGGTCTGACTCAGCCACCAACCTTTCTTGAAAAGGCGTAATAGAATAAAGGCTATCTTCCAAGGACATTGATGTATTTATGTACTGAAATTAAAAAGTAGATTTTTCTGCCTTTGCAAAAGTTGACCAAGTTTACACCACATTTCTTCAGGAACCCAGCAGTTTGTCTTGGTGCAAACACTGTTCTGTTTTTGTGTCTCAGGCTCAGTGACCCTGCCTGTTATTCTTGGATTTTTTTTTTTTTTTTCACATAACAATCTAACTGTGTGCATTACCAGATCTCAGTTCTGCATAAGGAGATGAGCATTGTTGACAGGGAGAGAAGACACTGTTTTGAAGCTAAGGAAATAAAAGGCAGTGAAGTGTCTTTATTTCCATTCCAGTCTAGCAAAGCTTGGTGCTGGCAAGCTCAAATCTAGGTTGGAATACCTACCTTTGACAGTCTTGGGATATCAGCAAAATTAAAACTCTGAGCACAGAGGGTTTTTCTTTTAATTAGGCTTACTGCCTCCACTAAAAAATTGCAAACATAGACTGAGTGTAGATGTAAACAAAAACCTGCATGCAGAACTCCTTGCATTGTTCAAATAGACATCAAACAACTTTCTCAGCATAAATGCTCTTTCTGCACTGCCCCCTGCACTCTTTTTACATACTTACAAACATACAAACAGCAGCACGTATTTTTATTTGCTTTTTTTTAACATTAGAAAGTATGGGCATTTATCCCCACCAGACTGTTTATAATGATGCTCTAGGTTTAGCTGCATGTCCCCTTTGGCTTTTCTCCTGAAGCAGAGAAGCATTTGCACAGAGCGCACCAGGTGTTACTTTCATATCCTCAGACATACTGGAATATATTAACACAAACACTAAATCAAAACACAGCAAAATTAATGATCACTGCTAGGCTAGAGAAACCAAACTCCTTATTACCAAACAGGACTTGTGTGTATTGTTTCTGTTATCTTAGTTCCTAGATTATTATAAAATCAGATACCAATAGCTAATTAGCTGTTCTAATTATTGGTTTGAGTTTGCATAAATTATGCTGAAATGCCCAACTTTCTCTTGCTTTAATCAATATAGTATGTCAAAAAGTTGCTTGGGGTTGTAAGGTAACGAGATAACTAAAGCAGTATCCTGTACACTTCACTATTGTAGCCTTCACTATTCAACCAAAAGAAAAAACAGTATTTTGAAATTATCCTCACTTAAAGTATGTAATTTGAAGCCCACTGTTCATCAAGCAACTGCTCATCAGCCCTGTTTCTCTTGTAACTACTGCCTGACAATCAGACTATCAAATAAAATGTAGACTGAATAATGTAAATGGTTTTATCTTTACCAGAACCCTCAATGTCCTGAACAATACAAACTGCACCATTGTTTCAATGTGTGGATTTAATCTTTGTCTGGATTAGTTTCTTGAGAGGAAGAAGAAAGGGCATAATTTTGGCAAAAACTAATTCTCATTCAGATATGACTGTACTGCAATCCAAGTTCACTTCCAGGACACTTTCACCTGCTCATGCTTGTAATACTATAACTTTAATGCAGGGGTTACTTCTACAAACACCATGGTCATTTGCAAATGAAGTAAATTCTTTAACTTCCTAAAAAGCTGACATCTCTCTACTGGCTTCATCTGCTGCTTTAAAGCCCTTGATTATGAATAGATTCAAATGATTTTAGTATAAAATACAAATCTTATGCATTAATGACATAAGTGAAGGATTAGAAGAAAAATATCACTGCAATGAAAGCACAGTGAAAGTGAGCTTTATGGCTCATATTTTTACATTATAATCTTCATAGCATTAGGCAACACTATTCTTCAGCTGTACAAATAAAGCAACTATTCATCCCAAATCCTGCCAAATTACTTAAATATCTGAAAGGCTATTTCAGAGCTATTTCAGTGGAACTTGTGCATTTAAGTCCAAAAATGTGCTTATCAAAATGTATTATTTTCTTGTATTTGTTCCAATAAAGTTCTCTATGAGACAAAGGTTTTGCAGGTGTTCACAATGCCTTCCACCTTGGCCACCATAAGCAGTCTGTCACTTAGGTTGTGCTTGAACTCATTCAAAGTCTACCAATAAGTATTCTCCAATAAGATTCTAAAAGGAAGTGATTACATTGCCATGTACTGATCATACACTGGAAGGACCATGTTATTCACATAACATAGGCACACTGGCTATTGGTATCATCTGTTAAGATTAAAATAGGATGAAATTAAGACCTAGCTAGACTAGAGAGTGGAAAAAATCCTCTCTTTTGGTGAGAGGAAGGTTCACTTAGTTGTGAAATGGGAGACTTGGCTGCTGCACAGCAGAGTCCTGCTGTCTTTCCTTTGCTCTTTCCGTTGACTCTTAGGTAAGCCTTCAAGCAGCATCTGTCTGTTTTGAACTCCACTGAAGGGTTCCCATCTCTGCCACAGAAGCAACAGAAGTTCAACTTGATCTTTGGACTCCACACAAAGACCCAAGTACTTATGATGGTTGTGGTCACAGAAAACAACACAAAACCAGTTAAACTCTGGATTTTGAATGACCCTTTTTCATCATGAGGGACCAAAGACTAGCTCACAAGTCCAGATCAAAAGTTCACACCTGTTGCGTATTTACTTAGGGTAAGAATTTCCTCATATGTTTCTCATGCTATTAAGCCATTAAAATGAGAAGAATGTGGGAAGAAAGGTGGGAATAGGGAACCCAGATTTGAAATGTGCAACTGGATTCTTCCAGTAACATGAGTGTTTAATTTCAAAATAATCAGCCATGCCTTTGCTTTTAGAATGAATGGAAATTGACTAATTCCTCCTCATAGGAAGATCAAGGGATGGGATATGGTCCTGGTTGACAGTGGAACTGAAAATAAGCATATCTATTAAAGGACTACAATGGAAATAGTTGCTGCAAAACACCTTCAGCTGCGACCTTGAAGAGCAATCCTTCTGGAGTCAAAGGACATTCTTTCACAATGAAAAACCTGGAGACAGTTATGGTAAACTATGGAAGAGCACAAATATAAGAACTATGATCAGTATGGGTGCTCTGGGAGAAAGCCTGGGTCTTTTCTTGAAAGGAGGTGAGGACACTGTTGAAATGAACACATTAATTAGTGCTTTGTCATGGGGCTCATGGAGGCGGTTGGGTGGCAGATGTCAGAAACACATGGACATCTCCCAAGTGAGCAGGAAGAGATATTAAAAAAAGAAAAACAATTGAGGGTCATAACCTGACAGGTAATCAAGAAATTGAAATGTCTGAAGGATGACAGAACTTTGAGGCCAGATGGGATCCAGCATGCTGGAAAAATATGGCATTCACAGACATGGGGGAAAGAGTAATCACTTTAGTGCCCTGCAGATTTATAATGTATATCCATAAAGGCAGCACCTGTGTGTGCAAGTGTACTGTATGCATTCATTTCATCATTTATGACTTCTGAGTGCATAGAAAATTGACTTTGCTTTTATTTTTGTTTCTAGACAAAAAAACCCTTACTTTGATTTTTTTGAAGTTGCCTATCCTCCTCTAGCTCCTCATCATTTCAATCTGAACTTTTTTGTTCTGACTGCCACTTCACAATTGAACAGCAACTGAATCCACTTACAGTCTCTTTATTTCTTCATTTGTACAGAAAACAAAAAAACTAACACTTACCATTATCCTCCTCCCGAAGCCACAGCCTTCCACAGTAAACTGTTCCCATTCAGAATGTCTGTGATGGTAGCCACAGTAATTCTTTGTTCGTAAGCACCCATATAATTTCTCAACCCATTTGTTTGTTGAACAATACCTTCAGTTGTTTCAGTAAAAACCCTGGTCTCTCTGCAGCAGGTTTGCAGGATGTATAAGTTACAATTGTGGCATTAAAATCAAAACTGAATAAAACAAAGGACACCTCTTGTGTATCGTGCAACGTCTGCAGGGTTGAATGGATCTGAGATATGGGATGAGGATGCAGAGTTTGCTGCTGTTCCCTCATTATAAGATCAGAAAGACACACTGTGCTAGCTGATAAGGAAGGTATGGTCTCCTTGGCCCATGCCTGACAAATTCAATCCTGGTTGTACATGTTGAAATTTTGAGTTTGAGAAGCAAGACAAAATCCAGGATTCTCAGACAAGAGCATTTTCAGGTGTTCTCTGAAAAAGAAAAATTTCACTTTAATTCAGTCAGCCCATCTGCAAAATAGACATAATAATGTTATGCATTGCTAGTTAAGGAATCTAATTTTTTTTGTTTATTTCTGTTTTTTTTTCTTTTCTTTTTTTATTTTTCCCTTAAGGAGCTGGAGACAGGATGTCCTGCCAGAGGAATGTTAGCTGGGGTTGAGTGCATGAGTGAATGTGATACAACAGCAGGCATGGGGGTTCTTGTTTTTTTTTTTTCTTTTCTTCTTCTACAGCCAGAATATTTTTGTTGCCACAGTATTGTGCAGCTTTGTGAAAACCAGCCAGAAAGGTAGTGTGGTCTCCAGCTTGAAAGGAAAAGGCATTTGCTCCATCATCCTCCAGAGGCCAGTGGAGGAGGAGCAGGGGCCATCACCAAGGGGTGTAGAAATGTACCCCAACAGAGTGTGGTGCCCACCAGCAGCTCCCTGCTCCACTCTAATGTTACAACCACAGACACATCTCTGCAAAGGCATCTTCAGTTGTAATGGAGCTACAGCAGTGCCTGTGACTCAGCTAGCTCTGTTTAAAAAGGCTGGACTTGCTGCTAAAGCCAGTCTGATGATGTAAACTTGCGCCTGGTGCCTCAAAAATATTTGTTTAAGTGTCTATTTAACCATCTTTGAGGAGTTTTAGCTTCAATCAAAGTAATTTAATAAAGAAATATTATATTGTCATGAAAATAATTTTTTTTCTTTGCATCTCAGTGCCTCACACTTAACCTGTTCAGGGCTCCTGAATGACAGGAAATTATCTCTGCTCAGAACCACAGTACTAGGACATAGAGTAGGTTAGGTTAGTTGCCTAAATTTACACAGAGAACCTGCATCTTAGCTAGGGTTTAAATCCAGGTGTTCCAAGTCCCAGCCCAGTGCATTAGAAAGGCTATCTTCCTCCTCTGAAAAGGTGACTGGAAAGATTCTCAAGCAAGAGACCTGCAGTGTATGTCTAACTGAAGCAGTAGGAAAAAAATTTAAATACTACTCAGAGTCAGGCTTGGGCAAATTCTGATTTAATTATGAAAAGTCAGCATGAATTCACAAAAGCAAGCTTGTGCTTATGACTCCACTGATGGGATTTTTTCATGGTGGATAATCAAAACATCTGATAACAGGAATCCATACATTCTGTTTAACTAGATTTTTATACAGAAAAGTCAGGTTCTTTGTGTTATATGTCTGACTTCAGGAAGTGAAAGGATGTAAAAGAAATCCCCTTTTAACTTCTGCCTATGACAGCTTTCCATTAGAAACTACAAAGACTTCTCTCTCACATCACAGAGACGGCTGTGAGGAGACAGCTTTAAACCTCCAGGAACTTCAAAATAAGATCAAGAACATTTGAAAGAGTGAATTTCTCATGGGGCCACTCACGCTGGGACTCACCAAGTTGATGCAAGCCTGTCAGTGGCTGCTGGCAGCCCCAGAACATATCCTGCATCAACCCCTTCACCCCACAGACAGTTTGCCCCTGGGTGAGGAGGTGCCTGCAGCCACAGGAAGTCTGGAGAGACCTCTGCTCAACTCCTGCCCCATGGGGAAAGACCAATGGCTTTCACATATCCCCTGCTTTCTTACTACTCTGTTTCTCTGTGTTTGCAGTCTCAGCCTTCTTGAGATATCCAATTTCAATAAGCCATGAACTAGCTTTCTTATTTTTTTAAGCGGTAACCATGTATGCTAACAGTTTAACATGTAAGGATGTGACTAAAAGAGAGTAACAAGGATTAGTGTGAGGATCAATTTTCTTCACTTTATATATCAATGACCTGGAAGAAAGAAGATGCAGTAAATGGATTACACTTGCTGATGATATAAAGTGAAAGGGCAGTCTAAACAAAGGAGGAGGGCAACAAAATTCAGAATATATAGCCTAGGATTTGGAGACAGATAACCAGCTTATAAAATTCAAAATATGTAAGGTAATGAGTCTGAGGATAAGAAAAAAAAATACAGAAAGAGGGAATATCTACTCATTAACCACATGTTACAAACATTACACAAGTGCAGTATATGGGTTTAGTGGCAGATGAAGCTCTAACAGCATAAGCAGAAGTGCTGAACAGCAGAAACTGGAAAAAAAGGCTCAAAACTGTAAGGCAGAGAAAGGTAACTCTAAAGGAAAAAAATTATTCAAATCTTGTAAATGAGACTAGTTTTATGACAAAATATTGCATATTTCTAACCAGCTATGAAAAATATGTTGTGGGAAAAAAGTGGTAGAATAGGCCTCTGCCAGAAACTGACAGCTGTTGAAATATCTTGATTATCCAGGGACTGGAGATGAATTCCAGGTTTGTATGGCTGAGGATTGAAGATTAAAAGGAGTCCTTGCCGCGGTACGCGCAATCCTAAAGGAGCGAAGAAAGGGCAGGAGGCTCCGGGAGCTGTGGCACTGCCCAGGGCAGGGAGGGCAGGCACGGCTTCCCTGCACAGGGAACGAGTCACCCAACAAAACAAGGGCCACAGAGGCACTAGTGGCATAGACGATTTTAAAGAGTGTTCTGCCGTGTATTGCCAGGGCAGGGCCAGGTGCGGGTACACCCCCCGTGTGGGGCTCCCCGCAGGTCAGTCGGGGCCGGCCGTGCTCGCTGTCCCCGCGGCCGCAGCTCCGCGGGCCTGGCCGGGAGCCCACAGGGATGGACTGGGATCTCTGCGCTGCCCGCAGCGAGGGCTGGATCGGACCCCACGTGGAGAGTGGCCTTTGTGTCGCTCCGATTTTCCTTTCAGAAGCCACTAATTAGCTCCCTGGCTTGTGCCCCTTTGCCGGCTGCTCTCGGTGCCGGGGCTGGGGCGGCCGCCCGCGGCTGCTTCGGAAGCTGCCCCGGCCGCCCCCGGCCCTCCTCTTTCTTTTCCTCTCTGTGTGATCTGCGCTTGCTGCTCATTTGTCACAGCCATTATGTCTTGTCCCTCCGTCCTCCCCCGCCTGCCGAAGATGTTGCCGTGCCCGTGTCCCGCCGTGGGGCAGGAGCAGCCGTGTCCCCGCACTGCCGCCTCCTGAGCCCAGGCCGAGCCCCCCGGCCCCGCTCGCTGCCATCTCCCCGCTCTCACTGTCCCCGCAGGGTCGTTGCTGTCCCCGAACGGGACCTCCTGGTGCTCTGACACACATGGCACACGGGCGGCTCCTGCCATGTGCTGCCGGTGGCTGCAGAGCCGCTGTGCCCTCGGTGCAGGGGCAGGGAGGGCAAGGGAGGCAGTGCATGTCCACTCCCTACTTCCAGAGAGAAACACCCTGCGACAAAGATTGCCTGATTTTTTGGCCCCAGCAGAATTTCCTGAACCCACAGCGCCCGAGTGGGTTGGAAATTTTAATAGTGTTTTCCTCTCAGCCTTGAAATAAAAGTTAGCTGAACTGTGAAAAGCAAACTATTGACCATGTTTGTCAGAACAGATTCGTGCTAACAATATTCAACCTTGCACTGTTGCCTGTGTTTCTTCTTTGCTTTAAAACCTTTTGAATTCAAGTCCTTTAGCTGATACTCCATGATCAGTTTCGCCTCCCCAAGTCTTGACAGTAACTCCATGCCAGCAGATTTGTCCTGTACAGATCTGCAGTGCCAATGCCCATCCACAGCCTCACAGCGACCAGCCCGGTGAAATCCAGCCTTCCCTCAGCTTGCGGAAAGGTCTTGGATATTGAACGGTGTTCTATCAATGCAAAAGGAAGCAGATGGGTAGTCCAGGTCCTTAGCCAAGCTCAGGTACAAACCCAGCTTGTTCCCTTCCAGCATCTTGTGAGTCAGTCTGAATGCATCACGAACCATGGAGTCACAAGCTGTATTTGATTAGTTATAATGCTGAAATAAATAGAATAATTTGGGTTGTATGACTTTCCCTATCACAGATAAAGCCAGAAGCAGCAAACTTCCTAGTGAGTATATATGATTCATATATGATGAATTTATAATATTTTTGCTTTTGACAGAATTTCAGGAGAAGCTGAAACCTGATCTGCTACCACTCTTTCTAAATAAAATTGCACTTTTACTTTTTCTGTCAGCAAACTTGCTGATAAGCCAGAAAAGATCAGAGAAATGGATGCATTTGGGAGAAGATTTTACATTATTATTGGGTCTTTGTTCCAAGCAATTTCTACATCTTAGGGATCAAGGTGAGCCTCCCATAATGCACCTGCTAGTAAGCAGGTATTAAAAGAAAGTCTTTCTAGGCATTTATCTTTGAGACATCAGACTGTAAGATAAAAAGATGGCCTAGGGATTTGCTGACCATCACAGACAATGGCTTGCTATGATTAAAGCTATGTATGTTACCTGGACAAAACTACATCAAAGTGCTAATTAGGGTACATGTACTCCTAACTGGTAGTCTCTGAGGGTAATATGCTTTCATTTATGTTAAAAACCCTAGCTGATGCAGAGACTCAGTGTGAGCTAGAAAGATATATCTATATAATGGACAGTATTACTGCACTCTGTCATCCTTTCTGTGATATATTCTCTTTATGCAGAGAAACAAAATTTGTGTTTTCTCCCACTGCTGAGACATACAATTAAAGAACCTTGTCCTATGAAGTCATCTACCTAAAAGTAAAAATGAAAGAAAATTGGTCTGATTCAGTTATTCCTGATGATAAGTACTTAATGATCAGTTTTCAGGAGCTTCTAATCCTATAATATTCCCAAAAGGTTTGCTGTAAATGAGGATAGACCACACTTACACAAAGAAAAAGGGAAAAACATCACTCACTCATTGTACATGAATATAGATGTTTTTAAAAAATTGTCTAATTTACCAAGGCAAGCAATTGATAGGTAACAGATCAAGCAGTTAATAGAACAAAAATCTGCTGGTAATGAAGCAGTCAGGGTGCAGAATGTGCTGTATGTTAGAGATCCTGCCTGGTTTGCATCACCACATGCTCTGAATGCCCCTCTGGTTGTGGTGGGTCTGTTGGGAAGACAGTGGTGCCTCTTCCTGGGAGAATATTGCCTTCCTCTCCAGAACTGACACATAAGAGATGGGGGTACAACAAATCAAGTCATACTGTAGTAAGGAGGGACATTATTCACCCTTGAGAAAAAAACATCCAGCTATTCTCCTACTGAGTCATAAAACTGAGTACACTTAAATGTAAAAGAAACCAGATCTATCTCCATGAGTCAGACTGGTTTTGATACTCTTTTATCTAAGAAACAACAGAACCCAATTGTTTCTCGGTTGGACATAGACCATTTGGAGGCCATATGGGTATCCAGGTTTTATTGCACATGCAAAAGATATTTTACAGTAACAAGTCTACACTCTCAGTGCTTCTTCACAGGGTGAGGCTGCAGGGAGATCAAGTAAGTTTTTCTTTAAAGAAGAAAACAAAACAGTACTACTAAGTGCATTACATTTACCATTCCACTTAATCTGCCATAGAAGTAGGTAAGAGTTGCAAAGGTGACAACGCTCCAGAAACTCAGCTGCTTTCATTTATTGCTTACTTGAAGAATTAATTAGCATTCTCACTTCTTGGCTAATGCCTCCTAATGGTCACTTTATTCTTGAAATTTGTACAATACCCTGACAGTTGGAAGGTAAGGTAATCGTGTAAAAATTCTTATCAGTAATGGCCCAATAAAAACATTTTCTTTGAGGCTGTGAAGGCTTATGCCTTTCTTTTTCTGGAGAGAGGTAGAATAGAATAATTTGTTTCCTAGTGTCCTGACAATAGAGACAGGCAATGGGAATACATAATGATAATTCAGCCCAAGCACTGTAAATGTGAAAGGCCAGTCTTCTGGCCAAAAAATGCTCTGCCAATATGTGCTCCTGGTTTTCATTTGGATGTTTCTGTTGGAGAGCAGAGTTTCTTTCATCCTTTACATAAAGTCATTTCAATTTATATATGAGAAAACTTGTCTGCTATTAAGTTATCCTGCTTATCCACACACTGGTTCCACTGCAGAGGTGTTAGTTGAAGATGTGGGTGAGTGAACAGCCCTGGAGTGCTGGACCATGACAGGGATGCATACAGATGTCTCAGAAATGCCAGGACTAGGGGCAGTGTGAGGCAAAAATCGGTTCTTTTGTCAGTAAAATGCTGACTGGACTGATGCAGGACTGGCCTGGCTATGCAAGGAATTATAGCTGGGGAAGGGTTTCAGTACTTGGCCCATAACTTCTCTAACAGAAATGTCATTGTAATCAGAAATGCATGATTTTCAGTGCAGGTTTATCAGAAATCTTTGCTCTTTCTATTATAGCTGATTCCCTACTTCCAGTGACAAAGCAAATGGAGACTTTAAATCCAAAGACTACTGACTCAGCATTGTCAATAACTGAGCTGTTAAAACAGTTCCTTCTTGTTGAATGGCGCCTTGTTCACAATGGAAGCCTGTTGCATGAAGACCATTTTGCTTTTAAAGATTAGAGTGTTCTGTACTGTAATTCTCCCAATATAAACGTACTTTTCAAGCCTCTTATTGGCTTTGTCAATGTGTAAAATCCCATTTTCCCCAGGTATTTACAATAATTCAAACTTAGGTGTCAATCACTTTTTCATTCCCAGGAAACAATTTTATACCATGGAATGCATTCTATTGCTGTCATGGTACAAAATGAACTATTTGAAAAGGATAAATAACACTTAAGGAAATATTTTTTGCCCTGCTTCTGTGGTACTGCTTTTAAAATTCTATTTCCCATTGTATTTTCTCCTACAACCTGGCTTTGTGATGCTGCTGTTTGCATGCAGAAGCTATTTAAGTGGAACATTGCACCTCACTTGTTCAGAGCTTATAACAAAGAAAAATGTGCAAAAGCATTACTTTGCAAAAACAGATAAGTAAGCATACTGCCTGTCAAATTCTGTCACCCATGCTTGGCAGACAAAAAAATAAATGACTGCATAAGCATGGTACAAGAGTCTGCAATCTACAGGGCATGAAATGTCTTGGGGACTAAGTTTGTATTCTGCATTTCTTCATAAAACTCACTAATTTTCGGTTTCCTTTCCTAGGCTGCAGAATCTGCAGCTATTGCAAAACACTAGTTGTGAGGCCCCATAAATGTCTGTGGGATCAATCCCTTATGAGATATGGCCCAAACCCCAACCTGCTCAGTGATATTTAGATTTCTACATTAACAGAATGCAAAGAATTGTTACAACAAGGTATTCAGCACAGACTATGCATTACTCCACAATAAAAAAAGAGAGGGGAAGTCTTTTTAGCTTAACTGCTCTCATAAATAGCCAGAGGTAAAAAAATCTCTATTAAAACCATTAAGCTGTTCTTCCCAGCAGTCTGTCTGACACTAGTTCTCTGTGTTACTCATGGTATCTGGCAGTGTTTTTACTTAAAACAAGGTTGCTGTTTGTTTTTCTTGCCAGCTCTGCAATCCAGATCTGCTTTTATTTGGGGAAAGTGAGACTATTTGGTGATGCTCCTGACAGAAAGAAAATAAGCAGTTTGTATGCATCCCATGTATGTGAATTTACTTCTCTGCTGTGCCTGGGTAATAGCACTGTGCTGCAGAAGAGAAAGGCAGGACTGTGGCAGTGCCTTGCAGTCCTGAAAAGCTGAAGCCACGATACAGGCTGCCCTGTGCTCTAGGCTGAACCTCCAGAAAGATTGCACATTTGGATTTTTTGCCAGCCAGAAGTCACTGGGAGTGCTGGCTCCTCCACCTTTGCCCTCTCCTGATCTGACACCCCATGTCCAAAGATGAGGAAAAGGTGTCTTAAAGGACAAAAGGGGAAATCTCAACCTAAGATCTTATTGAAAGGAGAAACTAACTTGCAGTGCAGTAGGGAACAGCAACCCTATCCTCCTTTGGAGGGCTCAGAGAACAGAGAAGTGTGGGATGTTTCACTTGCAAAGAGAAGCAATTTATGCTTCTCTGTTAGCAGCCAATTATTCTGAATAACGGGGCAAATCATAGGTACAGCTCTAGAGCTCCCTCCTTACCTGGCCATGGAGGAATAGCAATTGCAAAGCTCAAGAATCATGAAGATAAATATGATACAGAACAATAGTTTTGACCAAATATTTCTTCAAATACCATCTATATGCAATTATAAGTTCTCCTTTCCCATGCCTGTCTGAGCAAGAGATGTGACAGCCCCAAAGTGAGAAAAGATAACAGAAAGTGTAGAAAACAAATTAATCCCATTTTATCCATTTGAAAATACACAAAGCATAGAGAAGAGCTTGAAGAGAAGAGCATTTTACTTTCTAAATTCAAATCAGAGAAGCACATTTTTTCTACTTTCAAGAACACCGCTATATCATTCATCTCCCACAGCAGGCTGAAAACCAGCATGAGGGGAGGAAATGAGGACCAAAACTAAAACAAAAGCTTGTAGCATCCAGGTGCTCAAGGGAGAGAAATTTGCCTTTGGTTATGAAGTTTCTAGTACCACTTTTTAATAAAAATGTTGGGCAATTAAAAAAAAAGGGTAGTTTTTCATATCAGTATTTTCCAGATTTGTGCTTCCAACTTCATTCCCTGAAGAAACTGGAAGATCCAGGCTTTTCATAAACTATTTTTCCTGTGTTCTGAGACTAGTATGTCCACAATCAGAATTCAGACCAGATAATAGTTGTCTGCTTTAAACCATGCTTCTGCTTGTAGCCACTTTCCATTACTATAGTTAATAAACAAGTAAATAAACAAGTAAACTTTGTGAAAATGGGAGTGTTTTCTTCTTTTACTAGTTTAATTTTAGTTAACTAGTCTCAGGAAAAGAAATAGCCAAATGTAGTATAATATTTCGAGGTGCTCCTTTCCTGATGATCTTCAGAGAGGTTACTTGCAGGTGCAGAATGGAGATTATATCCTAACACTCTCTTGTGCTAGAGCATGCTATAGCATGTATACCTGAAGTGCATGTGAGAATATCAAATATTGCAAGGAAAAAAGAACAGGGTTCTGCCATTATTACTTTCTGTTATATACCTGTGGGATAGAATGGGGAATATTACGTGTACTGAGTGGAGCAGTTCAGTTATCAGGAATTTGCTGGGAAAAAAAATCATATTCCTCCAATCAGATGAAGTTCTTCCAAGATTTTTCTTATGGGTCAACATTACCCACTGCATGGTGTGTGCCAGTATTCCTTTGCTGCTTATTTATGAACACTGTGTTGCTAGTATTTGATAGTCAACATTTTTTCCCTAGAAATATTATGCAGTATTTGCTTAAAAGCAAAGTTTATTGGCTTGTCTGGATGAAATTGCCTTCCAGGAAACTCATTTGTTCATGCTTTCTGAAAAATGAGCAGGATGCTCTGACATAGATGATGTTAATGCACTTGTAAAGCTGGATATGACTTTGAATAGCTGCATATACAATTAACAGTAAAAAATTATAAACTTAAAATCCCAAACTATTGAAAAATGTCTATACTTCTGCCTGCATCAGCAAACAGGGCATCTGTATGTAAGACTGTTTTTCACCAGTGGAACACCTTTCCAATGCAGTAGGCTGAGTCCTGGGGAAATTTCCTTTCAGTTCATACGATTTTCTCCTCAAGTGTATGAGTGAGATACCTTGACTTAATGATGTCATTTCAGTGCTAGGCTCTTCAGTGGCAATTACCAAAGGGAAAAAAAAAAGGCATGAATTCCCTGGGTGCTTTTGTTAGTTCTTCATTATTTTCTGTTTGAAAATTATTCTTCCATACTTCATCTTGGGCTACCTTTTTTTCAAGCTGAATACCCCTATTGCTTCTGCTGAATACGCAGACATGACCACCCACACTTAGAAAAACCTTACCTCTTGCTGAGTTCCTCTGAAATGGTAGGCAGCAGGGCTCATGCAGCAATAAAACTCCATGATCATAGGGGAAGGAAATAGTGCAAGGCTAGGAATCCTCCTGCTGTTTCCATATGATTTCCTAATTTCAAAATAGGCTGAGAAATAATAGGGGGGGAAATACATTGTGAGAGTTTCCTCTGTGCTCTTCTGTGATTTCCCACCTCGCCTGTCGTAAGTGCGAGGAACTCTATTAAACAACTACCCCAAAACCAGCAGCTTGGCAGCCAGTCTAACAAGCAGGAAAACTTTATTCTCCAGTATTGTAACAGGAAGTTTTCCTCTTGGACTAAGGAAATGGACTTGTAGGGGGTTAAACTTTCTGATTTTTAATTTTTTTCCTGCCTCCCAGGAGGAACGAGACCTGGATTTGGAGCATGTGAAAGGTTACACTCATTTACACTTAGCCCTCAGCTTGGTCCGATATCAAGGTGAGATCTACCTGTGATGATTTTGAAATGTGGCAACACAGACAGTCAGAACAATCCTGGCAGTTTGGGGACTGGGATACAGATGGTGCTGGTTTATCACTAAGAGCAACTACTGGGTACAACTTTTCAAAGGTCCCTGGAATAAAACATTTTGTGGCTGCAGCTGTTCAATTCACTCTTTTACTTCTTTCCTTCTCTGTAACCTTTTTTTTCAGTAAGTGGTCAATCTGTCCATTGATAATTCATCTAAAAGATTTTATTTTCAATTAGTTTCATGTCGAATAATAATTTCAAGGATACAGGAGGAAAGGCAGGTAGAATTTGTTTCATATTACAAATACCATGTTGGTGGCAATATTACTTAGAAAAATAATGATCTTGCATGTCAGGGTTTTTTTAAAAAAAGCTAAAATAAAAAGTGTTATAAAACACATTGATTATGAAAAACCAGGGCGAGCCCAGATTTATTCCCTCACCCAGGGGACTGCCAGCTATACACTGCATTATGACCAACACAGCAAAATCAACCAAGGACTAAATTACCATGTCTGTCATAAACACATTTGAAATCTTTTTATTCCAAGGTACCATTTTCCTGTACACCTCAGTACAGTAAGGTGTCTCAAGCTGTCCCACCAGCCACAAATCACTTTTTGGATTGTTTGAGGCGTTTTGGGTTGGTTGGGTTTTTTGTTTTATTGTGTTTGGGTTTTGGGGGGAGGGAAGGGTTTTTACTTCAGAATAGCCTATTAACATTATTTGAACATGCATTTTTTGTGGTTTCCTTTTCCTTTCTCTGTCTCTAAATTGATTGTTTAACCCACTGAAGGAAATGAATGAGAACTGACATCATATTGTATCAGATGATTAAGTATTCCAGAGCATTTATTTCAAAATAAAGTGGATTGTTGTCCATTGAGACAGTGGATTTTTGCTGTGTTGCCACCTAATGAGAGCATATGTGGTCTTCAGAGCTGAAGTCACAGAGGGGCACTGCTTTTAAATCCCATGATTTTTCCGGTAGATTTGTTAATTGCTTTTCCCTCTCCCTCCCCAGAGTTTCAGCACATTTGAACACCTCAGAAGAAGTGCTAATGCTTTACTTCAGAGAAAACGTCCTAGGTACAAGCTGGCCTGCTACAACAAATGCCAGGGTACCGCTGCTCTCTTGTCCTAGTCGTACTTCCCTATTTATTTTAAGCCTGTTAAGAGAACAGGTTGGCAGCAAAAGGTCAGGAGAATGGGAAAAGTGTGTACTTAGGGGGATCACAACTGGTGGGAAGTAGAGCTCAGCCCTGCCAGGCCCCTCTGCCACCTCCCCTGGTACTTGATCTCTCATGCTCTGGGTGGGTTGGGCTCTCCCACCATACATTAGCACAGGCTGAATCCCATAGTGGGACTGTTGCTCAGCAACAGCAGCAAGAACAATTTGGTTTTGGACCATTCAGAAGATGATTACATTTGCGGCATGTTCGCCCCCCTCCCCCTCTTCCCGGGACCTATTCTCAGATATTGTAAATATTCATCTGAGTTTTGCATATACAGTAGTTTCCCCTCTAGGTAAAAAACATACCATCCAAATGAGCTTTTGAGAGTACTTTACTCTGATGCATGCCTACATTTCCTCTCATTCAGTAGGTATAATGTTCCACATGAAATGGCATTGTTGGGCTTTTGGGGGGTTTATTTGTTTTATCTATGTCGGACAAATTTCAGCTGGAGCAGAGCTGGGCTCTTTATGACAGTGCTGCTTCATTGCTTTGTTTGAAGCACATAAAACAAGTGAAGTATTTAAATAGTTATGAACACCTGAATGACTTTAAAGCATCTGAGTAAAAGATAGGTTCAGATCTCCAGATTTCCAATTTCCTTCCTAATTGTTTCTTTATCTACACATCTTTCAGCATCCCATTAGAAAACCAATCCCATGCTCTCAGCTTAAAAGAATTTGTCTAGGGACTATAATGCAATATTTAAATCTTTGTCATACATTTCCCTGTGCTTTCACTCACAGTAGTAATTTATTCTGAGTCTTCCAGTCTTCTTCCCATTAACACATACAAAACAGTTGCAAGGGTAATTCTCCAGGTCAGCCATCCTGATCTGCCCACCCTTTTGGCAAGGCCTTCTGCTGTTGCTGGAGAGTAGATAGAACAGTCCTGGTGCTTTTGTCTTTAGTGCTTCCTTCATACCCTGCAGAGCAGCGTACAGACACCCATCCATCTGTGCCACACTCAGGGAAGCTCACTCAGATATCCTCTTTACAAACAGCGCATACAACCTTCCCCTTATTTCTTTCCTCCCGACATGATGGAAAACAAGAAGAGAGGGAGAAAAATAAGGATTCAGAAATCAAGTTTTATCTGCTAAAACCAATATGGATGTGTTTCTGTGTTAGTGTTCAGTAATGCTGGGTCCCCAGCCCACTGAATCACATGACATGCTACTAATTTAAATGTGTAAGGTCAGAAACTCCATTACTGTGCTTTTAGTGAGGTATGTGCTTGTGTACCTTACCAACTCACTCAAGCTGGGGCTGTTCTCTTTTGGTGTAGATATACGACTAGGATCCGGTATTTTGGCACCTCTCCTGCTACACCTTTTCTCTATCATCTTATTTCTGCCCTTGACAGCCCTCTGTGGCAATGAAGCTACCTGCCAGTTTACAGGGAAGGGAAAAGGAAGAAGGTGGCAAATCTGGCATTTCTCTCAGCTTTTGAAGGGCACCTTGTTCTGCCTTGGAGGTGTCCTCGCGCGCTGGGCTCCCTGTGGAGCGGCAGAGCAGGCAGTGCGGTGTGAGGGCTGGCAGCACTTTGACACCCACCCGCAGCTGCCCCAGGCCCCCATGACATCAGAGAGTCAATCTAATCCCTCTCCATAGCACAGCATGGCTCCTCACTCATGCAGGCTTGTCCTGAAACCTCTGATGGGGGTCCACAGTGCTCCGAAGAAACCTCTTACAGATTGCAGCCTTCAAGACGTGTCTTGCAGATAGTACACACACGCACAAAAAATCAGGTGGCATTGGAATAAGCTCTGCTTCAAACTTGCCTTTATGCATGCCCAATAACAAAAGAAATTTTTCCTTCCGAATTACCTCTATTAGAGCAAAATAGAAGGTTGACCTAAATACAAAATCGTTTTTTCTCACTTTCCTCAATGCAAGCTCTATTTAGCATATGTGTACGTTTTTGTATCTTAAATATTTTCCTTTTTAAAATGCAGGTTAAATGTTAATCAATGAGGTAATCTTCATTAAAATTACTAGGTATCGATGTTCGGTTTCAACCGGATATTTCCTCATTATATTGAAGGAACAAATTACCAACTCCGGCTGCAGTGAACTCCTTGATACAACATGCATTTTTCCAGGCCCCACAGGGGTCATTACAAGATTCACCTCTCTCAATGTGCATGTATATATCTACAAATAACCCCCTCAAATCTCTCCTTTGGTCTTTCAGCAGGGAACATATCAAACAGCAACAGCAACTCTCATACACATATCAATATCATGCTGTCATTGTTGAGTTTCACTGAACCCAATGCCAAATTAACATTTACTGGGCAATTACAAAATCTTATAATCAGGCAAATTAGTAGTAAGCAGCTTACATCTTCCAATTAAATTGCCACCTGCTATTCCAAGATCCAAGTTAGCCACAATAAACTTTTCCTTTTTTCTTTTTAAAGAGAGACTCTTCATCTGGAGAGTCATCGATGTATGGATTAGTCTTCCCAGGGACAGGGGGTCCAAATCAAAGTAAGCACAGACAGGTTATTTCACCAAAAGAAAAATTCTAAACCTTAGTGTGAAGAGAAAAAGGCATTAAACGCAGAGTTATTATCAAATTTGAGTGTTGTCAACATGCACTCCTGAGCTCAGCATCACATCCTGGCTGCAGCATATTCTTGTACCCAGACAAGATCCTGGCATCATCTTCTCTCTCCCTCCCACCTTCTCACTGCCTCTCTCTCCCTGTGTGAAGCAGAACAGCCATTCCTACCTGGGCCAAGGTTGGCCTCTGACTCCTGGAGATCAGCACAGTGTCCCCCAGAACACTGACCCTCTCTCTGCTTACTCCGCAAACACCCAGATGTCCTGTACATTCTTCCTTACAGAATGAACATTTCAAAGCTTTCTCCCCGCTTCCTGCAATGTAGGGAATGGGATGAAGTTATCAGTGGATGTAATTTACTTTAATATAAAGCAGGAAGGTGAGGTCATTTAATAGATTTATACTTTTAAAAAACGGCTTTAAGAATCAAACTCCTGAGTTTAGCACAGTAAAAATAAAATTTTTATTACTTATGAAGTACAGATTTTTTAGAAAAGAAGAATTTTTTTTTGCTAAAAGCAGGCAGAAGAGGAATGCATTTCTTGGGCTCCTAAAACAGCAAAGATGCCAAAGCATACTGTGGCCTACAGAATTAACTATGATGATGTAAATGAGACGTCTCGGAAGAAAAGTCATGCATGAAAGATAGGAGATAATGAGAACCAGTGTCAACTCTGGAATATGTTACAGAATTAAATTTTTCTTTCTTTATCATCTTCTCTCCCTTACCTTCCTGCCCCTCAAAGGACACCCACAAGACTTGATTTTCACAATGGGACAGGATCTGTGCACATTTAAGGCAGCGCTGCCTTCAGTTTCCAAGAGCTTGGTTTTCAATGGTTTGTAGACAACAGCATTGTTCTTCAAAATCAGTTTAGCTCACATCTGTCCTGATGATATGCATACAGTTTGGGCAGAAAGCTGTCCTTGTACAGAGGGCTACAGTTTCTCCAAATTTTTGAGGAGTCATTA
>JAOXXN010000395.1:13197806-13229605 GCA_026770055.1 Myrmophylax atrothorax | reverse complement strand
TTAATTTGCAGCAAGCAGCCCAGGTTCTTCTTCTTTCAGGCCAGCTGGGCAGATCTCCCCAGATTTCAAGCATTCCCGTGGCCAGACTCCTGTCTTGTGTGTGTTGCCATCATGGCAGTGCAAGTTTGATGGCTTTTTTGGAGTGACTCCTTACTTAATCAGTCCAGTTATAACGGTTCTTTCCTGACTCATAAAATTTCTTGTAACTAAAAGGAATCAAGGTTTGCTTTTGTTATTTTAAGTGAAAACTAAACTTCTGAAGAGAAAAAATAAACAGCTACTGAGCTGTAAAAATGGACTCGTTACTTCTGCCACCAGTCTCACTGCAGCTGTTCATAACCACAGCCATACAGCCTAAGTCCAGGACAAAATACAAGTATATCCCTGAAAAAGGTAACAAGAACCGTAGGTGTCTTCATTAAGAGTAAGGTCTCCACTATCTTCTCTCTTCTTAGACATGATGACTGCAGCATCATCAGAGGATACGTGGAATAGATGTCTTGTCTTTGGATGCACCAATGCTTAAAAACTCTGAATATTTTAAAGCATCTCATTCTCAAGGATTTGACAATGGAGTTCCAGCATGACTGAGATTTTGATTCATGGCTGAAAACAGCATATTTTTTGTCCTTACACAGCTAGTTTAGGTTGAAGATCAGAATATCAAATGGTTATAGAATATCCTATCTTGCCTTACAGCCCAGCATTTCTATGGATAAGCCAATATATGCAATCAGTAGCGATTGTAGTTTGTTTACTAGCAATTTATTGGAGCACCTTTTTCATACATAGAAACAGGGTGAGAAAAAACCCACATGGTTCTTGGGCCTGATGGATGTGAAAGATTACACAGCTGCAGTGTCTTGAGGTTACAAAGCTGCCAGTTTAACAAGCAAGATAAGCAGCAATGCTGATGTATTTATAGCAGCTTAGACATTTATATTGCATTTTAAAAGAAATGTAATGAACCAATCCATAAATAGTATGGGGATCATAGGTTTATTGCTGCCTTAGTGGAATGGAACCCTACCATATAAAAACATGTCAATAAGAAACTTCTGTTGTAATGGCATTGGTAATAAGCTCTTTGGGGCTGGGACTGCCCTTTTGGTGTGTGTACGTGGGCAGAGGCTTGCACAAAGCAGCAATCATCTGGCTGGGACCTTGAGCTGCCATTGTAATGTAAATATTAGAAAATAACAACAAGAGATCTGAAAGTTGCAACACCATCCGACAGGAAACAGATCATTATCTTGAACAATATGTTCAATGAATATTTGTTTAATAGCTGGGATCTAATCTGGATGTCTTGTATGCATTTCAATAGATTTTGGTGCATGTCCTTGGACATGGGAGATTGCAAATGTGCTGGATGAAGCAGCTTAAGTCTATAAACTGCTCTGAAGGAAAGGTGTGAAAGCACAACAATCTCACTAGACTTTAAGGTAGTGAGACATTTTCTTATTTAATTTAAGGAAAGGTATGTCAGGCAATAAATTAAATTCTTGCTTCTCAATATGTAATCCAAAGAACCAATTTGCTCTGTCTGCTTTATTGATTGGCAAAACAAAAAAGATGTAAAATTTACTGCTGTAAAATCCTTTTACTGTCCCTAGTCATATGTAAATGGCAACATTTTCATTTTGTAGTTCTGGCATACTTTACCAAGTGGGGCAGCTTTTTCCAACAGGTCAAAATGACTTTGCACCATTTCTGTGATAAGGAGAGTGCTGAGACGACTCTGAGCTGTCATCACTGAATTTCCACCAGTCTCCATGTCACCCAGTGCTATTCAAGGATAAAGCTGTTGGCTTCTGCTCTTGACCAGCCTAGGCCATTATAGTGTAAGTGAAAAACATATTAGGGGTTAAAAGCAATTTCCCTGCCAAGAACACTTTTCTGACTGGGGACTTCCTGTGAAAATTCTGGCTCCAAGAGGAAAGTAGGAGAGGGCATGCTAAATACTTTACTACTTAATTTTGAAAGTGATGACGCTCTCCAAAATAAATACTGAAGAGGTTCTTAAGCAATATATGCTTTGCACTGTAGCTGTAGGCTGGCACTCAGCCACAGTTAGGTGGTGTTTGGTTCTGGTTTCCCAGCCAACCTCTCATGAGTAAGTGTTAAAATGTGTGGTGAAAGAGCGATGAGGAAGACGTGATGAGGGAGAAGGTGAGATAACCTCTCTGTCACAAATTGCACTGCTAAGGTCAAAGTAAATGTTATTAGAGTGAAAGCTGATCAGAATTCAATTCTAAATGTAACCCAGTGACATGAAGTTTTCTTTTTCAAACTTTCAAGCCTGCATTGAGATGAGTGACGTCCCTCCTAAAATGCTCTCATTTGTACTCTTTGTCTAAATCTACTGCTCCTCAGACAACCCCTACTCATGATGGAAGCTTCTGTTTTTCACTTTTGAGTCCTTTGATTTCCTGCAAAGTTGAAGACACTTTCCTCACAGCTACTGCCTGATACCACTGGCACAACTATGAGAGGCTCCCACTTGGCATTGCTGCCTCTGTCACATCCATCTCTGAACACAAGCCCAGGATCCCTGAGATGACACTGCTATTACATCTGCATGGGACTTTCAGATTGCTGTACATCAGTGCACATGTGTTTGTTTTCAAAGTCATCAACAAATGTAACATTAAGCACCCTTGACTGCTCCAGTGAACAGCCTTGTCTGCTTCATGTTGCAAAACAGACCTAACTCTTATTGTAGCTGGTTTGTGATTGAACTCATGGTGCATGCAGAATCATAATTCTGCAAAGTGAATTAAATTATCCAAAAGTCTTTTACACTCAACACTTATCACTGTCTAACCAAAAACCAAAATGTTGTACTTGTGGGAGGGCAAATTTTTTCAGACAGCTTAGAGGGAGGTGGTGGCCAGCTGTCAGTAAAGAGGAGGCAGAGATGGCAATTCACAGAAGCACTGAGGGGCTGGAAATATGCAAATTACAAATCTAAGCAAATCAGTATCTATCCAAAGGAGAAGCATCAGTGGATTGTAGGAATGATTTCCTCTTGCAGATCCCATTTGTAAGGCACTGACTGTCATTCATTACCCCTACAGTTTAATGAAGGACATGAATTATATATTTGAGATAATTTTCCTCCTTAGGAAGGAGTTCCTCAGGAACTTCTTGGCTCTTTCAGAATAAGGTAATATTTGTTACTTAATTCTTTTCTAAATAAGAACCTGACCAAGGGTCTCTGCATGGCCACAGAATTTTTTCTTTCAACTCTGAAGGAGGCAGATCTAGTATTCCCAGTGCACTTCAAACAGCCAGAGTACCTGACTTACCAGATCACACACCTTCACCCGACCAAGGAGAACTGTTGACTTTCAGAACCAAAAAGAAAGGTGTGTTTGTGGAGCCTTTTCCTTCTCCCCAGAGGAAGCTATTTGAAGATTTTTGTGAAGCATTTGTTTGTTGGTGTTATTTTGTCTCACTTGGTAGGGAAGTTATTTTCCTTACACTTGCACTTTCCTTGCACTTTGAATAATCCTCAGGGCCAGAACACATCCTAGAAGATGCTCAGCTGACCCATTCCAAATAAGACTGAGACCAAGATAAGCACTAACTACTTGGGGGTTTGTATTGCAGAGGAAGGATTTGGCTTAGCAGGCAGTATCTCTTTCAGGAAGTCATCTCTGAAAGTGTCTAGCCAATCTGTCTATTTTTATAGGCTCAAAAAGTCATAGAATTTTCTCAGCAAAACAGGTAGATATGAATCTTGGTTAGACAGGGGAACAGAAGGTGTGAGAAAGGAAGATTCCACTTTTCTCTTCTAAACTTTGTAGTGCCAGAGACCATCTCATGGTTCTTAAATAAATAACAATGGCAGCTCACATTGATCACAGTTTCTTTCTTCTTGGAAAATCATTCTCCTTGTGAAATCTTAATTCATGTCAGATATTCTGTTTATTTTCAACTGTTTTCAAACTGAACCTGAAGAGCACTGGTGGATTGCAGGTTCACTGAAAGAAAGCTGCTGTTTGGGAATGTTGTTGAGATTTTACTCCAGTTTGGAAGGGTCAGAAAGTTGGAGACTCCCAAAGCAGGATTGTTTCTAACTGTGTCCTATCTGAAAGATATTTGTTGTCCTAGTTCTTAAAGATCTGTACAGTTGGGAATTTTACATCCTCTGCAGACTACCTATTTCTTTCCTGTCTGTACCATTTGAAAGTTTTTCCAAATGTTCTATACCATTTTTTCCATGTAATAATTCAACTTATTACTTCATATCCAAAGCACAAAACTATATTAACTTTTCCCAGCAGTAGCATTTTGCATTCCTAGGTGACTATTATTTTGTTTTTCTTTCCATTATCTCTTATTCACACTAGGTATCTTTTGTTCATTCAGTCAATCCAACCAGCTGTATTTTCTAGATCTCTGATCATTCTCAGTCCCCTTATTCTGGACTCTCTCCCTTTGCTCACCACCCTTCTCAAAATGCCCCAGAGTAGCAAGTCTGCAGCTGATTACAAATAGGGCTGTGTGCGGCAGAAAATCAGCCTCACCTGTCTTTCCAGCTGTGCTTCCTTGTAGATCCCTTCAAAGAAGAACGTGGGGCAACAGATTGAAATTATTGACTGACTTGCCATGCTGATTCACTGATCTGCTCTACTGAGCTGCCTGGTCTAGGTTATGTGTTTGTCCAAATGATTAACTCTGCCTAGGTGTGCTACCCAGTGCCTCCCCCCAGACTGACTCTAACTTGTCAAAATTATTTTGTATTCCAGGGCTGCCCTGCAGTAAATATTCTTGCAGTCTCTTCTGGGTTTCTATCATCCATGTAGTCTCTACTCCATCATCAGTTAATGAAAAACCAAGCAAAACAAGCCCCTGTGGAGCCCCATTTGATGTGTCCTTCCATTTTTAGCCAGCTCCTGGGATTCAGATGTGATCAGTATTTTGTGGACCCAGTGCTGATGCCTGGGCAGGAGAGAAAAATTTTACATAAAATTCTGACACAACTCCTATTCTTTTCTGCTTCTATTGTGTCCTATAATACAACTAATAATAAGGCAATGAAATCATTGCCTCCAGCTGTTTCCCAACAGAATTCACCAAAAGTGTAGTGAAATGATCTCATTTAAATCCCATTCCACACAAAGCACTGAACCATACCAGCCAACACCAACACTGGTTCCAGTGTGGTCATAGTGCAATTTCCTTGACAGTCCTGGACAGTTTCAGGGAGATTACAGATGGATGGAGCCTGTTTGGTTTCAGCTGGACTGAAGTGTAGATGGATCCCAAATGTCAGAAAATGGATTCTTAGAGTTGAAATACTTGTGGATACTCAAATTCCCTTGGAAAGTGACAGTTCTGGAAATAACGTTTTCAGTACCAGTAAATTAGTCCCAGAATGGCATTTCCTGGCATGTCCACAGTCTGGATGTGGTTAGCTTGAAAGAGACGCAGAAAAAATACTGAAGCGAAGATACTATTGTGCTCAGAGGTGCCCCATGGGAAAATATCTAGGCTTGTTCTCTCACATTTTAAAGCTCTTCCTTTTTATTTAAATAGTGTTATGATTGATACAGGTAATGAAACTCAGGGAGGCTGCTGGCTTGTTTGAAAAATAGGACAGCTATTTGGATATGTTAAAACAGCTCAGACAGACAGTTAACATAATCTACTGTGAATATTTTATTTCCTTGCTGTGGAAGAATAAGTCTATCTTGGCAAAGCTGTTCAGCCTCCACCTCCAGTGGTGGAACATGGCAGGAGCACTGCAAAGATGTAATTGTCCAGCTGAAAGCCCTGTGACAGCTGACAGTGCTCAGCACTTTGCAGGATCAGACAACAGCTGGTTGGAAAAATATTTGAAAGTGAAGTGTTAAGATCTTGAGAACTTAATCAAGCATGTTATCCTAAAACCCAAACAGAGCTTTAATCCTCTGAAGGACCTAAAGCTGGTGTTATTGCCAGGACAGCTGAAAACTGCAGGTTAAGGAACCTGGTTTGTCTGGGATGCTCCTGAGCACCTAAAAGACTCCCAGCAGATTCCAGTACTGACGAAAGCAGCCACAAGCACAGCAGGTTCAAGCATGCCAGGATTTTATCCGTGCAGGCAGAGAAGAAAGAAAACTGCTAAATTTCTTGCTGATTTCAAAGGAGGTTCCTCAGAAATGCCTGCCAGTTAGCTCATTCTGTACTGTCCCCTTCTGTAATGGAGCCAGGAACAGAGATATACATCAAATATAGACCAGCTGCTCAGAAGTACATGCAGATACCAACACTTTAATTGCTTTTATAGGTAATACTTTATGGCAGTTCCCAGTAGGGTCTGTAGCCTGGACTATAATTTTGAATGAAAGATCTCAAATTCAAGATTAGTTTTGAATATGTATGGGAGAGAAAATAAAAGAAATCTCCTTTATGTGCAGTCCAAATTGTTTATATTTGGACTGAGTGATCTGCAGAGCAGATGGCTAAATCATTCCTAAGCTTCTTATAGGAAGCTGAGTCCTCTGTATTTGCAGATATATGCCCATATAGGTACAGTTTATCTTCCTCTACCCTTGTACTTACTGTGAGATGCTTCAGTAGGCCTGGGCTGGACACAGGGCATCTTTGCATCCTGGTTCCCTGGCTCCAGAAGATTTCCCTGTGTCTTCTGCATAATTAACAGACCAGAGAAATTGTTTGCCATACAGAAAATATATATTTTTTAATCTAAAAATCGATATATGTTAGTTAATATTATATGTGAACTGTGCTAGTCCAAGATGTGATGCATGCTTTGCTTTAAGTTCATACAAATGTCAGTGGATATTTAACAGATTTTACTTCTTTTTTTTTTTCTTTAAACTGCATGAAGGGAATGCTTTTCTTCCTTCTCATTTTAAATATGAACACTGAGTGACATTTCCTCTAATTTGGAAATAAAATATGGCAGTAACATTACTCAATCTGTGCATGAGAAAATGGATGCCTTGCTCCTGTTACAGAGATAAAGTGTGGCTTTTGAGCCATCCTAGTAATAAACTATAAAGAGAATACCGACCTCCTGAAATAATCTGCTTACATCTTTCTGGTCTTTCTCCAATGACTACTGCTACAACTCTGAAAAGGAATGAAACTGGTAAAAATCACTGTTTTCTGTACTTCTCTCTCTTTTCTTTTTTTACTAGACTGGGAAAAACCTGTGGCTTTTTTATAGCGTGTGAACCATCTTTTTTATAAATGGGCCTATCACGTGTGAGATGACTATGCTTTGGATTTTAGAATTTGGAAAATTCTGCACTAGATCCTACAGTCTTTTTAGGGTAGTAGCTTGCCAGTAAGTACCCCGTCCCAGTACTTACCAAAAGCCATGTTTTACAAGAGGCATTTCAATATTCTGCAGTCAAACTGCCTTATTGAGAATGCATGTTGACGCAACAGTTTTTATTATTAATCTATGGATTTTTCTTGCTCCTAGAATGAATTATTTGCAGATGTTACCATATTTATTTTTCCTGAAATCTTCAAAGAGTTGGCTTTGGATTTAATATTCATTTTTTTGAATGTGAACTTCCATGGCTGATTCCATGAACATGATTGCCACAACATGTACTCCAGTTTTAACTGCTTGTTTTCTTTTAACATTTTCCTTAATAGGGCATTTCCATCTTATAGAAGTGAAGTGTCCTCCTTAGACCTTTTGTAACCTGAAATGTATCCCATCAGAGAGCACTTCTCCACGCTTTTATGTCTCTAGAAACGTGCTGTCCATGTTATAAATATCAATAAAGCTGGAAGGAAGTTACATCAAATCTCCAAGACAACACACAAAGTTACAACAAATCAAAGGCAAAATAGTAGTGGTTGGATTAGACTTTTAAATAGGATATTATAATGAGGTTTGTAGTTAAATACAATTGTCTATCTGAATTTGGCAGGGAAATCATTAACCAAATTATGTTAAATTTGCACAGATTGTTGAATAAATGAGTAAGACTTGCTTTACATGGCAGTAAACAAGCTAAGAAGCACACATACATACAAAAAACTGCTAGCAGTTTTTTGAACAAATACCTTAAAGGAAAATAAGAGTATTTTTTAAGGATTAGTAGCTGAATAGCTACTATTATCATTAACTAGTCCTCCATATGGATTAACCCCCTTATGGTCTGTGCAAGTGTGGGAGTTAGGGGCATATGGACACATGTTCCTGTGTAATAATGTAAGGTTTCTTCCTTGTTTAAAGAATGAGTCTTGTTAGCTGTAATGTTATTAATCAAAGTTTGTAGCTATATACTCAAGACATGTAAAAGCTACACAATGTTAGATACTTATTTACCCTGTTACTTCTTATTATTTAATATTTTTTCTGTGTAGTTCCTAGGAAACATCCAGAGAAATCCAGGTAACTGGATGCACAGACCTGAACAATGCAGAGATTTTTCTGAAAAACTGAATCATCTAGACAAAACTTTTACATCTCAATTTATGATTGGCTTTAGCTACTCCTAGCAATAAATTTTCAGAATATTTTCATAAACTGCAGGGTGATTTCTTCCTCTTAATGAAAAATTTATTCTCTAAAATCCACCAACTTCTGCATATTCATCACCTGGAGTGACGGTTTAATACATAGTAAGTGTGTGTGTGAAAGCCAGAATAAACATCATCAATGTATAACCTTTCTTCCAAAGGTGAAATGTAATTTTAATTAAGACTTAAAAATAGGATTACTTGTTATCATGTTTATATTGGTACTCATTTGATTAACATTGTACTAAAAGCTGAGGAAAAGGCAGTCCTTCATCAGCATGTGCAGCAGCTGTAATGAGATCCTGGTTCTCATCTCAGCCCATTTAGTGGTTACTTATGGGGTAGTCCCAGTCTGGGTTACCATTTCCCAGTCAGAACAGGAAAACTGTAATCAGACCCTATAGAATTTACAAATCAGCTAGATCTCTGCCAATATGTGAAACAACTCAGGAGGGCAAGGGGCGTGTGGCAGTTTGTGTGGGCACAACAGAATTCCATCCTTCTTGAGGCTGTTGTTTGACCCTTGCTGCCCACTGGGAACCATCACTGTCCCACGCTGCTCCCTAAATCCCCTCTTGCAGGAGTGGTGGCTGGTGTGGCAAAAGCAACCTAATACTGAAACAATATTGACCAGTGTGGATGCCCTATTCCCTGGTATAGACATGGCTAAAATAGGCAGAAGTGGGAGATGGTGATCACAGATAAAGATCAGTTCAAGTTCAGACCTGAAATGAGAGGCCTTGGTGGCAGACTGATGAACATCCATGTATACAGTGATTCATGAGGAATCAGTTTTCATTTGGGAACTAGAAAATCAAAAAGAAGTGTCAGCTAAAGCTAACATTGCCTGAGTGGAGTCCAAGTAGCTGAAGGACTGGTTTTGGAGGTGGGTGGGATATACAGCACAGAATCACATTTAAAATAACAAAGTGTAATTCTCAGAAGTGATTTCCCCCAAGTATTTTGAGCAGTGAAATAATCACACTGGTCAAGGCCTATGATGTGATCTCATTCCCAGAAGTAAAGTTCCAGTTTCAAATACCCTCATAAAGTGGTTAAGTCATAGAGATTCTTCCAAATTTGCAATTGAAAAAGACTCAAAAATACAGCTTGTCTATCAGCATAGGCTAATGAAGCATATTGGAGAAAAGACCCTTCCCACTCATTAATAAAAATAACATAATGCCCCTAGAGGAATTAAAGGAGTTTGGGATTATACTTACATTTATGCAATATTGAAAGGCATTGATATTTCTACTCCAAGGACTGCAGCACATCCACTTACAATATATAGGTTCACAAGGCAATTCAATAAAGCAGTTCAACTCCAGTGAGTTTAGTGGAGTTGTGCCAGACATGGATTCGGCCTCCTGATTGTAAAATACAATCTGTTATGGTGTGAATTATATGATGTTCCAGATCCAAGTAAATATCAGACAACAACAACTATATTCCATTTATTTCAGAGTTCACCTGGGGACTTTGCAGAAAATAAGTCCTCTTTCCATCGGAACAATACTGGGATGATTGTAATATCTTAAAATTAAAAAGAAATAAAAGAGGCAGACAAATTGCTAAGTGGTAAAAGAGAGAAAAGACAAACCGTGCTAGGAAAATGATACACAATGGGCCAAATTTATTGAACAATACACAATAGTATGAGAATTTGATATTTATTTTCAGTGTTGAATAAGCAGGATACATTTAATATGCTCAAGATGCATTTTTTAATCTGCAGCAGCTGTCTTTGTACAGAACATTGCAGAAGAATCAAAAAGAAGGACATAGAGTGACACAGCCACACCAGGCACCTTGCTATGTCCCCTGCTAGCTGTCACAACATTCCTTCCTTCTATTCAAATGCAGCACATAGCCAAGATTTTTCCAAAGAACAGTGTTAAGTTTTTCACAGGAAAGGAAAGACAAACAAAGGAGAGTAACCCCTTTGTGTGAGATATCTGTATCCACCAACATTTCCACAAGAAGAAACAACTATTTGTTGTTAAACTATCAACTCAAAACAATGAAACATCAATGATTCAAACCTAAGTGAACTGTTAGGTATGTTCCCCGAGAAGCTGGATCCATTTCAGAACTATATCTACACTGACACCCTACTTCTGGAAAGCTTCATTATTTTTTTATGTTTTGCCTTCCTGGAACAGGAAAGGATGTAAGCCTGAGTTGTTGTGACTTAGAAGAATAAACTATTGTTACAAAGGCCATTAAATGTAGAAAAAATGGAAAAGATGCTGTTCCTTCTGGTCATTTAGTCACTAAACGTGCTCTTGGTTGCAACCACTTTGCATCTGAGGAGGAACAGTCCTTTATTTCTCTTAGTGCCCTCACATTGCTCTATCCATATGACCTCTTTGCCATTTGTTCCATTTCTGCCTTTATCTTATTAGTTCGACTCTGCCTCCTCTAGTCCCTTTGGACAAATATACTCATTCCTGTCCCATTTTAAATTCAGTAAACGTGAACCAGTTGTCAGGCTATGTTTCAGATTTTCCAGGTAGCTTTCTTCAGCTCCTGACACCCTGCTGTTGAGTCTCCCCCTACTATGTTTTATGCTCATCATTGCTAAGGATGTTGTTAAACTGAAATACAATTCTTGTTTACAGGGAGACATACAGGAAAATTATATACAGATTAATCAAAGCAATGTTTGTTTACAGGGAGACAGGAGGGAAAATTAGACACAGATTGGTCAAAGCAACAGAGATCTACTTCTGGAGGCAGCAGTGCAGATGCTGAAGCTTCCAATGGCTCCCAGCTGGCGGTCAGAAATAACCATCCTGCCCAAGGAAAGTGTGATGTGAAGACTGTTGAACCCATCTACATGCAGATCAGATGGGTTGTCTCATCTTCAGGAAAATATCGTCCTTCTCAGAGCATCTGATTCAGGGTGCAGAAATGCAAGAGTTTCCAAGCCTGACCCTAAACTGGAAAGGGAACGTTGAGGAGACATAATGTGGAGAGGAGCAGGAGCCTCCCCAAAGACCTGGGTATGCAGATAGGAGTTGAGATCCTGAAAGGCAACAGGTATTAACAATTAATTATAATTGATACTTGTAGCTAAATCAGGTTACCACTGCATCATAGTCAGTGGGCTGAGCTTATTAACCACCCCCCCCCAGGTGACATGAGCTTATTGTGAAGGACTTCTGTTGTTCTTAATGGGAACCACATGTTAATGCATGCCAGATTGGTTTGGTTTTTTCAGAGGGAAGTACAACAGAAGATTCCTTGCTTATTTTGCTCTTGAGGAGGAGTAAGGCTCTTCCCCCAGAGGAAAAAACAGAGCATAGAGGGGAGTGGGCAAAGGGACATTTCTAAATGTAAGGTGAGCGTGAGGGACTCAGCAAAGGAGAACCGAGCCTGAAGTACTGAGAGAGACTTTTGAGAAGTGCAGGGAACACAGGTTCAGCAGATATTACAGAAAGAAAGATTTTTAGTGTAATAACCAAAACAGACTGCAAATTTTTTCACAACCCAGAACATCGCTGAGTTGCTTATATTCTGAGCAGCCCTGTCAGAATGTCCCTGTCTTGCCAGGACATAAAGCAGGAGGAAGTTCATTTACAAACTCTCAGTTTACTGTATTTCCTTCTAGACTTCCTCCATAGTAAGTTTACTCCTTTAGCTTTTACTCAAGTAAAACCTAGTTTCTGATTTTAAAATGTGCTTTTGGTCTTTTGGGCTGCTTACTGCCAGGTTGTGCAGGCTGCAAAGCTCTGGTGAGCCTGTGATAGTTTCAACCCTGAGTGACTTTGGATTCAATTTAGAGATGCACTCAAACATTTTGTCTGGCAGATGAGGAGCAGCAAAGAGCTGAAGGAGTGTTCATCTTATGCTGTCAGACCTGCCTGCAGTGTCTCTGTGACCTAAATTACTTTCAGCTCCTGTGTGGACTTCCTCATTCAGCTTGCTAACTTCCCACTATCCACATGGTCCAAGTAAATTAGGTGAGTAATGTCACATCTGTTCTAATGTTTAACTAGAGTACCCATGCAGTAATTTAGTGTTTAGCGTGTTAGCTAATCCTCTGGGGCTTTCAGTTATTGGGGTTTTTTTGTTTTGTTTAGTTTTGATTAATTGATTTGTAGTTTCAGTTATTGTGGGCAAAAGCGAAACAAGTAGAAGTTTGATTTCTTTTTATGTATTTATATGCATATTTTAGAAAAGGCAATATTGTTTTCAGCTCTTTCAGAACCAACATGGATAAAATCACAATTCTGCAGCATTTGCACAGATTTTTAATGAAGTTCATCAGGTACATTTTCATGCAGGAAAGCAGAGCCATAGAAAATGCAACATTTCATCCTGCTACAAATTGTGAAGAAAAAATTTCCAGGCTAATTTAGATTTGCTGAAGCTCCAGCTTTTATAACACATAAATGACTGACACTGTAAAAGGAGACAGCACAAAGTTTCCCTGAGTTTTGGCAGAAGGGCAGATTTATCCATGGGCATAACTCAAACAAAGTTAGGGGAAGAGTCTGGCTTGGAGACTCCCAAGTGGATTTCTAAATTTATGGTTTACAAATCCACCCTAATCCTTGTTCTTCCTATCTGTTATGGACTACTTGCAGGCAATAAGTATCTGTCACATTGCCAAAGAACAGTTGTTTATCTAGTTTTAAGTGAATATGGGAGTCCATTTGTTTGTTTTTACAGCAGGTATGATGGATGCAATTACGGGGCTATAATATGCATGGTTACAGAGTAACTGCTCTGTGGATCAGACAACAGCACAACCATCCATCTTCCATGGATGCAACCATCACAACTCCTACCTTCAGCTGAATGAAATCTCTCCAAAACTGTGCAGAAATTTATCTTTACAAAAGTTTAGGGTCAAGCCAAATTCAATCATACCCCCAAGTGCCTGTGGTGATAGTGTGGCAGGAAGGAAGACTCAATTTCTGCATAACTGTGGGATGATTTATGTCTGGGCAACTCTCTCAACTCGCCCATGTTCTCTGTTTGGGCATGAACATTTGGTGTTATTATCAATACTGGGTCTCTGACTAGGTGGAGGATGCTGCTCTCTTCCATCATGAGGAGACACAATATTTAAGCGATCAGAGCTGGTCCCTCTGAATCAAGAAACAAACTGATTTTGATCTTATTTCTGCACACTCACTGTACACACAGAAGATGAATTGCCCCCATGCATCTCCCTCCCTTGTCTATCAGTCACTCTTTCACTATAAGTGTGCAAATTCTAATTTGTCTTGTCTTCATTGATATATTCTCTCTCCCAGCACTTTTAGGGCCTGCAACCTTTTCTTCTGTCTGGACTCTTTCGTTTGATTTATTCCCCAATTTGATTTAATCTCTGATTTAATAGCTCTCTCACTTGCACCTGCCCTTTTATTTTGTTATTTTTTTCTCACTTCTTTAGTATATGACCTTTCCTAGACCTTATTTGAAAGATGTATATCGCCCTTTCTATTGCTATATTGTTCTTTCTCCCCTTTTCCCCCAGCCCCTCTTTGACCTCATAGCTCACTCATGGGCAGGAGGAGGGGCTATGGAAAAAAAGAGTAAGACAAAGCTGATACTGGTTTGGTCCACTAAAGTTTTGAAAAATAACTGGAAGTTGTTGGGCAAAATCTTCGAAGCTGTGAGAGGCCACAAATCCTGGATTCCTCGCCCAGGAGTATAACAGTGTGCGTATTTATAATCACCTTGGCATTCTTTTAATATTATCTGATCAACATTTAAGGGTCACATTTACTACATAATACCATGTATTAGACAGAGTGAAGACTGAAAACATAAGACTTAATACAGAAAGTAAGAGTGGATGTTAGGATCTGGCCCACTGTTGAAAAGGAAAGTTATAAAAATCAAAAAATAACCTTCACCCTGAAAAGGTTCCACCACATTTAGGAAATTCCTGTTTTCAGTGTTAGCCCTGTTAACACAGCAGAGAAGCATGAATGGAGCAGCCTGTCATAGACAAGAACAGCATTGTACACACACAGAACTGGGAAAAAGTTCTGTTACTGTGATAGATTTGTGTAGTAACAACCAAGGATGATAAATTTTGCTATTTGGTCAGGGTTAAACTGGTAAATCATGCAATCAGTTATGGGTTAAATATTCACAGAAGATACTCTCCAAAAAAAAAAAGGGCAAAGTTGATTACATTCTTTCAAATGACTCCCAGATGTTAAAACGTGCCTTCCAATGAAAATAATTATATAATATACAAACCTGAAGACCATGTTAAAGGAATGGTAGTGAAAATTGCTGAGTTAAAAATTTAGGCTCATGGCCATTTTGTCTCTCTAAAGACGCACAAGAAAACTTCACATGTCCTGAGAGCTGATGAAGTGAAAAATTCTGAATTTAAGAGATTTCATACTTAGTTCATTAACTATAATCTTTTTACTGTAGACTGAAATGCAGTCATTTTTTCACTTCTTCTGACACTGATTTATAGGAAGTGTTTCCTTTCTCTATGGCTTGCAGTGTATGCCTTGGAACTCAGGAGCCGGCTCTCAAAGTCATTTAACTCTGTAACTGCAAATGCCAGTGACCATGAGGAAATACACCTTACTTGCATAATGCTGTAAAACAGCTTTTCCCTGTTTAATGAACCCTTCTCATTCATTACTTTTTATTTTTGTTTGAAGAACTGACAGCCCCAGGTGCCCAAAAACATTCCCATCCCTCAGAGTTTAGGTACTGCTTACGAACTTTTAGACTAAAGTAACATTTGCGCTTTGTTATTAACTTCTATAATTTAGAATTCTTGAAATGCTACTCCTGGTTTCTGTACTTGCTTCTTTGCTCTTACTATTGTTACCCAAATTAGAGATTAAATTCTCATCTCAGCTCAAAGTAAGATTTTCAGAAAAATATCAAATGAATGGAGCTTCTGGGAACTTGCAACTTCATAACCCCTTCAAAATGGAATTAAAATAGACACATTGGCGTTCAGTAGTGTTTTCATTTAGCTTGGCAAAATGCCAGCAGCCCAATAGACCCTCAGAGTCCCCTCCCAGGGAAAGGGAGGGAGGAGGAAAAAAACCCAAAGAAGTAAAAAACAAAACCCGAAATGGCAAGCTTCTTATATTTATACAAAAGAGAGACAATTAAAACCAGAACATGATATAACACATATATATACAAATGTGGTAAAAACAAGAACCACCGAGTCTCCCACCCAAAGAACACAGACCTCCACCACCTCAGCCCACAAAAACACCCTAACAAACTCCCCCAAAGGATATTCAGCAAGAGAGGAGAAAACCAATGACAAAAGAAAAAAAGTACTTCCCACACCAAACAGCTGTGAAGTGGTGATGAGGCCCAACACGCCCAGCAAGGGGATAGCAGGTCTGCTCAGCACTCGGCCATGAGGAGAGAGCTGGGCACCTCCTACGCCTTCTTTTATACTTGATTTCAAAATGATATGAAATATCTCTTTGGTTGCTTAAGTCAGGTGACGCTTGTCGCCTTCAATCCATGTCACACTCTCTGGGCCTGCTAAACTGAGGCCTAGCTAAAACTAAAGCCAAGACTACCACAAATAGCTTCCATATTAAAGCTGTAAGACTTACTTTTCAATTGCTGGTTAACTAATTAAGAGACACATAGGTAAATGTTTGTCCAACTGTTAAGTCCTTGATTACTTTTTTTCCTTTTTTTTTGCTTGTAACAGTTATATGAATCTCTGAGTTACTTCTCAATAATGAATCTTGCTGACAAATGTACTTTTTAATTAGTTGTCTGAGATACACACAATGATCCTATCTTGGATAAGGACCCCATTTTGTGGCTGAGCATATGCAAAGCTGTGATGGGTGCTCAGAATTGTTATGGGAAGAATGAGGGAATTTGACTTCCGAAAACAATTATATATTATTTCCAGTAATTAATGGTCTTGTCAATAGTGCAGACCAGATTTCAACCACAAGACAACCATGAGTCAGGAACACCATTAATTGTTTTCATCTCTAAAAAAATTCCTCTTGTGTTTTTTGTCTTAATAGATCATCCTTGATGACGTTGTTTGCAACAGTTTTTAATGCCAAGAGTAAGCAAAGAAAAGATAAAGTATAAACTGTGATTTAAAAAAATTGGGTTGCTCTTCTCAGAAGTGTGGTTTGCTAAGGGGGCATACCTTCTTTGAATACTTTGTACTGACTATGAAGTAGATTATCTAACTTTAAAGATTGAAAAATTACCTATCAAGATAGATCAGTGTCATTGGCCTTCTAACATCGGTACTGATGAAAAATAGCCACCAGCAGACAGCAATACATTGCTCTTGTCTTTGGTGTCTAGGATGCCTCAGATCTTGGACAACCAGGAACCATATGAGTCTCCCTCTTGAAGTTGTTCTGAAAGGCACCTATGATTAATATAGACATTTTTTATACCTACATAAGGGAAAATGACCCAAAACTCCAGCCAGAGTTAAGGAGAAGAGCTCCATACCTGTCTAAAGCTTCAAAGGCCATGGAGATGCCCACAAGGCCAGGGATTTTGGATGCCATGGAAGGTTACTGGAGAGCTGGTTTCCAAGCAGGGCCCAAGAGCCATGTGGAGAAATTCATGCTAGCTAAAAACCCTAGCTACTTCATCTTGCAGTGGGGAACAACTTGTGTTCAAACAGATGCATTTAAATGAACAAATAAATTAGTGGCTGTGCTTTTGAAGTAGTATGATCTTCACCAATCTTAAAAATTCTGTTAGCTACCTGACAGAACAGCTTATATTTTTCTTTAAGTGCTGACAAATATATTTTCTAAATGAGATCAAAATGGCATTATTTTCCCTTGAGTGCACTAATGTTTTATTTATATATATTTATTTTTAAAAAATCTCTCTGATATTTACGGAGTTTATGAGTTTTGCTTTGGGTTTGTTTTTTTCTTAGGAAAGGTTTCTTTTAATCAAATGTGAGTATTAACTATTTATTAGCTATGGTCAAAAATAAACTTTCAGATCTGGAGGGCAAACACATTGTAAAGCTCTCACAGTTTAATCCTGGATTATGCAAACACTCAAATACTGGGAAGCTCATTTAAGCGAGAGGAGCAGCCGGCCTGGGAGGGTTTGGGGCAGTGTTCTCTCAGCTCCATTCCCAGGCACCTGCAAAGCTGGATCTGTGCTTTGGTGATGAGTGCCCAACCTTTTCCAGACCAAGAGCCAAGAAATAAAACACAAAAAGAGCCTTAGTACCATCACTGGCACAAGTCCTGGGTCCTTGTGCCAGAATGAGGGAGCTCTGCCCCAAGTGTTTCCAGTGTTGTCCATTTCATCTTCCATCAGATGCATTCTCTCCCCCAACTCAGACGCTTTCTTCCCTTCCCCCAGCATCCCACTACCTCCTGCCTTGCTCCATGTTGCGGATTTTCCAGCTAGAATGGCAGCTTTTAACACTGTGTTCTTATCAAATACCCACAAAGATGTCTGGGGACTCAAATTACTGCACTTGGAGATATAAGTGGTAGATGACTGTGTTGAAAAACTTGCTATGCTTCGGAAAAGAAGGCTTTACTAACCAGTCATGCCTTCAGTCTTCACATCTTTGAAAATATCTTAAAAAGGTATGATTATTCACGGATGCAGGGACCTTCTGTGGCATCAGATATTTCCCCAGCTTATTTTTAAAACAAGTTAGATTTTTTTCTTGCCATAACTTTCAAAGGAGCCTAGAGGAACAGGTGATAAAATGTTTACTTTTAAATGAACACAACTATTGAAGAGTATTTTGTTCACAGTTGCCAAAAGCAATACAGAAAAGGAAAGCAGAGTGACATTCTCCTTCAATGCATGATGAAGTGAAAAATAAACTTTCAGTGATCCAGACCATAGAAATGCAAGATGAGATTGCCATTGAAAAAAGTGGTCTATTAAATTAAGATGCTACTAGGTGTCATTGTGACTCTGTGGGTAGCATGTCTGTCTCACAGCCAACTGCTTGTGGGTTCAAGTCCCATACTGGGACTTTGGCTCCCATCCAGTGTACTGCAGCAATAAGCAGCGTGTGGCACTTTTAGAGGTGTCATCCTTCAGAGAAAATGTTAAACCTACTGTCCTTCTGCCAGCTCTCCAGTTGGAAATTAAAGATCCCCAAGTACCCTTTGAATACAGTGACTAATAACCTTGGGGCCCTGGCCAAGATTCCCTCTCTCAATAAAAGAATTTGTAATTCACTGGGCATATTTCACAAAATAGCAGGAGTCATAGAAACCAATGGAAAAACCTCATTAAAGTTGTCGTGGTTCCTTTATGTATTTTTTAACATAGCAAGTCACCTAATTGATTGAGCTTCAATGGTATTTTTAAGCAGCTGCCACAAATTGCCAATACAGGACCATTTAAAAGAAGAAAGAACAATTTCCACTGCACATCTTTGAGAAACAGCTAACTCTCATAGTCACCTTTGAAAAACTCAGTCCAGGTTCAGGAAAGGTCCTCGAAAAATGTTTAACAAGACTACATTTTTAGAACAAACCTGCAGTGCAGAGCAACACAGTAACATTCACAGGAAGGATGCAGAGGAATCTGTCAGCAGCTTCATGTGCTGTTCCACTCTCTTAAGTACCAACTGCTGATACACTCACGTTTCCGAATGTAGTCTTGCACTGGAGACTGTTAACCTGGCCAGCTGGTATTGGCATGCCATTAAATATGCTTTTGATACATTTTCCACATGGTAGGAATCATAGTAAAGTTATTTAATGGCAATGGGCAAATATCCTGCCAGTGACATATGTGTATAATTGTGGGAGAGATTTTTAGCATCCCTTATGTGGGTTGAGTGAAGGGGGACACACGTGCTCTGCCTAAATCTATCTCCCACTGACCTGGGACAGGTAATGTGAAATACTGTAGTTTGCATGCCAGAAAACTCTAAACAATTTGGGTAAAGCTGGAATAACATCTCATAACCTGCTCATATTTTTTGCCTGCAAGCTGGTTGCCTCTCTGCAGCTCCACTGTGGGGGCTTCTTCTGCCCTTGCATTGTGCCACTCAGGTGAACAGAGCAGCAAAGGGATGTAGGACCCCAGTTACACGATTTCTTGTCACGAATCCTTAAGTAGCCATGTGCTGATCACATTAAAAGGTAGGAGCTTGTACCTGCTTCTCTCTCCCCTGTTTACTAATTGCAATGAGTTCTGGCTCTGCATAACAGCTTGGTGATGTCACTTCTTGTGAGTCACATGCCCTAATCTGGGAAGATAAATTTTAGCAGTCTGTTTTTCAGTCGTCCTAAACTCACTGACAGAGAATGTGGGAAAGTGCGTGTAGTTAGCATTTCATCTCCTGAAGGGTACATCTAAGAGAGATGAGGGGAATTTTTTCTTTTGATGGCTGAGGAAACAGGAGTGCCTTGTGCAGATGTGGACCTCAGACAAAGGAATCCAACCCTTCCATACCTATTTTGGGCCGGGATATCCTGCCTATGGCAGTGAGAGGAACGTTGAGGTTGCCAGAACACAACAGACTGCAATGTTGCATAGAATCTCCTTTGTGGACTTCATCGTAAATGTTTCTTTGCCACTTCCTAAACACAGAATGTACTATGAGGCCCCAAGAATTTATATATTTTGTCAAGAAACTTCTGCAGCGTCAGAATCCTCTGATTTACTTTTAATTGTTGTGCCATATATCCTTCATGCAGACAACAAAATGAGCTCTCCTGTTGGTGTCTGGGTACAGTAGCATTCCCATGAGTACTGCTTGGACATGTGCCAAAGATTTCCCATCACTGCCCACTCATTCCTGTGACTACATTTTTAATGCAGTTTTATAGGACGGGTTGTTGTGGTTTCTTGCTCCTGAATAAGTTTCCCCTCTTTCTGCTCGCTCGTCTCTAAAGAACATAAAAGGTAGAAACAGAAAATGGCTTCTGTGTCTCTTTTACCTTTCTCATTTCAGTTCTGCTGTTCGTTTCTCATACTTCCATTCTCAAGTGCTCTTCTGAACTCCTCACTTCACTGACCTCCTTTCTTAATTTAATCTGGACAAAGCACCAAGTTCATTCAAGTCATAAAGCTTGATTTGCTGTGTGCTCTTGGCAAATGTGAATAAGCTCCCTGGCTCCTTTTAATCAGCTATCATAATAATTTCTTTTTCTTTCTTAAAAAAAAATAGCTGCAGCAATTAGGTCACCAAAGCAAGTAGTCTCTTGTGTTCTATTGAGCACAAATCTGTCCTTCTCTCACTTACTGCATAATTTAATTATTGAAGCTTGTTATCATTTTGGTTTCCATGTAAGGCAACCCCATAAGAGCAGTTGTATCCTTTCGAAGGCAAGGTTACTATTGCTAGAACCAGTACTCCGAGGGCCTGGTACTGTGCTCTTTATGGTAATACTACTACTTCCCACCACTCACATTGCAACATTCGTGTACCTAGTCAGCCAACAACAGCACTCTGCTGGCGTCCTCCCCGTGACTCTGCACCAAGCTAGAATGTGCAGGATCTGGTATCAATTAGTTAATAATTTAGCAATGGTTTGACGATGTAAAACAGCTGCTAAAAGCTTAGCCTTATTATTATGTTAACTAAATTTTTTCCCTTTTATCTTTTCATTTATTTTTTTTTCTATAGAAAACATTATTGTATTATTAACTGTGTTTAGCACCTCCTGGTCCTGACATTTAAATATCTAAAATGTTTTGGTATAATTACACTGTTTTGTATCCCAGCACCTAGGATGTTCATTTCTGTGTGAAAATTTGCATAGCTAAAATTTTTTTAAAGAACCCTAACTGTTTCTCTTAGCTGCTTTCAAAATGACAAGAAAATAGCATGATATAAAATCTTACTCATCTTACTGGAGTAGCTTTCCAGTCTAAATTATTTAAGAAATTTGTAAAAAGGTTTTGGCCACAGAGTTGATTTTAACTTTAAAACTCTTTTTTCGTGGATTTCTCTCAGTTCCTTTCTCCACCCCAGGAATATCTGATACTTTTGGTGCATTTGGGAAAAACCTCTCCTGAGTAACATATTTTGAGGATCTGATTGGAGATTTAAGGGGGCTGCTAAGCACAATTAGAAATCCTGTATTTCAAGAAAGACTTGTAGTACACACTTGTAGCTGGAAATAAGAGACACGATAGCAGAGTTAAGCAAGATGGTGCCGAGTGTTGTGGTCAGAAGAACAAAGTATCTTCACATTGATCTTAACACACTGTGTAAGCTGCTCAAACACAAACACATTTTGTTTGACTCATGCAGACAGGAGATCCAACTGTAGCATGCTGAGAATAATAGGGCCCTGCTCACCAAATAAGCTTTCATAGGTTTTGCACTGCACACAGATAATCAATACCAATTATTCTAAAATATCAATTAGAAAAACTGTACCATCATATTTAAGATGTTAATTTCCACTTTTTTTGCAGGACAGAAAGATGCAGACAAAACAAGTTGAACTTGGAGATATTGTCCTACTCCAACAATAGGAGCTTGTTTAAAGGCTAAGATGACCTGCAACATGGTGTTCTCTTGAATTTAAATTCCAATAAACCTCACTAAAGAGACTTGAAATGATCTGTCTCATAAACTTCAGAGACTTTCTAGACAATATATCAAAATTCTTCTAGTGTTATAAATCATTAGATACCTTCAAGCCTGTCAGAAACACACCATTTATGTAACAACACTTCAGTTCCTTATGGAGCAACTAATTAAATGTCTCTTTTACATACTTGCCTTGTCCTGCCTGTAGCTATTAGGACACATCATGCGTTTTCAGTCAGTGTGAGGGCACTGGAGTTAGCTTCCTGGAATTCCATCAGGATAAAAATAAAGTTGTTCTTAATATGTGACACATCATTCAGTATGGCTTGTTCCAGACACTCTGGGAGAGGAAAATAATGCGTGCTTTGTCACTTGGGGCTATGTTGTGCCATGTGGAACTATTTTAGTGCTCATTGCTTTTGGTGGGGACTGCAGCTAATCCCGGTCTCAGGTACCAGTACTGAAGGAGCACGAGTAATATGCAAATCATGCACAAAACCTGTGAGCCAACTTGTGCAGAATATGAGGATCTTCACAAGCTTCACTGCCACAAACAGCTGAAGCTGTTCTGCTCTGCCATACCTGGGGGCAGCTGAGTAGGCAGCACAAAGTGGAGCGCTCTGCCTTTTTTCATAACGCAGGAGGTCGAAACAGTTGAATTGGGAAGCACACACTCAGCCTACAGCTCAAACCTGGCAAAGGCAGCACTTTCTGCCATCCCTGTTAGTGTGGCAGAGCTGAGCATGGTCTCCAGAAACATCTGGGGAACTTCTTGGGGAACAAAGCTTCTCCTGAGCAATCAGGCAGCAATGTCTGGCTAGTAAAAAGTCAATGGTGGAGCATTAAACAAAGTATAGCAAGGAGGATGGGGCAGGTGATCCTCTTTCTTCAGTACTGGTGAGGTCATAGCTGGAGCATTGTCAGGTTCTGTACTCCCCAGTACACAAGAGACATGGACATAATGGAGAGAAAAAAGTGTGTCTCGTGAAGAAAAAAGAAACCGAGCTGCCCAGGTTCCTTTAGTTGCTAATATGAAACTGAATAAAATCAGCCAAGTTTGTGTATGCCAGGGATGTTAATGAACAGACAGATAAAGCCAAATCACAATGAAACTTATCTAGCAATATATAATATTCTGCATCCTTTATTATCTTGTTTGTGCCTGTCTTGTTATTCCCTTTAGGACGTCTTCCTCTCCCCAGGGCTTCTTCCAGCTGCTAAGGGCTCTGCACGGCTTCCTCAGGCCCTTTGCAGTTAGTGGCACCACATCTTGCCATGAACCTGCCACTCTCCTTCAGTATCAGCAGCAAGAGCTGCAGACAACAAGATTCAAGGGTGTTTGACCTCTCAAGCAGCCTGTGTATCAATTCTGCTTCAAGCTCATTCTCCAGCCTCTGCTGGGACTTCAAAGCCACAGTCTGATGCACTGCATTGATTTTGCCTCCAGAGACTATGAGAATATTTGCTTTCTCTGGGAATACTTTTTTTTACTGTGGCAGAAAATCAGACATGGACATATATAAACAAAGAGCTTTGCAAGAACATCTGGGACAGCCAGTGTCCCACAGAGACATATCCTGGCCTGTTTCCACTCTTTTGCCACTTGAAACTCTTCCCTAGAGCCATAAACAAAGTAAAGAACAAGAGCATCAACATTTTCCAAGGAACTCTCATCCTGCATCTCAAAGTAATTGCTACGTGCCTTTGCCTGCAACCCTATTTTGTGCAGAACCTTCATTTGCCCTTAGACATCAAACACTCCCCAACTTTGAAGAAGTTTGAATACAGATCTGCTCTTTGCAGTTGGAGCACACCTCTAGCATAATGATGAAAACAGAAGAAATGTACTGAAGCAGAACACAGACAAACTTCTTCCAGAAATCACTCTAATCAAGCAGCTGCTTCCAGCATGAGGTCATGTCAAAATATTCTTCAAAATGGTGAATACAGTTCTGATGTAATTTTCTGAAAAGATTAACGATGTTAAGCTCATAACACTACTAGATCCCTACACTGACCTCTTAAGGCAAATGAGTGTGTTAAGACACTTGTTTATTCCATAGGCACTATTAGAGGGTAATACTCTTATTTGATTAACTTCTGCCTCACCAAATGCTGAATGGGAAAGCAAATTGTAATGAGAGTCAGATATATAGAAGAGGCAGCTCCATAGTGCAGGTTTTTTCTAGTACAGTAAATCAGCTATACACTTTGCCCTCCAACATTTGCCCGAACCAGTTTTAATATAGTGCTTGATATTTTAAAGGAATATAGCTGTCATTTAAACCTCAAATATGGTGTAAGAATGTTATTCTGGTGTTCTAGTTGTCCAGACTTCTTAAACACAGATTAGAAATCCAGTGGTAAGGCATAAATATGCCACAAGGAAGATGTCATGGCATAAGCATCAATAGCACTTTACCTGAAGATACATGATATAGAGGTGCATGATACACCACTATTTTTCTCCATTGTGATCTTTCAGTTTTAACCTTAGTTGCAAAAACTGTAATATCTGGCTGTAAAAGGTCAGGGGTGTCCTTGAAATATGGATCTCAAATATATATGGGAGTAAAAGCACAGTGCAGAAAGAATTTTTCTGAAGTTCATTTGCATGGTTTTCTTACAACAGGAATTCTTGAAGAACATCTGATTTTTATCATGTCTGGGGCACAAGAGCAGAAGCAATGGGACTAATTATAATGGCAAAATAACCATGATAACAATAAAATGAGAACCATACAAAAAAAAAGATAATGAAGCAATTTTTGTTCAGCAAATGGGTTCACTTCAGTAGAAGCTTGTTTAAACACTTGGGCAATGAGAGAAGGTGAATACTAGTGTACTTCAAATGTTTTCTGTCATAATATTTTTCAATAATGCAAGGTTCCTAATATTATAGGTGAAGAATTATTAAATGAAAAAATAAATTTTCTGTTAGCTAATCCATGTCTTTCCACTTGTCATGTCTTCTCACAAGTTCTTGTGCTCCTTCAGCTGGAGAACTAATTATGGTTATGCATAAGTTCATAGTATTTTCTCCATGTGCCCAGTGTTTACCAGATATAATTTAACTAGTAGTCACTCAGAATTAGTCATGTATCTGTATGAATAGAGTATACAGTTTTGTCCTTCTCACAGTCCCAAAGATATCCTTGTCTATAGCCAGGCGAGGAAGGTAGGGGCGCTAATTATGCTTTCAGAAGACAACACTATCGTGTTTACTCTCATCTTTTACTCATCCTTTGATAGCTTTTTATGATTGCTCTCTGGCTTTTGGCCTGCAGCCATTTCCCATCCTAAAGGGAATGACAGTCAAATAGAAAGAAAAGAGAAAAGATGACAGGAAGAAAACAGTCAAGTAAAACAGGAAGAAACTCCGTAAGGTAAGAGTGAAGGTTGAAAAGAAAAATTTAACACTCATCCTAGCCAAATAAAATGCCTAAGACACATTGGTTTGAAGGTAAATGCAAAGCCTTTCCTTTAAAGACACTTAACAAGCACAGCAAGACAGTAGCTGAGGAAGAAGAAAAGGAAAGGACAGCAATGGAGAAAGTATGTTACATTGTCACTGGCTTTTCTCACAGCACATTTTGAATCTATGCTTTAAGGGTGGCTGGTTGTGATTCATAAAATAAATATCAAAAAACATGCCTTTTTTCTGAGTGAAGAGAGGAAGAAAATCTCTCAGGCCAAAGTCTCTTAGGAGACTTATCTGAGCCACAGCATATTTGTTGAAAATATAAAGGAGTGTTTGACAGCAATTTTGAAACACATTTTTTTAATCAAGGAAAACAAGTTTATTTAAAACATTTTTTCCCCCTTAAAATGTTTATACCAGTTATAAAGTATGGAATTTCTGGTGAAAATCAGAAAATACTACCTGTTTTAAGCTGAGCATCCCGTATCCTGAAGGAGGACTTGGCCTTTCACTTATGACATGCTGTGATGGGTGAGGAACTTCTTTCACACTGCATTTTTAGTGGCCTCCAGGTTCACCTGATTTTGAACAGGAACAGCTCTGAAATCCTGAAAGATTTTACAAGACATGAAAAATGTTTCCTGTCCCTCTCTAGCATGAAGACTCTTATATCACCAAATAAAGTGATCTATAATGGCTAAACTAGCTTCATTAGTTCAGTTTATTATTGTGTAAATTGCAGAAAAGGCATGGATCTCAAACATGCAAAGGTGGCAATTCTATTACCTACTTCCCAGCACAACATATGTTTCCAATTTAGGCAAATTTTACAGTTTCCCAACTGCAAATTGGATGACATACAACAAAAACTGTGTTTTAACAGCTTTAGCATTTTACAGACATTACAGACAAGCACCAATCCTTTACCTTAGGAAAAAGTAAGAATTACAAAGAACTTGTTATAAAAACACCTAATCACCAGCAACCAGTTGAAAGTTGTATGGCCTACTGCATAGCATGCTCAACTAAGACACAGAACAGACAAACTCTTGTCCTTGAAGAAAGATGTTTTTCTCTCTTTGTTTCCATGTCTATAAAACGGGGCAATAATACTTATCTGCTGTGTAATTGAGTGCTTGGAAATAAGACCTGGCTGTTTTCTGTAAAGTGGAGGTCACTTGATATTGCTAACAGCATGAGTAATAATAATGCAACATAGCAAATGCAATAGAAAACATCTAAGTGAGTTTCAGTGATTCAACTCAAAACTTCTCGTTTTGGGGATCTATTTCCCTTAAATTTTTAGTTCAAATAAAGTAAAAAGGTGGGCTCATTCACAGTAAAAGTGTTCCAGTATATTGAGACTTTAGTTACAAAATCAATGACATCTTCTTTAGTCAGTGTATGTTTTCCAAGCTCTGTTAGCGTAAGGCCTGACATTTTTATGTGCTTTTGGAGCTCACCTCTAGTAAACTGGTAGAACACTAAATATAATCAGAGAATCATGCAGAATGGATAAGGCTGGAAGGGACCACAGGGATCATCTGGTCCAACCTTCCTGCTCAAGCAGGGTATTCCCAGAGAACATGGCACAGGATTGCACCCAGATAGGTCTTGAATATCTCCAGTGAAGGAAAGTCCACAGCCTCTCTGGGCAACCTGTTCCAATGTGTACTCATCACTATGGCCCATGAGTGTCCAAGGACCAAAAGCACTTCTACTGCGCTTAACCACCTATTGCTGCCCTCTACTATATTACTCTTTAACTCTGTGGGCTGAAGTCAGCCTCTATGCACAAATTCTTATTCTGACAATAATTAGGAGCTATACAGTCCTATCAAGAGATTTTTTTTTTCAGAGGCCAGGAGCTGGTATGTAGAATTACTACTACTTATATAAGCTCTATCTACTAAATTGAAAAGACCTCAAAAGATCTGTGAAATTTTATTTCACACACAGACACATGTATGCACATTCAAGAAAAAAAAAAAGAAAAATATTGTAATGAACTTTGCAATCAAATACTCTTATACAAACCAGTTTCTGTACAATTTCAGCCACCATTGTATAAGTACCCTGTGCCATTAAACTTTTTTCCAAGTGCCCCAAAGTATTTAGAATAATGGTCCACCTGTTCATCCAGTTGTCTTCTTCAGAAGGGCTGATTGGGATAATTGATTGTGGGGGCTGATGAAGGGGGCGGGAAGATGAGGTCAGTTAATTGCTGCCTGGGGAAGAGGATGTAGGAGGTCTCTTTTGTTCCAGGCTGAGGGCCCACTTGTAATAAATGACATACAACAGAGATGCTCAGAAGACACTCTTTTAAGATCCTTCCCACAAGGGAATAGCAGATGTTCTTTGTGATTTATGGGTCTGGGTTTTGGGGTCTAATACTGTAAAATGTCTGTGGAATCTGGGCTAGGCATCACAAACAAGTGCAAACAAATATATCATGACTGAATGTATTATATCTCACTGTGAATTAACAGAATAAAACAGCAAGAACCAGAACTGGCTAAAATACCTTTCAGTTCTCCTTTTACATAACTGAAATTTGTGCAGACCTCACACACTGAGAATTTCCACAGCCAATGCTTTCTGGAAGGAAACAGCCCTTGTCCTGAACACTTCTGTCCCATGGGCTCCCTGCCTTTAGATTATGGGAGATCTCACATCTGTTCTCAGACTTGCCAACTCTAATAAAATGTATTTATTTCAATCCTTGCTGATGGTTAGAAAAAAAACCCTAATAACTATTGAAATGGAAATCAACAACTGTTCCAGGTCACAGTAAATGGATTTGAGGACTTAGTAACCTGGCACCCCTGAAAATGTCTTCTACATAATGCCAGACAAAATGAACATATTTGGGAGCATTTGGTCAGATATCATGGATGCATATTCCGTTGCTGAACAAACACAATGTATCTTTCTCATTTCTTCTCTTTTTTTCATCCTCCCTAGAGTAATAAAAATACAGGAGCCCTAACAATTTTTGTCTTCCCTCTTCCTCTCCATCGAGTGTTTTTGATGCAGCTGTGATTTACCGTGTTAAGGACATCAAATCATCCATATTCCACACACTGTTGATTTGAGTGAGGGTAAGGACTTTTAGAATAGCACAGTCCTAAAGGAAACAGTCCTGCTTAACAAAGCCATGAACAAACTGACCTGCTACGCCTTTTGTATTGAATCATAAGTATTTTCTTCTCCAGCCCTTAATGATTGTTGAAAGAAAAAAAAATCAAGGTTAATTTGCTTTGAAATTTGGCTGGGAGAATATTTACGTGTTTTCACTTATATTCAGATGCCATGGCTAAAAAATGGCATTTGCATTGGTATTCATATGCCATACCTCTCCTTTCCCTGCGTAAAGTGTCTTATTGTAAAGGGTTTTATAGGGGAAATATCTCAGTCTATCTAAAAGACCAAGAAAAAAAATATTTTTAGATCTATTTTCCTCCCTCCCCCATCTCCATTCTCACATGCATAATTAGCCAGCAATCAGGTATAATAGCTATACATGTAAATGCCTTTAGTTTCATGCAGGTGCAAAAAACCAAGGTTACTCACAAAATCAAGCCCTAAGGATTAGTCTTTCAATATAGTACACAAAGGCTGCCTTCCCCCTCTCCTCTCAACTGATTCCTCAAATAGAGATACTTCTTTCATGTATAAAATCTAATAAGGTAATCACATCCTGACCTCTATGATGTATAATGCAAAAACAATGTTGAGTGAGCATCTATTATGAGTCCTGTTTGGCATCAGTTTCGGTAATCTGAAGATAGCAATACAGTGAAGAGAAAATTAACTCTGGAAGATGAAGCAGTTACCAGGAGATCAGCTGCAAAATGGAGATTTACTTCAAGAAAAACTTGGGGAACAGATTATTTTCTGACTTAGAGGCACTTATCTGTTTTTTCAGTTAAAAGAAAATAAGAAGTTATGGCTTTGGGAATAACATCTGTGTATATGAAAATATACATTAAATAAGAAATGGGGTACAATCTATAGGGATTTCTTGTTTTCCCATAGTTAGTGCACAGGTTACTTACCTTTATCTTCCACTAAAGCTGAATTAGCATTTTGAACTTAGCAATAGATAAAAATCTTCTTCTCCTGGGCATATACTGTTATTTAAAGGTGGCAAATAATGATTCAGAAACATCTTCCCTCCTAGATCATTTCAATATTCAAAACAAAAATCTTGAGTGGAACAAGTGTTTCAAGATACACAGTCAGACCTTCCCAAAGGGAAAGAGTTGTAAGAACAGGAGAAGTAATGTGACATTTGTGAAAACCAACCTAGCCCTGCAACTGACAGTGTGTAGGGCTGCTGGTTTATGAGGAATAGTGCTTAAGAAAGGAGATTATTGAGGTTGCTGAATAGCTGAGTAAAAGGCTTGCCAGCATGAAAAAAACAACCCCAAATTATCTTTATGTTGTCCATAAAATAAATACAAAATAGAAACACTGTGAGTAGGTCTGGGTTTACGGTCAGAAAGGTCAGTATATTTTTCTGCATGGTCACAGGTCACTAATTTGAAGTAACTTTTCTGAGGGGCTCTGGAGCGTCCTCACATTCAAGGTAAGTTGGTCAGTTTACAGAGGCAAAAACAGATTGGTATCACACAACAAATTATCTTTTCTGTCAGTGTTCAGATTTAAGCAGCTGAAATTCTCACGTCTGTGCAGATGCATTTTTGTGGAGTGGAAGCAAACTCTAACTTGTTCAGCAGTAAGTTAAACAAGTGCAGGAAGGCCAGATCCCTGTAAGATCTGGCATGCCCGTATTTAATAATGCGTTTAGATAGCAGCGATTGCAGCCTGTCCTGTTATTCTCTACTCTATATGCAGAGGCAGAGCAGTTCCAGAAGCAAAAGGGGGTACTGACTACTTGACAAGAAAGTAAACATTGAAAGCATGCCTTTGCCTGCAGTATAATCCAACCCGGCTGGTATTGAGGCACACCAAGAGGGTTTACACAGTGCATTCGTCTGGTGCTGTTGGGCTCCCCCTCACAGCAGCAGGGCAGAGTCTTCTCCCAGCCCATGAATGGGCCCTTGGTTTTCTGGGCATTGGAGAATTTGCCTTATGATCTTTAACTTCTCAGGCTGACTTTTGTCAAACTGTCTCTTTATATGAGATTTAGCACAGCATTAAACCACAAATCCTAATCCCAGAAGGGCTCCTCTGTGGCAACCTGAAGTTTCTGCTTTGCCATCCCATATTATGTCAGATTTTCTTATTGCATCCCTTTCCTCAACATTCTTCCAACTTAATTTTTAAGCTTCTTCTGGAGCAAAGTGCCCCAATGTCATGTGCCAGAGATTATACCTCTCCCATGGAGACCCAGGCACAGCCTGCAATATCTTCTGAACTAAAAAAATGCAAGAAGCCCCAGAAACTACACCCTTGAAATGACAGCACACACTGTCACAGACATTTTGTGCCCCTCAGAATCCATTCTCTGCACTAAATTGATATACAGTGTTTGTCCTCCTAAGACTGCCAGCCTGGAGGCAATGCCAGGCTCTTTGGAAGAGCACTCTGCAAACACCTCTGTAAGTCATCTCTGTTTCCCCTGTGCTCCTTGCCCTACCTTGTGTGCCTAATCTGTACTTTCTTCTCTGTGTCACTGATGAGGCTGTCTCTCTTCAAGAGCCAAAAAGCCACCCACTGTGGCTTTCTCCATTAGGCCATAAAGGCTCTTGAGCTGCTGGAATTTGTTTTGTAAATAGACAATTAAGAAGTGGAAAAAAAAATCTCTGCTCAGCTTTGCATTGTCAGAGCCCAAAACCAGCTGCCTTGATGGGCTCAATTCTGCACATCATGAGAAGCTTCTGAAAAGTGCTGAGTACCTTAATTGCTAAAGAGCTTAATTGAAGACAGAGGTAGCAAAGCACCTTCAGCACCCCACTGGATGAAGCCACATGTTATTGGGATTCCCACTGATTTCTGTCATCAGAGCAATTGGTTTTCAGAATAAGCAAGAAAAAAATCTCCCACTGACACCAGTGGGAATCCTTGGCACATACAGGGAAGAAACCACTAAGGCTGAGATCTTCTCTGGATATGGGAACAGTCTTTTATTCTTCTTATGTAAATTATTTATACAAATTATGCAAACAATTACCAAGTCATTCTGGTGACTGTATAATAATAACAATAATAATTATTGTAATTACTAATGTTGATGTTGCTTGTCACTATTGTTGTTACTCACATTTATTGTGGTTGTGCCTTGGGGCCAGCCAAGAACAGTGTCCATTAGGGCCATGTGCAAATGAGCAGTCACTGCCCCAAAGAGTTAACAAACTGAAGAAATCCCAGGGATACAGAAGGGGAGGAGGGCACAGCAGGCAGGGA
>JAOXXN010000395.1:13167162-13178524 GCA_026770055.1 Myrmophylax atrothorax | reverse complement strand
CTGCCATCCGATCCCGTCAGATCTTGGATGCTCAGCAGGGTCAGCCCCGGTTAGTTAGTACCGGGTGCTGTGACAGTCCCGATGACTTCACTGTCACTGTCCAAGCTCGCTCGGCCGTGGCAAATGGACCTCGGGACTTAAACGTTGGGGCCAGTTCTGCGCACGCTGAGCCTCACCTAAAAAATCCACTGCGCAGGCTCGAAGGGCACACCAACATGGGGGAGAGTCCTTCCCAAATCTTCGTTAGTGAAGTTTGGCCATACACACATACACACATCTCATTTCATTAGATAACCAGGGTAAGAAACTCAGGAGTTGAAAAAGTAGCACTACCTCTGTGTCACAAAAGCAGCTACTGAGACAATATTGGATTCGTCACCCCTATTTCTCAGAAAAAAAGGTTTGCTTCCCTAATTAGTTCTATGCTTGCTAGACTAAAGCATGAAATTCTGTTTTTCTGATGCAACTTATCTGGACATCCTTCTCTCCTGATTTTCTTTCTCTGCTGAAGGAACCCTTCAGATACACACACACACACAGACACACACAGACACACACAGACACACACACACACACACACACACGTTAAATGCTTATGTCCCACTTGCTTGGTCAGTAATTTAGCATAGTTATTTAAGAACTAATTCAAGATTATTTTTTTTTCCCCCACAGGAAAGCAAAACTATTTTTGCTAGCATAAAATTTAAAATAATCCAGGTTGGCAATTTAAAGTTATTAGTGGATTCATTAGAGCTTCAATATCCTACCTACTGCTGAGCTGCTGACAGGACAAGATTTAGCTGAAATCAGTGGATCCAATTAGAGCAAGGGGTTCACACATCGAGCACATCCAGAGTACAAATTATTGGTGGCATTTCTAAACAGTGATTGACAGCTGAAGCCAGCACACGTTTCCTACACTGCTATGGAATGACATTATGAGAGGAGTGGACTTTGTAACCTTTCCATGGTAATAGCAAAAAAATCAACTTCCACTTTTTTGCTCTTCTTCATTTTTCAGCTTAGATTTTTTTTCCAGAACAATTGGATAGCCCCAACATAAGGATTTTAATTTGTATTAAAATTTATGAAGCTTGTGGTTGCAAAAAGCCACCTTCAGACCTGGGGGTTGTTAGATTTACCTTTGTGCAGAAGAAGCTGCCAACTGCACAGGTACTAATAGTTGCTTAAGTCTCCATTAGCAACCTAATATTGTGGAAAAGAACAGTTGAGATGGTGCGTGTTTATTCATTTCTGTCTGTTGTACAATTATTTCTCTGGAATGTTTTACTAATCTAATTAAAATTCATTTTGGTATGTCATTTATTAGCCAAACTGATTCCCAATTATATCTCTCTACAAACCTTGCCTCTGCTAGAATATTATAAGCACATTCCAAATATAAATAATTAATAAGACAAGCATGCCTTTCTTATCATAGGTTGCATGTTATCTGCAGACTCACAAGTCACATTTGGTGCTGCAATCACTTTGCTTCCAGCATCCACTCAAGTATCAGTCCTTCATGTTGCTATTGTAAGGCAACAGATTTAACCATCTGGGATGTTCTACACAAGATAAAGAGTCATGTATGCATGAGAAATCAAGGTGAATTGTCTCAGTGTGATTTTCCTGTTATTGGTATAACAAATTGTTAAAAATTTAGGCCCTGATCTTGTAATTATTTTGTGTGCAAAAATCATATGGACATCAAAGTGAATTAGTTCAGCTTGGGGAGGGAGTGCAAGATCAGGCATCCAGCAAAATGTTTAATATTTCAAGTGTATCATTCTTCACAATGCTGCTCTGTCAAAGTAAATGAAGCAGAGTAATGTACATTGGGGGGGAAAAAATAAACCAATTCCATTTCCATTTTTCCTGTATAAATAAATACTGAAGATTTCAAGACATGAAAGAAAGCCCCAAGGAATAAAACCTGATTGGTAAAATTTTGCCTAAGGTGTTGTAATAGATACCCCAAAATACATGTTCAGTCAATGAATTTCCACTGCATTCTTCATTATAGTTGCAACTGGCTGAATTATTCATTAGTGATAACACATCCAGTGATTTTATCATAATATTATTTACACTGCAGAAATGATCACCTAAGGCTGATCATTTCTGCAGTGGGGGTTTATGTTCTCCACTATATGGCCAAAATGTATATAGCAGAAACACATTTTTCATTTGCAAACTGGCTAACAACAACCACCACCAACTATTGTTGTTGTTGTTGCTGTTTTGTTCAATAAATTTATAAGTAAAAATAAGGCAGAGATTTTCCACATTACTGTTGAAACAATATAAATAATTGGGTAAATTCTCACTGAGCTTTACAATACTTTCTACTCAAATCTGCAAATAAAGTCTCTGAGTCCATGAAAATATAACACTTCATGAGTTTAAGCAAAGAAAAATGTCTTCAAAGTTGCATCAACTGCTAGTATATTGTAATAGAAATGGAAGGCAAGGTGCCCCTACTGAAGGCATGACTAAAAACCATACAGAGGGGTTCAATAAAACTAAAACCGCAATTCTGTTGTCAATTGTTTACCACAAGAGAAGTTGTGTCCTTCACTAACTGTTGTTGAGGAATCTGTCAGTCATGCATAAGATTCCTGATCTTCTCTGTCACTAAAACCACCTCCTTCCCTGCTTTTTCTAGCTCAGTGGTTTGATCCCCTGGCCTAGTGAGGGTCACAAAATGGTGTTCTTCAACGTTCCCTCCCTACTGCTTTTCATTACAGCCTTCAGATATAAGAGAGAAAATGCCCTTGTTTTTGCCTTCAAGCCTTTTGCAAAATTGTCTGATTGCCAGTTGTCTCCTTCAACATATTTCCTTCCCTATTCCCTTAAAGACTCATGTCCACACATTCCTGGCTTACAGATCCTGGCTACGATGATCTCTCACATGATAACTGACTGCAATCTTCTGTATACAAATATCCTGAGAGAAAACAGAGGGGGGCCACTAGGATTCGCTTGCTCAATATCCCCCATTCCATCTGGGATGCATAAAATTCCTAAACAATGTTTTGTTTCCTAAAGATGCTTTCAATCTTCCTAGCTGTAGTTGCACTACTGAACAAACAAGTATTTTATTTCCAAAAATCCCAGCCAAAAGTAACTGTCCCATATACTCTTGGTTGAACTTGGACCAAACAGTGGCCTGAGAACTCTAACACTGCGCTCTGCAACATTTGACCAGTGCTGCAACTTTCAGAAGTTGTCTGTTAGATTATGTGTTTACTTTCCAAAATCCCTCTAAGATGTGCATGTTTAAAACGTATCTTGTTACAAAATTCAGTACCACTAGATTAAGTTATGCTACTCTACCACCACCTAGTACTGCTAAACAATTACTAACTTTCAGAAGAAATACCTGCCAAGCTGTCCATAGGAAAAGAATACTCTTAAACAGCTCTTTTCTCATATTCTGTCACATTAGAGTGGCTACACAACACAGTCTCACTGCAGAGCTGTGCTGGAGGAAGTTTCACTCCTGAACTGACCATCAGAATTGCCTCCACCAAACTCCTGAAGCATCTGCCTTCTCCCAGGAACCACCCATGTTCAGTTGGACAGGCATGTTCTTGTTTGCTCAGGCTTTCACCCAGAAGACAAAAATGAATGGGGGAAAGTAACCTCTGCTGGCTCACTTCCTTCCCCTAACCCATCCCAGACTCCACCATTCTTATTTTAGTAGCACATCCCTGCTTCTGATCCAAGCAATGGAAATAGCTGCTGGGCCTTTCACATTCCTCTGGAGGCCTTTGTACCAAGGCTGCATATACAGAAAAATAATTCTACTCTAGGACAGCAGTAAAGTCCAGAGAGCCAAAAAGATGTTTTGTTCTTCCAGCTTCTCTAAGTACTCAAAACATTGGCCAAACTTCATCTCCTAGATCCTTTTTCTCCTTTCAACATAAGAGTTCATCTTTCCAGGTCACATACAAGAAAGCTCTGCTTACACTGTAGAGACACTGTTACTGCTCCCATAGTTATGTTGTGTAGTCTTTTGAGAGCAGATAGGAGCTCACAGTGTACTCTGAGAAAGCAGCTGCTGCTACTATCTTTTTTTATAGCAGAATGTATTTGCTTGTCTTTGGCACTGGACTAGCCACATCCTCAAAGCTTACAGTCACTTTGGAGCAAAAGCAGAGCTTGTTCCCACAAACCTGCAATGGATATTCTGGAAATATCTTTCTGATCTACTCATTCTCCCATGCTGTGTTTTCCACAATCTGTATTTTTCTCCTGACAGTTTCATAACTCTTGTGTGGGAAACCTCCCTAGTCCTGAAACCCTGATTCCAGCTTCAGTATTTTTCCCAGATATTGTACAAACTAATGCCACGGTAAATATGTTTGTGAAAGTCCAAAGACTTTCCTGAACTTCCTTTTTTCTAAGCAATATATAAAAAATTAAATCCATTTCTCCCTGGAACTGCATCGTTGCTTAATGTTTCAGAGCATTTCAGTGACCAGAGCTTCAATGTTGCATTTCCTTCTCTCCATTTAAAGGAAAGTAGACAATTGACCTTAACAAACTGTAGTTATTTAAAAGTTGTCATATACCATCCCATGTCTACCCATCCCAAGAATCTGACACTTCTGCACCTTTCATTGTGCCTATGGATATTTCTCTCCTTTTCAGATCTGTTTCCCTTAGCTGTTAATCCAGTAGCATCACACTCTGGAGTGCTTGGTCCCCTCTAATCTTCACTTCCCCAGGACATTTTCTGGACCTGTAAAGGACAGCATTTCCATGGCCCAGGGACTGAAAGGGCCTTGAAGGGTGCTTAGGGTCCTCTGGTTCAGAAAAGAGGATTAAAGAATTTATTAGGAATTAAGCCTTTCCCCCTTGTAGTCTGCTTATTAGTACAACCACTTTTCACTATGAATATTATTTCTAATCATAAAATCATAGAATATCCAGACTTGGAAGGATCATCAAAGTCCAACTTCTATACTTTCCTTCATAGAAGGCACCACTTATGGGCAATCTTTTATTCAGTGACCTTCCTTGTTAGGTGTGTGATGGAAAAGTCTCTCTAGTCATTGCATACACAAGTCCATTATTCAGACCAGTATGTAAAGTGAACTTTCTTATGCAGAAGCTCACTACTGCCTAAAAGGAGAGGTCATACTCTTCTCTTGCACCAGCACTGCATTCAGCAGACTCTTGTAAGCACTGATCCAATTTAGTAACTAAACAGAATATTGAGTTGGCCAAAGAATAACAGTAGTTTTGAGGGGCGGCTTTGTGACTTAAATAATCTCCATGAAGATCCCAGAAGGTGCCAAAGTTAATGCAGACTGGGGAGGGTGAAGGGAAGGATACATAAGGCAGCAGAGAGAACAGGGAAGGCAGGGAAATAACATCTTCTTGCAGCCACAAGAAGCAAGTGAGCCATTCTGTTGTCCCTTTCTCTTCCCCTCTAGAAGCATTTTCAGTGTGTTCACCACCAAGCCTCACTGGCTGAGGCACTGGGAAGGTGTAGCTGAGAAAGACTGCATCAGTCAAGGCAAAGGATGTGTCCTTATAACCTAGCCCTGAGATGGTCATTCAGCTGCCTAGAAATACCACGTCAGATGTCATGATTTCACTGTTCATTAAAGCACTTGAAGAAAAGGTCTAATTGGGAAGTTGTGACTGAAACTTCCTTTTTATGGCAACAGTTCTGACTTCACTTAATTTAGACACATGGAGGTAAGTGAATTGGGAAGTGCCTTTACACCACTGTTTGGTGAGTTGAGTTAGGCAGTAATTATGCTGTGGGGGTGACTGGCCCTGTACCACAAACAGCCAATAGACAGAGAGCTCAGCAGAATATTTTTTTTTATTGGAAAAGACTTCTGAGTAACAAATACATTAATGGGATCCAAAATCAGGTCTTAACTTGCAAACAAGGCAAAAAAGCTATGTTTGATGGGTAGTTTATTTCCAATAAATAATTTAACCTCTTCCAATAAGAAGTTCTGCCTTCTGAAACAGCGATTTGGCTTTGCACAAATGATTCCCAGTGCAGTTTTTGTTCAAAGTCATCTCCACTGAATTCTGGAGGGCAGCATAAGTTTCAGGAAGAGTTTGAATGTCCTGCAAAATGTTAGCTGTGAAATCTCAGCTGCAACATCTCCTCTGCTCTTTGAACACAAGCTGGTACATAAAATAATGAGGGCTTCAGGCATCTCCTTCTCTCAAAGCAGTAATTTATGTCAATAGATAAGAGGGAATTAGTGCAAAGCATAAATTACCCTTTCACTACAATACTGCTTTCCAAAATGTATATTTTAACCTAGTATAGACCTCAGAAATATGAAAATTTTTAAAATCATATTGGCTAACAAGTGATTATAGAATTCTTAAAAATTAACAGCATAAACCCAGTCTGTTAAAAATATACACAGGAAACCAATATATTTCAAAATATATGCTTTCTGCCTTCAACATGTATCTTTCCTTTGTCCTTAAGGAAATTGAAATTAATTATAAAAATGAGGACATTACTAATGGGATTTTTACTGAAATGTTACAAGGCTTAATTTGTGTGAAAGTACCAACAAGTTTATTCATTTCGTAGGAATGTGGAATTTGTCTCACGTAACACTCAGGACTTAGCTACAGCTTTGATGGAAATGTTATTTGGTAATTATCTGCTCTTCCCTTGGGGACAAAGTAATTAATTCTGTTCTACAGTTTACAGCATATTCTGTTTTTACACACATATGAAGGATGAATTTGGGAAGATTATGATCAATAGTTACTTTATTGACAACCAATAACTCATCATCCTGCCAGCTCCATGACTTTTAGAGAAAATTCAGGGACAGAAGTCAAACTTCACTTGTTAACCTTTCTGTTTATATATTGGAGAGGGGACAGAATAAATATAAAGAAAAAACCTTAAAATTAGCTTTCCTGAAAGAATTAGATGATATTTTGTACATAAACAAAGAAAATAACCCACAAAAATTGTTTATTTTGACATAACTCACAACTAGAGTAAAGCCCATGTTTTTTTTCTCTATTTGTTGATTCTGTATTCCTTTCCTTTAGAGTAAAGAGTAATTTAAAGTTCAGATTAATTACAAGTTTGAACAATAAACTTCAGACATAGGCGAGGAGCTGGACCTCCCCCTAAGGTACAGTTTAAGGCATGTTACTTTTCCGTCCATTGCAGAACAGCCCTGTGTGTCTGGAGTTAAGGTGCTCATCACAGCCTGCTCTTAATTAGTGTGGTGGGTTTCATACCTTCAAAAAACAGGCACAGAAGAAGCCCATACTGGTTGATTAAACCCAAAATCCAGAGGTCCTGGAGATGATGTCTTTGTGAAGGGAAGAAAAAATGTTCCAGTCAATATTTTGGACCTAAATATTACTCAGTGGAAGGCGCTACTTTCAAGAAAACATTCTTTTAGTAATTGTTTTTAAAGACATTTTTTGCCTGCAACAGGGGGAGTCCTAGTTCAGCAGGGCTATGGGGCAAAGGTCTCAGTCCAGGGATTTTCACATCAGATCTGCCTCATTCTCCACCCCAGATACCATGACTAGGCTAGAGAGCTAGAAGTATAATTTCCTCCAAGGATTTATCTTCTGGTACAGATGCAAAAATACAACATGGACTTCCCTTTTTTCAGTGTGTCTCTTGACAGATCCAAAGAGAAATTCATCACAAGAAGCATTCCTCTACAAACAGCTGTCCCCTCTAGGAAAGGTTTCTTCTTCTCTTGCATGTGATGTACTCTCTAATATAAACATGGCTATAGTTTTTTGGGGTTCTGTTTTCCCACTTGAAAAATAATAATAATGATAAGGATAATAGCATTTCCTACCCAACAGGAAAGTTATGTCAATAAATGTATCAAAATTGCCAAAGAATGGAGCTATAGAAACACAAACACCAGTACTGTAGCAAGGAACTAGGAACTTGATGTTCTTAAGTTTTCACTGCCCAAAAACACAGCCAGCTCTGAAACAACTGAAATTCTCATTTGTTCCATCAGCAGCTAAGGGACTTGGCACCAGGCACTTAATTGGTGCTGGCCATAGTCAGTTTTAAAAAAGCTCTTGGATGTAATCTGCGAATAAGCCAACAATTCTATGTCTTACAGGAAGCTATTTCATTGAAAAAAATTAAATTTAGGAAGAAGGAGTTGGAAGACTGGCTGGCTGCACTTCACAACACTGCTGGTAATAAATCTTGACAATAAAAGGGAATGAAATACTTAAGCCAGAAAAGTGAAATCACTAAAAATAAAACTAGAGACAAATTACACTCATCTCCCAAACCTCATTCGAATTTGTAACTGAAAAAATTTCCTACCACAATAGCTGCAGCATCCCAAGAGACCCACATCTGCCTTCACCCATGCAACTCTGCCAATCCAGAAGACAAATAATGAGTGATGTTCCTCTCCTCATTGTGTGTGCTTCAGCTTGTGGCCAAGATAAAACACTCAGAGTGGATTGGAAAACAGCAGTTACGTTCAAGAAAGATGCCCTTCTAGGATGCTGTCCAGACTCAGAGCAACACTTGTGAAACAAAAACAAACAAGCCAAACCCACCAGATCATCAAATGTACAAAAGCCCCCTTCCAAACCCAGCCACAGAACACCTCCATTTTTCCGCACAAGGCACAGCCTGGCTCTGGCAGTGCAAACACCCACTCTTGCTTCAGACAGCCAGGGACTCAGGATGTGAGTACTCCTTGTACTCATCACAAGTATTAGCACCTCCTGGTAAAACAAGCCTGGTCCTTTCATCACCATTGGGAGACAAACACTGTGCCAATGAACAGAAGAAACAGTGGAGCATCAAGCAGCTTCTATATCTTTTCCCCTGTCTTCTGCATCACATATCTCACCCAAGGCTGAAGCACATAACTTACACCAAGCTTGCTTCATAAAGGTGCCTGCAGTCCTCTTCTTCCTACCTTGCCACTGCCTTTTCCTGAACATGAGATAACCATGGAGTTTCTTCAAACACAACCTCTCCTGCAGCATACTGGCATGCAAATCACTCAGGAAACACAGGATGTGTCAACCCTGCTAGATCTCGCTATGCTGAAGACACCCCAGTTGACACCACAGGATCTGGCAGTTCCCTGTGGGGCAGACCAGCACAAAGGCAGTGTCTTGCTTGGTTCACAGAGTAGTTTCCTCAGGATTAGTTAACACTGCTCTCAGCCTCATTAACATGCCCTTCCTCACCGCTTAGAAGCAGGGCTAATTGCTGTGGATGCAATGCTGGCTGATAAAGTCATAATGTCTTGCTGTTCTGGTGCTATTTTAGTTGACACCAGTCTGAGATTATCCACAGCACACTATGTTGAGTACAGTGAATGAGGTGAGAAATAATGAGGTGAAAAAAACTTCCTTTGCTTTTTTTCATACTTCAGCAAAGGTTTGGGTCATACTTGATTTCAATAAAGGTTGAAGGTTGGGGTCAAGTTTCACTGGGGACAACTCAGCTCTTCCCATCCTAATTGCTCAAGCCTACTTTTCATGATTAATTCTCTCATCAGTGCTTCAAGGTCTTCAGGGATTTTGGCAAAGATGACTGTGTTATCAGCTGATCTAATGTGGCTTAGGTGCTCTCATTTATCATGATGCCCTTTCTCTCCCTATTCAAGGTTTTTATAAAGTTTTCCAAGCATGAGGTGAATTGTTCCAGTGTGACAGTATCTTCTTGTCTGTTCTATTCTTTCACTTGATCTCTCCACTTTTCTTGTCAATGCTTAAATGTCACCACAACATATTGTTCACGTGCTCTGGGATTCTGAGAAATCCTTCTTATCCAGTGTTTCTCATGCTGATTGTGTCCAGGATTTTTGTGTGTACACCATTTCCATTACACACCTCATTAGGGGCGTGCACCTGCTCCTGTTGAAGCCAATGGCAAAATTCCCACTTACTTCACTAAAAGCAGGTTTGGACACAGTGGTATGCCAACTGATAAATTAACCTTCAGACAAAACCCAAAAAGATAGGAAATTTTCCAGGATTATGACTTGCCATTTGAACAAAGGAAGATTTTTGTAATTGAAGTTGTCAGAAACTTTTCTGTATATAATCAATAGCTCCTTTGTTTACCAACTGCTGAAGAACTGAATGAAAATAGAATCTATAATGGTGTTAATAAATAAAATAAAACACAGTCCAGTAGTTTTTTTCATAAAGTGAACTATATTAATGCAGATAGCTTTAACACTGTAGACTAAAATTGCTTATGATTGCAAGTAATGTCTCTGCGGTAAATTGCGATTAAATACAGTAAAAGAACACGAGGAAAAATGTAAAACATTATTTTGGCCTCTGTGGCAATTATCAAAGACACCATATATTTTTTTCTTTTAACTATTTAGGGACATGATATGAAAAACAAGGGTTGATATGTCTTTAACATTGTTCTACCATGATTACTATTTTGACCTTGTGGAGATGTTGCTTCTGTGAGATTTAGTATGAGATCTTAGCATACAGCAGTTTAAAATAGCAGATAAGCTTCCTTTGCAGTCAATATCAGTCTCTCATTTCCATAAGCTAGGTTGTCTCTCCCCAAACATTCAGATGAATCAGGAAATATTTGAAGTTAGTTTTTAAAAATTAAACACAAATCACGTTCTTTCTAAATTGGAGTTGTTACATTAAGTCCAAATCTTCAGTAAATCAATATCTGGTCAAAAGTTTCTGAAAATTGGAAAAAATTTTGTATTTGTTCTTGTTTGACCCACAGCTGGCTATATTTTCAGTTTCTGATCCCAAACATTAATTTCTACTTTCACTGGCTGCAGAACTGTATTATAGATTAATGTCCACTGAGCTATAGTTTGAGATGAAATGAATCTCTCTCATGATGTAAACCAAATTTAAGTCTTAGCCTCCAGAAATTGTTCCATTAATGAATTTCTTCCCTACCCCTTCATCAGAAATAACGAACCCAGTCTGAAAGTCTTTAATCAAATTCCCATGGAGCTCATTAAAGAAACTGGAAGTTTCTCTGAGTGATCTATAGGATCAAATATATTCTTTGTATCACTGCTACTGCAGTGAGTATTATACATCAGCTTGTAGCTCCTCTGTGTTGATGATACCTCTGTGTGGCCATGTTGTTCAGAGCATACCATGCACAGGCAAAAATGGCAACAGGTAAAACTGAAAGAAACTGGGCTTGGTGTTCAGCAAGTATCAGATAAAGCAGCACAATTTTATTCCTTGTCAGCCCTGTACAACTCCCAGGTTTCGCTCCACCAAGTAATCTTTCCCTTGATGCCGTGAATGCCCCCACAAAACAGGACTCTGAGCCAAGTTGGTGTAGGATGAGATAAAAGTAAAAGTCCTTTAATAACAGGCTGAG
>JAOXXN010000395.1:13121099-13140803 GCA_026770055.1 Myrmophylax atrothorax | reverse complement strand
CCCCCCCCCCTCCCGATAGGCCCATCAGGACTTTGTAACCTGATTTTTGTCCCTAAAGCCACCAAAAATGCAACTCCTGTGGCTCACAGGAGTATTCTGTCACAAAATTTCAGTCTTCTGCATAGAGGTGTAGGAAGTGGATTACCTCTCCCATGTAGCTGGAGTGCTGCTGCCCAGATGACTCAGGGAGGAAACACAAAGTTGACACAGACACGCAATGCTATTGAAAAGATTTTGTTTAGCAATTGTTTATTTACTCAGGAACTTGGTACCACATTAGCACCTTTGTTCTGACTTGGGATTCACTGATTATTTCCAGAAACCCTGACTGCTATCAGAGTAACAGCCTTAGAAATGCTTAAAAACAAACATGCTTTATAGAGGCCCATATACAGCTAGGTTGGCTGCTGGGTAACTCTGCCATGCTGTGCACTTAAAAAGAAAATGAAGTTGGGAAAAGGTCCAGGAGTTCAAAACATTTGAGCCATGAGGCTTTATTGGCTAATCCACAAGTAAACACCTTCATCTAAACTTGTCTACTGTGTCACTTTGTCGACTGCAATTTGGCACAATAGTGTAGATGCAATAAAGTCCCTATTCACCAAGTGATAATTTGTGAGACAGTCGTTGAAAGACTATGTGTTTTAAACCATTCAGTTTGTCTTTCTAGTGAGGTGTAGGTGTTCTGTGTGTTCTCACAGCATTTGGTAGTAAACTATAAGACACAGATGAAGGGACCTACTAAGCTAAAGAGGGAGTCTAGTAGGATATTGTAAATAATCCTTCCTCCCACTTGAGGATGATTGTATGTGTCACTAAGGGAAGAAATATTTCATTGGTATTCTGCAGGCATTGCAGGAAAACTGCTACTATTACAAAAGCCTAGCTCATAAACATGAAGGGGGAGGGAGAGAAGGGTTTAGTTCTCATCTATAAGTCTAAAGGATACTTAAAACTAGAAAATAAGGCAATACTGGTCAGATTAAAGCTACTGAAGTGAATGGAACGATTTTCATCTATGTCAAATCATGTTGGCCCTGTTCCTTTGTGATTCTGTGATGCTATTTCTGGAACGCAGCAACACAATCATCTTTGCAGTTGGAAAGTATTCCTCTCTATCATATTTTAGGAAACATGGGGTTCAAACCACAGGGGTACAGTATTTCACCTTACCTTACCTAAATGTGCCCAAGGGAAAATGAATGCAGAGTGGTCAAAATAAGCAGCAGTAGCTCTCTGTTATTGAGTCCTGACTGTCTAGCAAAGCATGAAAACTCAATTTTATTTATTAATGTGAAGTTTTAACAAGGAAAAAAAACATGACTGAGCCTTTCTCAGGGGTATGAAATTAACCTATGGAACTATCACATGGCCATTTATGTGCTTGTACAACTAAAATTAATGTGGCACAACATAGTTTTCCCCCTTCTGCTTGGCTGAACTTTATTTTCACAGCAAACATCAATTAAATATGAAAGATCAAGCTAATGAACTGTATCCAGTACACTGTGATTATTTGTAGCATTCAGTATTTTCCCTATAGCTGATTATCCCTTCCTAAAAGACACAGCAGAACTCAAGCTTTCTCAAAATATGAAAGTTGCCCACAGAAAAATTTTCCGTAACAGTATTGCTTCTGTTTGTATGTGTAACTTATTTAAGGGGAAGACTTCATATTTCATACTACATGAGCAAGGCTTAAAGCCCATTTTAAGGCTTAAAGCCCCTTTTAAGGATTAAAGCCCAAGACTTACATTTCTCATATAGTCCTTCTCTAATTAAAGGTAACAGTTTTGCTTTCTTCCTACCATTTTTTCCATGGCTGCATTCTCTCGAAGCTGGGAATACTGTCCTCAACTGGGGCTTCTTTTTCTTTCTACAAAGCCTGCAAGTTAGAGCAAAACTGCCTTGTGTTAGTTGCATACTCATTCAAGGTAAATAATACAAAAAGACCAACTCAGAAGTATCAGGTTGATAGCTTTTAAACATGTTATGCTGATTATACTACTGAAAAAGAAAAGCATGAGGCAAAGTTAAAGAAATCATGTGCACTAAATTCATTGCCATCAATGAATGCATGCAAATTAATGATTAAGAAAGGACTAACAGATAGGAAATGTCCATAGATAAGCTGGTTTCCTTGAGCATGTCTGTTGAGATAAGATTAAATACCAGTTTTCAAAATATCTACTTGATGACAAACTGTCTTATTTGTATACTAAAATCTAGAGCTTTAGGTTAAAAACCTACTAAAGGTCATAATTACCACCTAAAACTTAAGAGCTTATTACAAATATCTTCAAATGAGATTTGACCCTGGCATATTGAATTGGATCTGTGTGTGCCAGAAGAAGTCACAGCATGGGCCATCTACTTATATCAGTTTAAGATGTGCTTGTAAAGCCACAAGCTCATGATAAATTGATTTGCTGAATGTTAAATATAAGCCCATCTAAAAGCTGCCCCCATCTAACTGAACTGAATTAAGACAAATTAGTCTGTCTTGTGTCTAGCCACAGGCACTAAGCACAAAGGCAACTGTGTACTCAGTGGAGCAACAGCCATCAGTGACCTGGCAGATTTCTTGGTCTGCTCTGAAGTGGCAGTGGGGCTGCTGATTAACCCAGGTAGCCAAAGATTCATTAGTGAGGACTGAGGGAATATCTAATGACAATGTCTTGATCTGCAGTTATTTGTCAAAATTTTGGGCTGGATCATCCTTAAACTATTTTAATTGTTGAATGTCTCATGAGAAGATTGGAAAGGTCTGCAGGACATACTGTTAGCTTCCTTAAGAGCCCATTGAATCTCTTGGGTTCTTTTGGTGTTTCTGTGCATGTTTGTTGATTGGTTTGGGGTGTTTTTTGATGATACACTGCTAAAAACATACAGACAGTAAAAATAGATGGCTTTGTTTGTTTGTTTTTAAATGCAAGAATGAGCCAGTACAATGTAGAATCAAAATGTTTCCCTGTCTTTAGTGATTACCATGGTCAAATCCGTAACTGCAAAGACAACCAATACAGGCTCCCTCCGGCAGGAATCCTGACGGAGCATATCCTTTGCCAAAGCATCTGGGTCTAGTATATAGCTATAAAGAATTACAACTTGCTGATAGAGAGGAGATTTCTGTTGGCATGCCATGTTCTGTTAGATGCAAAGAGGTTTTTCATCTAAAGGGCACAATGGGATAAGTTAAGGAAAGATTTTTTCAGATGCTAAATTTCCTTTCTTTTCTGAGTTTAAAGCAAATGGTGGGCATCTCAACATAACTTTTTGAAACAGAAGGGTTTATTTAACTCTTTTTTTTTTTTTAACCAAAAACCATGGCTCCCTGCTGGAATTGTGCAAATTTCTGTGATTGGAGATGCATGGTTTGTCAGGTTGGTGATTATTTATCTTAGTTTTCTCACGTCTTCCATAATACAGCAGTAGCATAAAGGATTAGGAATAAGCATTCAATGCTCACTTTTTGATTTTTTGTTCTTAATAAAATGGGAGATTTCTATGTCTTTCACCTAGGAAGCATTTGACAAATATTGATTACATTTCCAAAGTACCAGTTGTGAGGTAGATAAAGATCAGGAACAGATTTATCAAAAAGCAAGCTGAGTTGGGTTTTTTTTCCCCACGTAACTATAGCCAGTGTAGCTCTTGTCAGTGTAACAAGGGACACAGAGGAAGGGATTCTGCTGGATCTGGCATCTCGGGGACTTCAGTGTGCTTTCCTCTTGAAATGTGAGAAGGCATTTCTCTCAAAAGAGATGTGAGGGCACACCCTTGTTCCAGAGAAACATGTGGGAATCTTCTTTTAAATTTAAGTGGGACGAGATTTTGATATTATAAGGGTGGAATTCACACTTACCTTCAATACTCTGAAATTCAGCTGCCAATCATATAGGCTTTCTTTAAGGCTGGGTCAGGCTCAGCACCCAGATTTGAACCCCCTTTTTAGGGTAGGCAGGAGTTCCTTGTGTAGGTGGTTCTCCCTCAGCTGACTAAGGAATGTGTTTATGTGACTAACTTATGCTAACACCTTTGGTTAGCTGAAGTTAGATAATGTAAATCCCATCCTTAGTGGAGTGCACATGATAAAGACACACATCCTAGCAAGCACCATGGTTGGCATAGGAATTTATGATTTCCTTTTTCTCAGTCTCACATTCAGTAAAATATGGTACAAAGCACTAAATTCTTATACTGAAGATAATAGAGGGATGGCATTATTTTATTTCTTTATATCCACTATGAAAAAAAATAAACTATCAAAAATGGTGGGGAAAAATGCAATGTAGCAATGTCAGATTGCAGTTTCAATGTTATTTCAGTTGGGGGGCTGTTGGTAGAAGCCACAGCTCTGGGAGACCTTGTCCCACCCAAGTGCCAGTGCTGAGGGGCAGCAGCCTGCGGGCAAGAGGCTGGAGGGAGGGAAGGAGAAGGTCAGGGAGGAACGAACTCCTTCAGCTCCTTGTTGCAAAGCTCCTGGATTGTAAAGCTACATCCAAGTGCTGCTGGTATTTCCTCAGCCACCAGCTGCTTTTACCTCATAAAGGGGCTTGATTGCTTTGTTCGTTGAGCCTGACCGATTATTTGGCACACCCATTATTTTTAACGAGGATTGTTATTTTCTTTGGAGCCAGAACATCCCTGTTGGCAGCCGCCAACACCTTTCAGCCTGACTGTATCCTGCTAACGCATAGCTATAAGTGCGGTCTGCATATGTTCCAGACGAGCACAGCCCCTTCCTCAAAATGCAGACATTAAACCTCACCATTAAACAGTCCCAAAGTCTGTGTGTGGCTCACACCCCATCTCCTGATGTGGCTGAGAACACAGAGAGGTGTGAGCATCTGTGTGGCTCCTTCAGTCTCACGGGTGTCACACAAAGGCTGAAATTCGCGTGTGCTCTGGGTCTCTGGCATAATGAACATTCAAAGAGACTTGCAGAGGTCAAACTTCAGGGCAGGCGAGTTCACAAAGATCTTGGAGCTAACACATTCTGTGCCAGAGTGTGCTTTCTTAACATTTCAAACCTTTCTCACCCCTGTATCAAGGCCAAATCAAAACCAGCCAGAGAGGCAGAAGGACTAAATATGCAGCCCAGCAGTCAGGGTGTTTGTTGCCATGCAGTTTCAATGGAGACCAGAGGAGTGCCTGGCCCCGACTCAGCCAGCCGCCAGCTCGGGGGTTCGGGCACTGCCCAGCTGAGGGCAGGCACTCTCTGCCACGCTCCTGTGAGTGCTGTAACTCCAGGGCTATCGATTATTCTGCAGGCTTTATCCTCACTATAAAGTTTTCCGTTTGACAGATTGGGTTTTTTTCTTTAAGATGAAAACCTCTATGTCAAAAAAATCCCAACCAGTTCTTTCACTAAGACAATCAGCGACTCAAATCAAAAGAACTGCAATAACCCCAAACCTTAGGACTGAATTGCCTTAATTATATATTACACTTGATGGAGCAATCAGAGTTGCTTTGATTTGGATTATGAATAGATAAGATCTGTGTGAAAGATTTAAAAAGTCTCTCTGTGCCTCTTTTTTTTTTTTTTTAATTGACATTACCTTGACGTGTTCATGTAAAGTATCATATTCTCTCCCTGGTGTGATTGAACTCTGCTGCTCACAGTTTTATCACTGAAATAGCAAATATGCCTCTGACTTTAGAGAAAGAAAAACTGGCCAGCAAAGAAAAAGAAAGAATTGATTTGGAAGGCTGGTTTTGTTTTAGGTGTTTATCTTGACTTTTATTGTGAAGCTGAAGTTCCTGCTCTCCTTTTTGTCCTCAATACAAAAAAAAACCCCAAATCAATACAAAATATTTATATTAGGTTTCCAAATAAAATTTAAATTTTCAGTTACCAGATATTCCTTTCTTTGAAAACAGCTTCAGTCAGATCCTACAATTTGACTACAAAAGGATATGAGAATGCCTTCGTTCAACAGGGAAAATAAGATTAAAAGCCTTTACGAGAGGATGAAAGTTCAAGGTGAAAATGCATCGTGATTTTATATGAAACAGAAATAGCATTAAGAATTATCACTAGGTCACAGTACTAACAGTCTAGAAACCATCTCTTTGTAAAGCAAGCCTGTTTTTTTGTTACAGAAACATCAAAAAACATTAAAAAGAAGATATTGATGCACTAAGAGAATGTTAACTTGACAGCAGACAGTACCTTGAAAATGTATTTCTGAGTTGAGACATTCAAGTCCAGGTTTTCAAAATTGCTCGCTATTTTTGACTGTATTCTGTTTGTGTTCAACACTTAACATTCTGGGCTTTGCCCTTCCTCTCTCTCTCCCTCTTCTTGTATGATCTGGGTGGTCATGTTTTCCATGCTCAGAAGTTCTGAGACTCAAAGCTAATGTTTCTCATTTTGAACTCAGGTCTTACTGAGTCATGCTCAGTGTGTAAAATTACATCTATGTAGTATTTTAACTGAGCAAACAAAAAGGCACAGCAAGATCATCAAGGATGGAGTTAGCAGACTTCAGAGGGACTATAACATAAATTTTTATCAGTGTAAGCAATTAAAAACTAAAGACATTGCCAAAGGATGTGGTGAATTCTCTACCCCTTATCATATTAAATATAAGCTGGATGTCTTTCTGAAAGGTTTTCTTGATATCAACCACAACTGGGTTTGATATAGGAAGTATTGAACGAAATTCTACAATTGGTGTTAGAAAGGAAGTTAGGTAATAAACTAGATTATTATAGCAGTCTCTTCTGACCTCAGAATCCCTCCAGAATCTATCTCTACCTTCAGGACTAATTTATTAAAAGCCTGGCTGGCTGTTGTGGGCAATGAAGTATTGCAATACTTCAAGGGTTCTGTGAAAAAGGACTGTTGCCAACATTGCTGACTGCAGTCAGCATTTTCTGAAGATCATAGGAAGTGAAAATACAAAATAAGCATCCTTCTGATTCATGTACTTTCCCACCAAAATGCTTGCTTCCAAGTATTTTTCATTATCCAGCAACTGCACACCTTAAAATTTGAAATAAAATATTAAAAATTAATAACTTTCCAATAGTTTATGATGCTGCTTCTCTGTCACACAAAATAGATGTCTGAAATGTTACTTCTGCACACTGAGTAGAGATGCTTCTCTGGCTGTGAAGATCTTGTCTGTGGAAGTCTACTTGCCTAGAAGCACAGCCTAATCTGAAAATACTAAAAGAATTAGCCAATTAGAAAGCTATCAGTATTAAAAATTTAAATTTTCGTTCAGTTCAAAGATAAAAAAATGGTAATTAAACTCTCCGGGGCCTGATGCCAAGGCGCAGTTTGCCAGGTGTTATTAGACAGATCTAGGTTTAGTGCTAAGGCAACACAAGGGGCAGTTTGCTGCTTGCTGCTGAGTTTGGTACCACACTCCTAGGCTGGCTTCTGTAATATTCACATTTTGCTAATAAAGGGCACAAATGGCATTTCCCCATTTTGAAGCCTTAGAATCTGTGTTACAAAAGGAATAATTTTTTTATCCTCTTTGGGCAAAATGGTTGGGTAGGGAACCAACTTAATCTTTGTGAAAGGAGAGAAAAGGGAAAAAAGTATAAAAGGAATCCCAGATTTTTTTTTTAGCTGTTCTCTCTGTAAGTGCAGAAAATCTATTGTTAAATAGGTCAGCTCATTACTTAATAGTTACTATAAAAAACAGAAATCTGGAATGACTGTGGAGGAGCTCTATAACTGAGAAGACCTTGAGAAGGCTCCTCACTGAAGTTTTCCTGCTTTCTAATCCCAGAGACAAATATACCATAGAGACATGCAGGGCTTGCCAGGGCATCTGTTCTGGGACCCCTTTTGGTAGCACAGTTATGTTGAAGGTGTGAAACTCTCCCTTCTTTTTTCCCTCCCTAATCCACAGAAAGAGTATTATGTCTGTATGGAGCCATGGTGTTCTTTCGACTCAGCTAAGAGGGAGAAAGGGAAACATACTGTATGGAAAAACACTTAACCTCTCCCTCATTCTGTAAAAAATCTAGAGCTGGCTCTAAGGCACAGAGTTTCAGTTTAAACTTCACAACAGAAGGATGTGCCCCTTTGGCACGTCATATGACTTTTGTTGAGCATTAATCCACTAAGTGCACTGTAATGTATTTCAGAGAGGGGGGAGAAGAAAAAAAATAAAGTTTTGTTCACTGTGACTACATGGGATTACATTTAAAGAAAAGTAAATGATTCTTTGCATATGTTGAATGGCATTTAAGATCCAAATGAGCATCCTTTTTTACCTTAAACATTCATCAGGAATATGCTGGCAAATATCACAGGGAGAAAAATTGCTGGAAAAACTGGGCAGGGATTTCTATCACTCAATATGCTTTAACTCTTCTTTGCTGTTACTCTTTTAATTAAAGATTATTCCTTTGGCATTGAGGTGCTTCAATTTTACCAGAAATTGTGACACTAAATATATCACATATATTATAAGGACACAATCTAAAACATATTAGCTCAGTGGTTGCATCCTTAAATGTCTACAAGTCAGAAAATCTAGGTTAAAAGGGTTCCAAAACTGAAGTCTAGTCAAAGGGAAACAGCAAGAGAGTTTTATTTTACTGCCTGCTCTGACAGGTCACTGGATTTTGATTATGCAGTCAGATATGGTATTCATCCCCTTGATAATGAAAGGTGGGTGGCTGGCTGGAAAGAAAAGGCACGCAAGACAGCTTTTGGTCATTGTCTGAGCTATTTCTGGTAATCCTCCTTGCTGTCTAACTCATGTGTTCAGGAAGGATTTGGGCCCGTGGGGTAAATGGAATTGAAATCTCTCAAGAGGAAAAAACGATAAGGAAACAATGTGTACTTGCCAGCGTTTTTAGGAGAAGATGTTTAACAAAAGAAGGCGGCTGTGTTCTGTATTAGGTTACTGCATCGCCAGCGATATTGCTTTCATTGCCTCCTCACAACACCAGCTCAAGACAATAGAACAACTGTTGCTGCTCTCTGGGCTCCTTGCTGAAACTTTACCAGCTGGATCCGAGTATCACCCATCAAATGTCATAACAATGCAATTCACTCACCATTTAATGAATATACATAGTATTTATAGGGAGATAAACCCTTAACCACATTTCATTTATGGTCTAGTGTGGACTGGGAGAACACACATGGTGACACTAGGATATAGATCAGCTGCTCTGTAACGTGTATTTTTGCTTTTCTTTTTCTTTTTTAATATCTCCAGAGCACCAACTCAAATTTCCAGATGCTCCTTCCCAGCCTGAGTCCTTCATCTTAAACCTTGTGCAGCAGTGCACACTGCTTTAAATTCACAGAATACCAGTTAATTCAAGGGAAATATAACAGCCCAGGTAAATTAACATCATTGCAACAGTTTCTTCTGTTGTCATGGAATCCTAACACACAGCCAGGGCAAGGTATTTCCCTGCCCTGCTTTTCCTCCATATCCTGTTTGGAGCAAAGGTATCCTGGCCTTCATGTACAGTGAGTTGTGAGCTTTGAGTCAAAGCTTCTCTGAAGCAACTACGATGGTGCTGGTGGCACAGTGTGGTGGGGCAGAACTTTGTATCCATCCTCAACAAATTAAGCAAAAACACACCTTGATTTCCCACCTATGTACAAACACAGCCGAGTTGTGCAAGGGAGTGGCCCACTCAAGGCACACATGGCTCCCTTGTACTCAGAAGGAGCAAATGTGCTTCAAGGTCATCCTTACCTTGGTCCTGCACCCGCCACTTTCCCTCACCACCTTTCCAAAGCGGCTGCACCAGGTTCAGAAGGTTGCACTTGTTCTGTGATGCCAGAAGCCTGACATCAGATACACTTCCACCATGTGGAGCACTGTTTACCACTTGTATTTATCTGCCCGAGTCTTCTCAATCAGTTTTACAGTTTAGCTCCAATCACTGTAGACTGTGACATTTAATATCAAATACTCTTCCAACATTTTCACATTAATAAACACAAACAGTGAATCCTCTCTCTGTTGTAATGATGATTTCTGGCAGCATTTAAAAGTGCATATTATTATGCCAGTATTAAGAATCGGTACAGCTTCCTGCAATGCTGGAATATATATCCAAAAACTAATTTACTTGAGTTGTAATGTTAGGATTATCCTTCTGTCTTTCATGACTGATGCTTCATCTGGAGAATGCTTAATGTTTTCTTGTCAATGAGTGTTAACTCAAATGAATAATTCCAATCTGTTTACTTTGTCCCTTTCTAACAAATGCAAATTATAATTAAAAAGAAAGAAAAAAAATAAGAAAAATGCAAACAGCATTAAAAACCTGGTATGACAACACTGTATTTTTTTCTACTCTAAAGTCCACATCAATAAGTAATTTAACAATAGGAGAACTTTTAATAGGAGACCAACAGACAAAATTGTTGTAGAGCAGATCCTTGGATGAAATTTTTTCTTTGCCCATGTAATTGCATGCAGCCATCCTTGTGTGAAATCCCCCATCAGATTACAGGGTTTGTTTTATGTAAATTGAAGACTAAATGCTTGGTAACACCTTTCAGCTCTGCAATGCTGGAAATGAGTTTTTTAATAGGAAATTTGATTAGTAATATTTTAGTCAACAAAAATGCAGAAAATTTCTGCATAAAGATGAGAAAATTATTCATGCAAACTGACTTCAAAAAAAAAGAACAATTGTTAAATTCTGTATACTGCTATTCATAAAAAAATGTGCATTATTTTGTAAACAAAGAATGAGATGTGCAGCACAAATTATTTCTACTTTGCTGGGTATAGTATTAACTGAGCTTTTGGTTAGCAACAGGTTGCATAATTTAGTGCTTTCGATTTTTAATATGATTTTATACAGTTCTCAAAGTGAGGAACAATATGTGGAAAATTACAATGAACTCAGTCCAGATTATAAAATAGACTCTTGCAAACCATCAACCAGGCACTAAAACAAGACATTGCCATTTCCAGTCCCTGTTATGCTGCAGTTGACTATATTAACCTTCAGTGAGTTTCAGAAGATAAAGTGAGAAAAGGCTTCTCAGCCTTAAACTTCTGCAAATGCGAAAATGATTCCTCTAACATAAATTTGCCTTCCTTTGTAGCTGATAGCCCAGAAAACAACTAACCGTGTAATAATAAATTATCATTAATATTATTTATAATCATTCATTAAAATAGCACTTGCAGCTTGGGCTGGACTGTAGACCAGAGCCTGACTGTACTGCACCCTGAGAAAACTGAAAAGGACGTGTGTCACCAACAGGAAACAACAGATGGTTGGTAGAATGAAACAAAACATACATCATCATTAGACACAAAGTTTTAGGCAAAGAAATTCCTGATCCTAAGAGACTACTGGCTTTTAATAGCCTGGCTACAGTTGAAGTATTATGAAGCTTTGTGCTTGTCCCTAAGGAAGATATAAAATGTCATGGGTACCCAGAAGGGGGTCTCAGACTTCAACACATTCCAAGTGGAAATAAGAATTATATTAGTGGAGCAGTGAAAACTAATGTCTTCTCCAGCTTGCTGAACACAAAGGTGATAACTGTTCCCGGCTCCTGGCAGAAGTTTGCAGCTCCTGGAAATCTCTTAAAATTCCTCTAGTCAGTTCCTCATCTTCAAACAGTGACCATGGGAATGTGTCTCCTATTTCCATGAGAATGAGATGTCTCACTCTCTCTACTAAAGCTTCAAAGAAGTAGTCCCTTAGTTAAATGATGAGACCTGAGGAACTCATTTTAACTGCCAAAGGTAGCAAGTCCCCAGCTATTACTGGTTCCAGCAATGTGGTCTGTACTTACAAATGAGAATATTACCAGGACTGGGAATACATCTAAATTGAAACATTCACCTGTTGCAAAAATCCATGTAAACCAACTTAAAAAATCCCTCCTTTCACACTGACTTCCATCCCCCAGCCCCAAATACTTACTTACTATCTCTTACTGCCAACAATAGTATTCTGTTCTATAGATGATGAAAACACAGCCCCTAGTCCCAAGGACTGACAACCTAAACACACCCCAGGGAAATCCACAGAGCGAAAAAGAGAGGGACAGGAAAGTTATTTGACTTGTTGCACTGTTAATTCACTTCTTATGGGCTACACAAGAGAGTGAATCCCTAGGAGGGTCTGGAGTTTTGTGCTGAGGTTACAGCTAGCTGGTTTATCCTTTTATGCCTTTGGGGCATAAAGGAGAAGAAAAGGCAACTAAATACCAGTGTCTGTAATGATGACTGTAGTGTCAGAGGAGAACCTTTTTGCTCACATTTTACACATCTCACTCTTCATTTCTTTCCTTATTTTTGTTAAGACAAAGATTACTCCAACAAACCAGCAGATTAAAATTAGATAACTAAGCTATTATCACTCATGGCTGTCATCTCTCCTTCTCTGACAGATGTCACTGCAGTGGCTTCACTGAAAGCTCAATGTGTGAATGTAAACCCATTCCAGACCTTGGTTGCTGCAAGATGTGCAGCTGAAAACAGAATTCCGGGAGCCAATTTGCAAGGGAAGTGGATCCTGGCATCCTTTGGAAGGGCACAAGGAGCCTCCTCTTCCATCCGTCTGTTTCTAAACTAGAGTCATGTCTATTTGAGCTCTGAAAGCATCAGTCAGTGAGGCAAAGTGATATCCCTAAGGAATTTGGGGATTTTTTTCACAGTAGATAGAATGCAGTGGGTATAAATATTTTCCAAACTTTCCTTAAGGTTTTTTTACTCCAGAGCTCCTGGGCTTTATGTTTTCCTTCATCTAATTCAGACAGCACTCTGTCCAGTCCCTAGAAGTGCCTGGAAAGTGTGCGCTGCACACAGCACAGAAATCAAAGCCATATTCTTTAGTCTGCTTTTGTGTAATCCCAACTTGAGCTTCCAGTCTCAATTTTTAAAATGTGATTTAAGTGTAAATTACAAAAGACAGTGCTACTCCCAAGGACAGAAAAATATTAAAATAAGTTTGCAAATCTGAGGGAGAAAAATCAATCATTGGCAAGAAGCAGCCGAGGACATGAATTTCATGCCATTTAAAGAAACAAATAAACGGAACAGAATTAATCAGGAGATGTAAAAGAGAGAGTGTGATGCTGATACAAAATAGAAGAGATTACAAGAGGGCATGAAACAATGACTGTGTGCATCAAATCATAGCTGGATTCTGCACAGATGAAAAAAGTACTGAAGAAATGTTTTGAAGAGGGTTTCAAGCTGGACATGAATTAAAGGCAAATGAATCCAGTCTGTGCCTCTCTCATGTATACACACACACACACACACACACACACACACAAATCCTACTTTCACAAAGTCAGTCCTCCACTGAACCTTTCTGACTCACTCTTCCTCTGCTGTGCTGTTGGGTCTGGAAGGCCAGAGTGTGATGGCACAACAGCAGCATAAAAAATAGATGAGGTTTTTTTCTGTGTTCGCATTCCTGACAAATTCCTCACAACTCCTATTAACTAGACTGAGGACTTGGGAGAGAAAGAGGTAGAAACAGTCAGGCACACCAAATAGAATTAGGAAATATTTTGAAAACAGACTTGCAAGCCAGGTCATGCAATAGCCAAATTCATTTTCTCAACAACCCAGGTTCAAAGGTTTGAATTACTCAAGAATATCCTATGTTTAGCCAACACTGCTAATCTGCCACATCTCTTTGTCTGGCCAAGGTTTCTTTCTTTCCCTTCTCAACATACCCAGAACAGATAAATGCAACTTTACAGATACTCATAAACAGAGGGAACATGACCGAAACATCAGTGCCGCTTTGAAAGGCAGCACATATATCTACAGTCATGATTGGTTTAAATTTTGTTTTGTTGTTCTTTGTGCTGTTTGCCAGCAATAAATGGCAATTGTACTTTCTGAGCATGTTCAGCTGGGCTTTATGCCATTTTTTTCTGTTTTTGATGGCAGAGTTCTCAAAGACATATATTAAACTATCTGGCCAGGCAATAACTCACTGGGCTACACTCTTGTTTCCAAGGAGGCCCTATAGGAAGAGAGAAAGTAGGTTTTTTGAGAAAGGCAGCAGTCTTCTGCATTAGTAATATTAAACTTTCCCATGGAGTTTCAATAGCATTAACAAATTATTTTGATAAAATACAGGAGGCTTTGCAGATGGTTTTTTCAGGGTTTCGACAGAGCAAAATGTGCAAGCTGTACACCCACTCCTCGACGGTGCAAGCTCCCTCACAGTCTGTCCTGTGACCATTCTCAAATATACTAATGTTACAGAGTTAATCTCATAATGATAATGCTTCCACAAACAAATCACTGCAGTAATGCTGTTAGCTCAATTAGCTTTTGAATCTATTCACTATGCAGAACTAAAGGTCGTTTTCTATTAAAATATCTCCCTCCTGCTTCCTTATCACCCTTTGCAACTTATGGGAGTTAATATTAGAAATCCTGCCTATGCTATGTCAGGAAGAAGACAGGATGATGAAGCCAGAAAAAGACCTTATTCTTTACTAACATAACACAGACACGGCCCAAAGAGAACATCTGCCTTCTTTCATGAACACATCTAATTATGGCAAATTGTTAACACCTTGAAGAGGACTTTCATAGTAGGGTAAACTTTAACATATGCCATCCTCACACATAAAACATCCTGTATTTCATACTTTTCCAAACACATGCCCTTTTTCCTACAACAGTTTATCAAAGGCCTTGTTTTGAAAAGGATTTCAACCTGTTTTCCATTCCTGTGGATGTATTTTTTTAGTGCCTGCAATTATTTGCCAGTGCAAATAAAACCATAGAAACATCAAACTATGTAAACTGGGAATGCAGTCAGGAGACGAGACAGCAAGGCCTGCAAAACTGCAAATGCAATTATTTCTCCACTTGCAACTGCAAGCCACTACAATTTAGGTTTTTTGCAAAATCCTGCCTTTACTTTATTTGAGCACCCAAAGCTGCCTGTCCACCTTAGAGCTCCTGCTATTCTTCCCCTTGAGATCCCACACTAAAGTCACAGTGAATAATTTGACACTATTATTGCCATGGTAACACCTTGATGTCATGCATATACAGAATCATGATTGACATTCCTGCAGTAACCAACAAAAGGAGGAATGAGGGGATGAGGGAGAAAACCAGACTCCTCAGCTCCAATACTAATGGGGGAAACACAGAATCATTGGCATTGTAAATATTGCTTTATTCATCAATCTACCTTCTCCTTTTTTTCCCCATGTCAATATTCCTTTGAAGGCTCCTATCAGAGCCCAAAAGACACACACAGTGTAAAGGGGGCTTCCTCACACACGCCTGGATTTGGCCAGAGCGCAGTGGGTGCCCTTCTGACGGCTCTCTTTGGGGAGAGGACTCCATGCTAGAGCATGGAAGATTTTTGCCTCAGAGGTTAGTCTTAAAAAAATGCCTTTTAAATGTTATAGGTATGGCCTAAAATAACACAAGGCTTTAAACGATGTGGTTTTTGCCTCTGAGGATAGTCTTCAGGTGTTCAGCTGGGCTGCAAATCTTTTTTCTTTTCTTTCCTTTTTTCTGATGTTTATAAGCGCTCACAGAAAGACACACGCAAACCATTAGGAATAGTAAAAAATAACATCTGTTAAGTATTTTTTAAACTCCATGTATGCAGCAGTTCTTGTAGGGGTTTACAGGCAATACCAAGACAAGGATGGAAACAGACTTTTATTCTAAATTTCATATGTACACGAAAAGCCGTTTTACACAGTTTTGTAAATTCTGCGTAAAAGAGCTATTGTCATCCAATGTCACTGTGCTTACACTAATAAGAACTTTCAAACATGGAGTACATTATTAACAACAAAAACTGTTAACAAACAGGCATAAAAGACACATATGTGTGCTGATATTTCACATATATTCTAGAAACAAGTTGGCGCAAAAATAAAATGTGCCAGTAAAAAAAAATAGGCTTTTTTTTTGTTTTAAATCACGCAATACATGATTTTTTTTCCTGTTTTCTCTCTTTCCTTTTTATACACAGTATGCTGAGATCTATTCTCAAGCCTTTTCACATCAGGATTTGCAGGCACTTCAGCAACCCAGCTATAGTTTTTTATAATACATGAAGTTCAGACCAACAAATAAAAACAGCTGCTGCAGAAGCAATTCTCATATCCCATATGCACATTCAAATATTACTCACTGCTAGAGTAATCTTTTTTGCTTTAGTTATTTTTGGATACTGACATGTTTTCAGGATGATGTGTAACAGTTTGTCTCCATTGAACCCTCATTCATATACTTAAAGGGTTTTTTTTAATGTAGCATCATAATGAAACAATACAGTATATGGAAGCACAAAGAAAATTGTCCACAAAGCTTCACAAATTCTAAGAAGGAATTGTTTTCTTTACAGTTTTTTGATCCAAAGAAAAACTTGATTTCTTTGCTCTTGCTTTAAAGTATCTCCAAAATTTGCCCAAAGGCAACTGTATATCAGATGACAATGGGATGATACCCTCCCTGATTCTCTTCCTAGATACAAGTGTCATATGACCAAATTAATTTAGAAGCAAAGCAAAGCAGAACTCAGTTGTATGTTTGTTCAAAATTTCCTGTCTTCAATAAAACAGCAAAATATACTTGGCTTGGCTGTGAGTGTATAAATAAACTCTCCCTAGTTATTTCATTTGTAATGGACTGTGTATTAAGATTATAAGGCGATTGTAACAGGATGCTCAGGATAACTGAAAGCTTAATATTGTTTTCCTCATGAGTCAGGGTAAAGGCCTTTTTAATAAGCTCAGAGTTGGGACAGAGAGAGAGACAAAAAACGAGTGCATACGTGCATAAAAGGAAAAGGAAAGTTTTTCAGCATATAGAGACTTAAATATTGATCAACAAAGACTGCTAATGACTCCACCATAAAACATATCAGAACTCTGCTGACAATCCAGAGTAGTGTCAAGCCTTATCCACTCAAGAGCGATACCCTCTTCTTGGCCCGAGGGAAATAAAAAAAGGACATGTCAATGCTTCCTTCAACCTCAAATTAATTCATTTTATGCCACAAACCTGCATCTTGGTGTAATAAGTCACCAGAAGGTAAAACATATTACAACAAATCCTAGTAAAAAGCCATTGACAACTACTGGACTGGGCTACAGGACTCAGAAAGCAGGAGCAGTGTTGCTCATTTCCTCTATGATTGTCAAATGGTGGAAGGTCCTTCCATGAAGTCAACACTTGAGACAGAATGGCAAAGACATAAGGCCTATCAACGCTTTGCCTGTATTTTCAAAGGCACTGAAATAGACAAGGGATATATTTCTTAGTACCATCAGTTTAAAAAGTTTTCAAAATATAAGTCTTTATATGAAAATGTTCCATATTGCATGGTAAGTTGATCTTCATTGGCTTCACTTCAAGAATAAAATGGTCTTCCCTTTTCTGGTGTTTGCAATCTGTTCAGCCTCGCTACCTGAGATGGTGAAGGCGGTACGTCTTGTCTGAAAGGGCCTTTGGGAGGGGTATAATTAGGGTCCTGAATTTTCTTATATGAGTCATAGTTGTTAGACCCTTCAGAAGAAGGTTTTTTTTTCAGTTGTTGTTCTTTCCGCCTCTGCTCTTGACGGAGCAGTTCTTGTGTTTCTAGCATTACCCTGGCATTAAAGCCATGTCCCCCCATATAGCCATTCCTCGATCCCTGGTAGCTGGAATATCTGGGATTTTCCTTTGCAGTCTGGAACCCTTCTCCGGGGGAATAACTCTGCTCCCAGGAGTCTTGAGATACAGAACTGGCATTTTTTCTGCTTTGCCTGAAAAGAAAAACAAAGGAGGCTTTTAAGACAAATATTCTGCTTGCTCTTTTATTGTTGACAACAATCACTGGAAAGAAGGGTCCTTCTGCAATGCGATCAGGTTTCCCCCAGCTATTGCATTCTCCAGAAGTCAAGTTCCCCTCTGCCTCAAAGAGAGAACATTTCCCAGAGAGCTGGACTATATTTCTAGGTCTCTACATGAAGAATATGCCGTGAAAACTCCTTCAGTGCTACATCTACCTTCATGTTCTCTAGAAAAAATGTGCTACAAATCAGTTGCAGACTAGGAAAGACCATACCTGATGCTGTGCTTCCTAAGAAATGAGGTAACAGCCAGCAGTTGTAAAGGCACTCGTGAAAAATTTCAATCTAGACTCACACTTAATTAAAAATGCAAAAGACAGATCCTTAAACACTTGCTCTGACACTGCACAAGTCAGAAGATAAAACTCATTGCTGACAGGTAGTTACACAGTTTCTTCCTCCCATTTCCAGTACTAAGGAATTTCATGCTATCAGGACTGTTTCCCAGTCTGCTATAGCTTTCATAAAAGAAAGGGCAGAGATAACACTTTTTGTGCATTTTTTGCCTCCAAAGTGCAGATAAATAAGACAAATACATATAGGAATTACTAATTCTTGTATCTTTCCACAATAAATCATCACATTATTTCGGAGACAAATTATGGTTTTGAAGTAACTTTAATTTACTATCAAGCTGCTAGATACTTGTATGAATTTAAAATAAGATCAGTGATGATAAAGTAAAACAATTTTGTGCTGCAGCAGAAGAGATACCCACTATGAGATTAAAATTAGTGTATGAGAAACAAGCAATAAAATAAAATATATTGTGACATAAATCAATAAGAAAATAATTTAGTAGTTTATATATGGTTTGGTTTTTCATGTCAACACATATGATGATGTGGGCTTACCCTATGAATATGCAGTAGAGAGACCTGGAGAATTTTTCTACCACTAGTAAAAGTAAAAAGTCACTAATGTTTTTGCAATCTTCCTTCTATGCATATAATTTGAAAATTACCATATCCACCTTAATATAGAACTGATTTTGAGAACTCTGGATGAAAAATGTTGTGCAGGATGAATGTAAATTATTACAGCAAAAATTACAACATAACATAAATTCTTACACAAATTTTTATAGCTGTTATTGGTATTCTCATATTCAAGATTGCCAAAGAAACAATGCTTCTGAGTCATGTTTTATCACTCCCTGGAACAAGAACAAATTGAATGAACCTCTGTAGGCTACGAAACTGTCAGGTGTCTGATCTAGAGCAAGATAAATTGTAAGGAGTAGAAAATTAACGTGGAGCTAAACCTTGTTTTACAGTTTCACATGGTACAAGAGGATGACTAGTTGAACTGATTTAATTTACTGTCTTTTCTGGTACTTGTTCAAAACTAGCTGGCACACTTTCCCCATCTTTCTGGGAAGATCCTCTAAAATTGACTCAAGAGTTTATTTGCCTTCAGTACTAAAGATTTGAATGTGGAAAGTGAAAGAAAAGAGGAGGCTCCTAGAGACTATACAAGATGAAAGCCAACAAAGCTCAAGAATGAAGCCAGTGTACAAACTTTAATCATTACAAAGCCATGGTTGCAACATTAATCCTGGGACTAAATTTCAGAATAACAGTAAGATTTCTTTAAAGATCAGTCACAGTTTGTGAAGCCAGAGAACTGGATGCCCCAGCTTGTTATGGGAGTATTGTGGTATTTACAGTGCTGAACTTTAGCCTGAGGTCCTGTAATTCTGTCTGCTCTCAGCACAGTTGAAATACCCAGAGTGCTCAAACAAGGTCATTAAATTATCATTAATTACTTAGTAACATGCATTGCTAGCTTGCTAGTCACTTCTCATGTTGAAGACCAAATTGAGTAGTTTTCAGTAACTCTTTTCAAAACAAGCATTTCTATGCTCTATTCTGTGAACTATTTTCCAT
>JAOXXN010000395.1:13108796-13121001 GCA_026770055.1 Myrmophylax atrothorax | reverse complement strand
ATTAATTTTCTCCTTAGAGTTATTAATTTCTGGCATTGGAACTGCATTGCAACTGACTTCCAACTTTTAAATACTACCAGTGATTGAGAACAGGGAAAGTCAGTTTTAAAAATCATAGTTTCAAAACTAAAAATAAATCTTGCAACTTAAAAGTGACACTGGAATCTGTGCCCTTCCACTCCACCAGTGCCTTGCTGGGGAGAACAGAACTGAGAGAGAATTTATCAGGACAAACAATATGGCATTAGTAGGTGTGGTCACTTCAGAAGGAAGGAAGAGATTAGAAGAAAAGGGAATATAATGATTTTCAAAATGAAAAACGGACAATCTCAGAAAACACAGTAACTTTACATTCCCCTTTCCCACTTTCCAAACTTAACAGAAAAATTCTATGCTGAGAGGTGTTAAAGCATTTGAAAATCTGAAACTGTTTTATTTTCAAAGATGTTGGCAAGATACCATGGTTAGATAACTTTGCTATGAGGCTTATATTTGTTTCCAAAAAGAAGAGTTACAATATACCTGGTAAAACACATCTTTTCACAACAAATTTTTTTCCACACTATTTCCACATGAGGCACAAAAATAATACACCCTTGTTGGAAAGCAATTTGACACCAGCCTCCAGTGTAAATTATTCTCCACTCAACCATTGCTGCTGATATTTCAAAATGCAAAGACTATTTGTATAATGCTCAACTATGATAGATAATAAGAAATACAAGTTGGCTAAACTTCTATTAATTCTTAAAACTAAATATCAAGTAAAAGGCCTTTTGCCCAAGCAACTAATTAAAAAAAAACAGTAGATAAAAAAATTACTAATTTTCAGTATTCCATTGCTAATGACCCAGTAACTTAAAAGAAATGTATATACTATAAACTTGAAGGTCTTTGACTTTTTGGATACCTTTCTCAGTTCCATATCCTTTTGTTGGAGGTTTTCAATTTTTTTTTCCTTTGTATTATCATCACAAAAATAGAATTTCTACCCAGTAAGAATTAGGCAACAGAAAAAGAATCTTCTAACAGGTCAAAATGGGATGACTCATGTCATGCTCAGGAGACTTCTGTAATAGCAGAAAATTAAACTGGATGGTGTCCCACAAAGAATAGTTTTGTTTTAATGTCTCAATTCTGTTGGGTGCTGAGTGTCACCAAATCCCCCTGAAATCAGCTCTGAAGCAATTCTCCTAAAATAAACAGCTACCACATGCTCTCATTTAAGAAATTTTATGCCTTTTCCACAGTGAATACATTCCACCTTATATCAATTCTAAACAAAAGTGCCTGCACTAAGTACGACATTTTCCTGCACAAATGAAATGAGCTGCAGGCTCCTAGCACGGAACAGCTTGGGAGCGTGGCCATACCTGGGTAATGAGCTGTACTGCCGCTGAGCTTGCTGGAAACTCTCTCTTTCCTCTTGCCGCTGCCGCTGCATTTGAACCTCTACTGACACGGAGTGCCTGCCACTCTGTGAGTACGTCTTGGTGCTTGGCTACGAAACAAAAATGAAAATGTCTTAAACAAAGCAGAAAAACACCCATGAAAGAGTCATCATTTAAGTTTCTATTGCACAAATAATTATATTTGTTTCAACATGCAGTTCAAGCAGCTCTTTCACAATATTTAGGTTAAATTCTGACCTGTAACAGTGGCCTGTGCTACAGATTTTGTTTCTGACCTACCATTTCTGAGATGCATCAGAAAAACATTGGTCCAGAATGGGTTACGCTTTTATATTAACACTGTAATTTATATTAAGTCTGTGGAACAGATCTTCAGGCTCTATAAGTTAGCCCAGCCACAGTAATGCCAAGTTTAACACCCCACTGAGAACCTGAGGGGAAAGGGAGCACAGCAGCTCTTTTGAAGCTCACCAATACACTCAAGTGATGCTCTCCCTTAGTGGAACAATCCTCTTTTGCGGTTGGCCCAGACACCCATTGCTTGCTTTTCTGAGATGGGGAAGCATTTTCTGGTTAGATATTATCAAGTAGATAAATTCAGCAAGTGTCTTGTAGACTCCTGTATCTCTGAGTAGGATCTTAATGAGGTGACAATTTGCAACTTTGAGGCAAATAGTAAAGGCAAGTGAAAATGGAGAGTCTTTCTGGGAATACAGAGTATTACCAGTCAAGATCTGTCAGAATGGCTGGATTTAAACTTTGGAATATGAAAAAGTTAACTTTTGTACAGATATCACTTTTCATTTTACATTACTACTTTCTTCAGACTTTGTAATTTCAAGTTGCAAAACAGAGTGTCACAAAAATCAAAGAAGGCTGTGGGCTTTTCTTGTTGTTTTACTAATAAGGTTTCACCTATAAAGAAACAAAGCATTATTTCTATCTCCTTAAAATTACTAATTCTATTCAAAATATGTAGATAGGGAGATTAGGGAGCATAACCACTTGTTTGAGCCTCGGACTGAAACAGATTGTCTCAGACTTGCTGTTGTTAAAGCACTTTTTGCCTTTTTTATCTGTGCTTTTCCTCCAAACAAACATCTCTGGTTTTCTGCCATTAAAATTTCTGCAGCAGAAAGAGATCATAATGGCTGACAAATATGTGCAAGATAAAAGGCTTTTCAAATGCTTTGTACACTGAAGACAAGTTTTAGAAACTATAAAGTTGTCATTTGTGACACAAACATCTCCTTTGTCTTGCTATATAGGCTAATACCTGCAGGTAGCCAGAAACACAACGCATTTGAAACAGGTGTACAACTTTTAGAAACTTTGTTTTCAATGACAATACACTTCAGGCAGAACATCAGTCTCAGTTCAGAATTTAACAGATACAATCTTCCCGTTATTGGAAGATTACTGGGAAAAAGAATCAAAACATGAAAGCATAGACTTATTTAAGAGAATTCTTAATGTAACAGTGATGTCTATTTCAGAATAGGTTTGCTCTGCAAAAAAACTCTGTAAAACAGCATTTTCAGTGAAAAATGCTTTAGGAATTGTAAGATGAAGCAACAAATTGAGAAAACAGAATCGCGTGTCAGCCTTGTGGGAAATTTTCTGAAGAGATGAATAAGCTGTACATATGTATGTCCAAACCAACAACCCCCATGGAGATTTCCTACTATATTAAATAAGGGCAACACATACAGAGCAGCATTTCAGTTATTGCATATGTCAACATTTCTAAATTTCTTGACTTTATTGAGAGTCTTCTGACATTTGGTATTTTATTGAAGGGCTCAGCTTATGGAAGGGAGTGATTACCTGAAAATTGCTAGGTTTATTTGTGAATTCTCTCCTGTGTGGTTATAAGCAGCTTGCAGAGAACCAGAGGGAAACTCAGAAGTTCCCATATCAACTTGTCCATAAAGAATAAAAACATTTAAACAGATTTTAGAGCCAATCTCCTCATTTCATGGGTTTCACTTCAACAATGTTGGAAAGCTTGCAACTACATTATGTCGTATGTGAGAAAGTAGTTATCACAGGTAAGACACAAAATCAGAACTGCTTCTCCTTGTTTGAAAAGCTTCACTTTTTCCAGTTCACTCTATAACAGATTAAGGATTTTTATAATACAGACAATAGTTAAATTACCACACAGGTGGAGATAGGATTGAGATGCTGCTCAGTTAAGGTTTATACAAGACAATAAAATGCATCCTCTAGAAAGCATGAATGCAAGCACATGCACACACATGTGCAGAGAGATGAAGCTACCACAAAAGTCTTTACTGAAGTGCCAGAGGCTTTGAAAGTCCTAATGGACAATGAATGGACTAAGATCAAAATGTGGTTTGAGAGATATTTCTTTTTAATGTACAGAGGAACCAGTGGTTAAATGGAGGCAGGAGCTATCACTCCTGTCTGCCTGCTGTAGTGCATGCCCAGAATGATGGGATCTGAGGAATGAGGTCTGGATTCTCTGCAGTGCAGTTCACAAGGCATTTCATCTAATGGATAGCATTTATAAATTGATGGGTCTAAAGGCAAACATCTCAAATCTATTATCTGATTTTCTGAAGGCATGAGTACAAGTATGCCCTGTTAAACTAAGAGAATTTGAAATACTTAAAAATCTATAAAGGATACTTATTTAGTCTGAATGTTCATATCTACAAATAAGCTGTTTATATAATTGAATCTACTGTCTCATTTAAAGCTCCCAAAAATATGGCAATGAAACATAAAAATACTCCCTTTGTACGAAATCAGAAATTCCAAAACATAACATAGGTACGCACAGACAGGTACATTCAAACATCTTATTAATGAAAAGGCCTGTCTTTCAATACTTTTCATTCCAAACCTCAGTGACACCATAGTGAATGGCCTTATATCCTTATGATATAAAAACTTAACAATATTCCTTTTTGGACTCCTGCTCAGAAAAATGCTAATCACCTCACAGTGATTTACTTTTTAAATATGCTGTTGATTAAAGTATTTAAATAAAAAAATATTTGTATAATAAATACCCTTAGTCTTCAAAAACTAATTGGCAATTTTGTCTCAATCCCAAAGTATACTTTTATACATATATATTTATATAAAATATACTCAAAAATACACATCTGTATACATGTCTAACACATTTATGTCAGCATCAAATGGAGATAATGTAAAAAAACCCCAAACTTGCACTATTTTCAGATCATTCAACAGCAACAAAAAACCACATAAAACAAACAGATGTAACACAGTAATTTTAACACTGATATCAACACAAGGCTAAGTACAATTATAACAACCTGAAACCATTCAACAAACCTGGCAACAGCCTGATCCTCACAGAACAGATTGATAAGAACTCTGGCCTTGCTTGCAATGAGATGTATGACAAGCACTGACCTTTTCAATTAGGACGTGGTCAAGGCCACAACAACAACCAAGGCTGCATTACACAAATAAATGTGCGTTCATGTCTTCCACAATACATTTAAGTGGCAATGATAGTTACTGCATTCAGCATTGTTAAACAATATTCAGCATGTCAGATTGTGCTTGAAGATAGATGAAATTACACAGCTCTCTTCTAAAGTGGCATTAGTTTAAAATCAGGGCTGCAAAATTAAAGTTTCTACTTTCTCACTTTAAAGTGAACATTTTTTCACACCACAGACAATGTGCACCCATGGCTCATGTTGCACTGACCACTATCAGCATCTTTTAGGGACAGGTCCATCCTCTCTTTCCTACCTACACCAGGGGATTCCCACTCAGCTTCTTTCCCTGCAGAGTGGCATTTCTGCCCAGGGAGGGTAGTTCTGTGTGGTGGCAGCATGGATCCTTCAGGACTGGCACAGACCAAAGCTGCCACAGAGTTACAGAGAGGAGACCATGGGGGCAATCCAGAGCACTGGGTTTTCAGGAAGATCCAACCAGTTCAGGTGATAAACCTATCTGACAGCCTTCAGACACAGACACAAGTTGGGAGAAATGCTTACTCAGACTCATAGAACACTTTTGTGTTGATACAGAAATATTTAATGGGGAGATTAGTAAAGGAGCAAGTCCCTTAGTATTTTCCCAGTCATTAAAAAAAAGACTACTACTTAATATTAGAATAAATGTGCTCATTTTTAGCCCAGATTAAGCTCTGTGTTTAACAGAGAAGTTTCAAGTTCACCTGGGAAGTAGGCAGACACAAGGCCCTCCAAAAGTCCATGGTTCTTATAGTTCAGCACTAATTAGAAATAGATAAGATTAAATGACCTTGCCTGCTTTATGTGTAAATGTACTTGGTACAGATGACAGACAACCCAGTAACTGTGCATATCAAAATTCAGAATGATAGAAAACATTCAATGTTTCTGAGAGATGTCCTTGAAAACTATTTTTACTTCGATTTTTGTTTATGTTGCTATGGTGAACAGAACATATAGCAATATGTCTTTTAAAAGTTGCCAGCAGGTGTGTGTATTAATTCAAACACCATATAATAAGAAAATCCTATAGCTTTCTGTACCTTTCTATGGTGTCATTGTAGGAAGCTGAGCAGTGTGGTATGGGACAAAGATTTCTGTCATGTGTATAGGAGCAGCAAAAAGAAAATATTCAGTAAGGAAGCAACAAACCACTAAGCCCTTAAATTCTGCTGGAGGTATTTACATGCACTGTATGCCTGTGAGCTATACATATGTTTATTTACTAACCAAAATGCCTTAATTTCTTTTTAAAATAATCTATCTTCATTTTTTACTTCAAATAAATTAGTAGATTGAAGCTAGTGGAGAAAAAACATAAAAATAAAAAATATTACAGTTAGAGCCTAAATCTTACAAAAAAAAAAGAAAAATGCTGGTATTTTAGGAAATCCTTTGCAGGTTTCACACAAATGGATATTATCTACACAGCTGAAGAGGAACTACCTATGGAGAGGCTGCCCTGCATAACTTTGTTTTCCACTCTGAAACAGATAGGGGTAGGAGAAAATGCAATTTGGCTCCTAAGGTATTTGGCAACTGCAATATTCCATTAGATATTGTCTAGTATCTTGCATAACATATCTTAAAAGAGAATCTTGAAATGGATTAATAATAGAAAGCATTAATATACTGCTTCCCTTTCTCAATAATGTGTTCAGTAATTCTACATAACTTACAGCCTGATATAAACATTATAATGTTTGTATTGAATATAGTCTGTCATTCATTTTTCCAGGTAATATTAATATGCTACAGTTGAAGTCACAGAAATAAAAATCAGGCTTTTGTTTTTCTTAGAGAATTTTAGATTATTTAGAATTCATTATGGCTTTGAGTAAGTCAAGGACTTGAATACAGGGATAAGAAATGAGTATCATGAACACATAAAAAAGAATTCTTTTTCCTATAAGTCTCTTAGAGACAAGATCTATACACCAACAAACAGTTGAAAAAACCCAAGCATAGTCCCTACATTTTCTGAGCCTTCATTTGTCAGGCCATGCATAAATATATTATTAGGACTCTCAGAGTCTTTTCTTTATGAAAATCATGTAATTATTTACTTTTCACAAATTTGTGCATGTGATTTGAAGCTATATTCAGACAAGTCAGGTAGTATATTTATTTTGACCCAGTTTACTGTTATCTTTAGAAAATAAAACATCTTTTTATTTGACTCCTAAATATTTAGAGTTTGCTCAGCTGCTCTCTCAATGTCAATTTTCTCTCATCATTCAAATAGATCCAGGATGACTGGAGATGAATGTACTTGTGAACAGAATTTGCCACTTTCCACTTTCAGCACCAATTGTTTTATTAAATATGAAGAAATAAACCACTAACTTTTGTTCCTCCTACATATTTGTGGGGTTCTACAAGCAAGATTGACTACCAGCTGTAGTGTTCTCCATAGATTTAAAATGCTCTTTTTTAAAATTGGATTGTTCACTCCCATGACATTTAGTTTTATAGTGGAGTGGTTTTATTATTGAAGGTGGGGGAGAGTCTGTTAATCAAGATGTGACTAGGCAAAAATACAAGATATGGAACAAATTACAACAAAAATCTCCCAAAACCTGGGACTGGCACAAGGAAGGGCAAACCTCAGCAGACCTCACACAATCCAGAAAACCCCAGAGACCAGAAGCCCAACTTTGGTACAAAACAGAAAAATCAAGCCCAAAAGAATCCTGCATTGGTATAAAAATAACATAGCAACAGCAAGAGCCTTAAATATTTTTACACAGAACTGTAATCACATGGAATTCTACATGCCGAGATACAGATTTCTGCAAACTCTGACTGAAATTAACACCAGCAGGATTAAAATGGATTAATCATATTTTATGTTACTTTTTTCTTTTTTTTTCCATTCAGCATCAGGCCAAAGCCTCTAGTGCTTTGTTTTTGAAACACAAACACACACATACATACAAAAACCAAAAAGCCATATAAGAGAAAAAAAATGCTATGAAGCCTGAGAAAGTTATCTTAAAATAAACAAATGCAAAAATGTTTTCTATAAAGCTTTGACTCAGCTGCAGAACTACTGGATTGCAGAGATGGCTCGGTGTTGCAACATTTAGGCAGTTATTTAAACCCTAACAGTGTGTCATTCAAATGGCCTTGAGCAGAAATGTTACGCTGTTTAATAGACGGTGTCATCTCATTCCAGTGCTATCACTTTTTGCGTCTGTTAAGCTGCCTGATGCTGTGTGAACACTCACAGGCAGTCAAGTATTTTGTTTACTGGCAGGGAAAACACAGCCGGGCAAAAAGTCTGGCTCTGTTGCTTGTCTGTGGAGAGATGACCTTCCCCTTACAGGCACAGGCAGAAGGGGACTGCCCAGTGCACTGGGCACAGGCAGAAGGGGACTGCCAGGCACTGCCCAGTGTCGCTGCCACAGAGCCAGTGTGAGGCAGCGCTCCTGGTGGGGAGATCTGCCTCCACCCACGCAGGACACTGACACCTTCTGTCACTGGGAACTGGACTCCTGTGTCACAGGGCATTAATAGTCTGGGATGCATTGGAGTTGGTGAGGTTCACAGGATCATTTTGGTAATGTATTAGTGGGTTTTTGAGGTATTGACCTCTTCTGAATATCCTCAGAGATGCCAGATTTCCAGCAATACCCATTACTTACACGGCAAAATTGGTGTTCATTTATACTTCCTTAAAGTGACCAACAGTCCTACATCACATAAGCACTTTGTTCCTGATCCTCAACCCTCCTGTCAGCTTGTTAATGAGAATTGCCAAGCAACTTATAATCTTGTAGCTCACACTTCTCTGAGAATGGGTTTTTCCTCTCTTTCTATCCAAAGCAGGTCAGAGTTGGCAGCTCTGATGCTTCTCTGGATGCAGTTTGTTTATATCGGCTGCACAGCCCATCTCCCTCAGGTGAAAACACACCTTTTAACAATGGTGTATGTTACAGGTGCACTTTGCACTGCTGTGGTTTGGAACCAAGAGTGTACAGATGGACTAAAAAGATACTGATTAATGTATTTAAGTATTTTCCTGCATACATATCATAAACCACTTTTGAAATTTTTTTGTGTCATTAGTATTTAATAATACATCTGGATCTGTTTTGCAAGGGTATCTAAAGAAAATTCATCGTTTTAGACTAATACGTTAAAGTAGTACACACTCCTTAGGAGAAGGGGTTATGGCTCCCTGACACTGAAATGATTATGAACTGCTGAAATGGATGAGATCATTGCTTTATCCTTTCCAAGCATTGTGATCTTGAAAGGCTAGAGTACACGATGAAAAATAAAATTATAATCCAAATAGACCCTGGGCCAACTTTTTTTAAAAGTACTTATCTAAAATAAAACATTTGGTCACCTATGTATTTAACAACAGAGCAGCTCCTACAAAAGCAACAATAAGCTCCAGAATTAATATTAACACATTAAGCTGAATTAGTCACTTTGAGCTCATTTGCATTATCTGTAGAAGAGGAGTAAACAGAGATATCCCATTTGTTTGAATAAGAGAAAAAAGAAAGGTCAGTGTTCTGACCCACAATTTAGGAAATTATTCCATTCCTAAGGTAATCAGTCTGTCATCCAAATAATTCCCTCTTCGCTCATTACAGAAAACTATAATAAAAGCCAAGTTGACTGTCTAAAGTTGCTATGGCATTCAGATATACAACAATTTGGCCCATGACCTTCAGTAGTTCAGTTCCCAAGTCTTCAAGAGTGCAAGTTTTTCTCATACACAGTTTTCCCAAGAATGTTGCTTAAATCTCTCATTTAGAGACTAAACAGCAGTTAATAGGCATAATGGAAAGTGTTTCCTACACCCAGCCCAAATTTACCCAAAACTGCTAAACTCACTGTGATGAGCTATCACATTATCTTCCCCACATTAAAACAAAAACCTTTAGTCATAAAGGAAATGTTTATATTATTTATTCAATTTCAGAGAAAGTTAGAGGTTTTCTAACACAGGAAAAGAGAAGTCTATATCCTGATACTGTATGTTAAGCAGTATTAAGTCATTTAGGGATACATTTACCTTTGTTCCTCTCCATGCTGCATGTCAAAAATATCACAGGTTCAAACTGGTGAGTTTAAGAAGGACAAGGACACAAAGACCCCAAAAAAGCAAAAAAAAAATCTATATCCACCACAACAGGCAAACAAAAGATGACATATGCATTATGATGTTACCTAGGTCTGTTACCTAGGTTGTTCTCAGCAACTTCATACACAGAGATGCAGCTCTTCAGCTAAGAGTCTTCCCACATTGTTCTGGTGTGCATTGCAATGCTAAGTAATAATAACCCATCACCTACACCTGCTTTGGGGGAAAGTGTGAGAGATTCTACTGTTGCCATCATACAGTTCCCACTTTTTTGGGAATGCAAGCAAGTTGTTCACTGTCTTTATCATGGAATTTTCAACAAAATTACAGTATTGTCACATGTTTAAAGGATCCTAATTTAGGATACGTAATTGATTAAAAGGAAAACACTGAGTCATTTAATTATGTTAAACAAGATAAGCACATGAATTTACATAATTGTATCACATTGCTAGATCAGATTGAACAGGATTTAAATGATCAATTAGGACATATATCTCGATACAGAACTGTCTCAGCTTATGTAAGTGGTGAAGGGGTACTATTGTAAAGTGTGCACATCCCTCCATTTTTACTGTGAAAAGACAGAGCTCTGCCTTTTATGAAAATAACTAATCACAGTGATATTGCTTCAGAGAAAATACCATTTACAAGGTTACATGTTCTCTCTAAATTACTTATTGTTAGTATGCATTTTATTCTGATTTCCCTTGAAAATTGCAGATAAATTGATACTGCCTTTGAGGCAAAAAAATCCAAGTAGTAACTCACAGAGTCAAGGGTCTAAACACAGAGCAAACAATGTATCTGCACACATGACAGATTGCTGAAAAAGTCTAGAAATTAAATAAACATCAATGAACCAAACCCAGGGATAACAGCAAGGGCAGAAGTGGGGAAGTAGAGGAACCTGCCTATCTGTCTGCTCCCAGCCAGCCCAGGAACAGGACGAGGCAGCCAACCTTCCCAGGCTTGAGAGGCTCCACACACTTACCCACGGCTGCTCAAAACTGTAAGTCCGTCTCCTGTCTTCCACGTCCTCGTCTTGCTTTGCTTGCTGAAACTCTTGCCTCAGGCGCTGTATCCGATCGTGATTGTTAGGAGTTGACCTGTTGCTAAAAGAGGGAGGATGGAAACGATTAGTGTACTTGGGAACTGCCACCTGTGACTGTGATTTCTTAACATAGGACTGCTACTATGGTGCAGTAGTACAGACTTAGGGATAATTTACAAGGGTTTAGTACAAAGATCTGTAGATTTTTTAAAAGATTATTAATGCAGTTTGACTTATAAAGAAGCTTCCGATGTTGCAAGGATAAGACAAATGAAAATATTCCTAAAAATCATCAAAAGTTGTTGGCATCTCTTTAGTATATGCCACTCCTATAAATGAGGAGCAATAGATGCCATAGAGTCAGACTATTGGGGAAAGGGAAATTAAAAGTCTTAATGATCTCTGTTACAGAACAAACATGAAAGATACTTTCCCTCAATCAATAAACTGTAGGTAGTACTGTCAGATCTTTATTCTCATCAAATTAATTACATTGTCTGAAGGCTCTACCTATATAAAATTTGGTTATTTTCCCCAATCAATAAGAACCTGTCAACCTTTAGTTCTGTTTTTAACAAGTCTTTTAAATTGATCAGTCTGAAAGCATTAAAAGGCTTGGGGGCCAGCAAAAAGCACTCCATCTGCCAGCACCGTAGGCAGGAATGCATCTGGGCAGTAGACCAGTGCTGGCCTCAGCCCCACACACACTGGTGGGCTGAGGAGGGCTCAGCCCTTCAGGTAGGGCTACAAACCAGCACATCCAGCACCCTCAACCCTTCAAACCCATCAATTTTTCCACAGTGCCTGGTAATCCACTCTTCACAGCACAGGTGTATGTGAAACCATAATGAAATATGCACAGGAGTGGCTTGTTTCATGGGGTAGGGGGGAAATGGATATCTATTAATCTCATGGATGTTCTTCCAGCTGTGCAGCTCCTGCCTGATCTCCACAATGCCACTGTATTCCAAACATGTAAATGTAGGAATCACAGGAAGCCTGACAAACAGATGTGTTGTATCAAGAGTAACCAGCAGCATTTTAATCTTTTATTATGGACTTCTTGAGCCCTGCATTTCATTGTTTATTTCAAAAGAGCTAATGAGGAATGGATAGCTATTTCTTTGTTTCAAAGGAGAAGAATGCA
>JAOXXN010000395.1:13070644-13103658 GCA_026770055.1 Myrmophylax atrothorax | reverse complement strand
TAAAGTCTGCAGATTTTAAAGGTAGTTAAATTCAGGGATCGGCTTAATGTGACAAGCAAGATATAACATGTTACCTGTACACATACCTACACACTTCAGCATAGTAATTCCATCAAAACAGGATTTAAACTTCAGGATTTATGTCAATACGTATGCATGTGAAATCAGCTCATTGGGAATTTTTATGTCATTCCAGTTTACCTTCACAGTGGTAGTTATCAAGTTAAAGAAGTTACACAAGTCCCAAATGCATTTGCTGTCTTCATTGAATAAAATGATTTTCCAAATTTTGACATTGTGTTTTGATGATCATTTTACACAATTTCAACAGAGTAAATAATTAAAAGTTAAAAAGATACCCCTCTGTTTTCTGGGTTAAAAAGGTATTTTCAAATGGTCTAAATTCAGCACTTGCTTCTGATGTGATGGCCATAAACAACATGGAGAGGTGGAGCTGATGGGGAGGTCTCTTCACCACAACAGTCTCTTCAAACTTTCCAGACTAGATTTCACTTCAAGTCCCTCTGTGGCCCTTCAGTAGTAGGGCCATCGTTTTTAAACCAGAGAAATCTGAAGAATGCACCCAAGACCCTTTTTATTGCCACCATCACTCTTCCTTATTAGCCTGTCAGAGCCTGCACACCAGAGACAGAAATCCAGTCTTACTTTTCAGTGGAATTCTTCTACTAAAAGGAAAAGCAGGGATTTGAGGAGCTTGCTATAAACATCTGAAAGCAGATATTCAGCTACTGGGTTATCACACAGTCTATGCCTTACTTTAGAGCTGTTAGAATTTGCAGCTACAAGCCAAGGAAATTTTCAGCCACACACAACTTGTTACAGCCGTTGTTAATAGGGTACTGCATTTTCTGAGTTAGGAGGGAAAAAAAAAAGGAAAAGAAAAAAAGAGAACATCATATGTAACCTAGAAGAAAGTACAAAACAAAACATCTCACTGGGGATTTTTCATGATGAAAGAAATAGCAGAAATACACAAAGAAAGATTTAATAAATCATGAGAAAAAAAGAAATTAAAAAGAATACTGGTGATCAAGCAAAGGAGAAATTTACATTTTTGATTCTAAATTAAATACAAAGTTACTTCAAAATCAGGTGGGAAGAAATGGGCTCTGATCTGCTAAGAATCTTCTATCCTAACTTGAAGAGACAATGATGGCTCCAGTGCTATTAGGTCTGATGAACATCCACAATTAGGCATCACAGGCTATTTTGTGTCAATGTGAGAATTGCCTGGCACAGCAATAGAAAGACACTTAACAAATAGCACAGAGAAGAATCCTCTCCTGGCCCTAGCTGGCCATTCCTGTGCCAGCACAAGAGATCATCCGGAAGATCCCGAGTAGGCTCCAGGCCACGTCAGCCTTTGTTTCCCATTAAGCTAATCCAGCTGCTTTGCTAAAAACTGTTTAGGGAGAGCTCCCTCTGATTTCCTCTCCGGATGAGACGTGGGGCAGAACTCGGCAGAGTGGCAGCAGAAGCAGCTGAGGAGTCATCACTGCTCAAAGCATGGCAGCGATTTCCGAAAAGGAACATCTGTCTGCAGCCAGCACCGCTGTGAGGTGGGAATGGGGTGACGTGGGTATAACCCAGCTCACCCGGCACACAGCACGGCTCAGCTTCTGCTTTGAGCTGACACTGTGTTTTACAGTATGAAATCTGCTTCAGAGCCCAACTCAAGCTAACACTGGAGTGGAGAAAAAGCTTCACAGGAGGAGTCTAGCAACATTAAAATATAGGAGGAAAAAAAGATCCTGATTGCACCACTAGATTTGAAGGATGCATCAAAAGTGATAATCAAATTATTCACCTTTTCAAATTTGAAAAAAAGATTTAAAAAAAAAGTTATTCAAATATATATTTATAAATGGTGACATTTAGCTCTCTTTCAATGCAAACCCCCAATTCTTTAAAATTATTCAAGTCTTCCATAATATAAGGAGACAACTTATACTGGAAATCTCAAAAATATATGATGTTGGTTTATTTCTCTATAATCACAGAAAAAAGTTAGCAAATGGGTGACAGAGTGTTGGAACTAGCAAAACAAAATAAATGGTTTTAACTCTTGTGAACACTTGCCCTCAAAAAAAAGGACATGTTGTTTTAAAGTATTAATTAAACTCCAGTATCAAACAATGTATCACTAGACAAACACTGACGTATGGACTAAGACATCTCTTTAAAATGCCCAAACATTAAAAGAGACAATACATTACACCCAGTTCACGTCTTTCACTGTCCTTACCAGCTGCTAACATAATTATAGTATAATTATTTCTGCACTTTGACAGAGTAGCTATTGCATTATAAATTTTCAAATAATATTTTGATTGATTTTACATTATATCTTACTCTAACTATAGGCTAATTTCCAAGTGCAAAATGATAAGCTGTCCATTGGAAACAAACAAACAAAAATGACTTGGCCTAAGGATACCAAGGCTAAGCCAAAGTTTGACACAGTTTACAAAATCTGAAACTTAAGGAGACCCTCTTTGACAGGAGCATCAGAAGTAGATGAGAAATTCCATATAAAACATAGAGAAATGTGGGATCACTGTTTTATTTTTCACACTAAACGATTTGCAGCTTCTAAATACAACATTAAATCTGAACTTACTGTTAAGCATTTCATCATTCAGTGCCTTTGCACACAATATGACTCAACCAAGAAAAAATTAAAATCAAAGGAAAGATTGATTACTTGAATTGGTGCCTAAATTCATATGACTGCTGCCTTCTTATGAAGTTGATGTCTAAGATTTATAGTGATTAGCACAAAAACTAATTAAGATTTTTTAATTAAATATTATATGCATATGGAGAGAAAAAACCCTCAATATGATATTTTGCAAAACAATTGGTTTCTGGGTAAATCCTTTCAGTGTTTTATCTTAAAGATGAAGATTTTAATAAATAAATGTTTTAATCATGCTTTACTACCACACTGTCTTGATTAATTTCAGAACTAGTAATTGCCATAAAATTACAGTTATATTTAAAAAAATAATCAATTTCAGGTAAGGACAGACAAAACCAGCAATTACCTTTTATCCAAAAATTCACTTGGTTATTTAGTGAGTTAGTGGGAACTCAACTTTTACTGCCTAAGATATTTTCCAGTTCTTTCACTTATTTTTCCTCTTGGAAATGTTAAAAATGGTTTTTCCTCAGGAATTCTTTTTTAGGTGTACTGCGCAGGATAGTCAGTAATTGCTGAGAGTCTTGCTATGCCTTGAAAAACTGGATCAGAAATCCTGAATTCTAATATTTTCTGTTGTTGGGCTGCTTATTCTCAATGCAACTGCAAAGCATGTATTTCTCTGACTGCAGGAGAAACACAACGTTTACTTGTAATGCCACTTCAGTAATTTACCAAGACAATTAGCCTGATAAAAGATATAGAAAGCTAATTTATTTGCCAGAAGAAGGTAAGGATGGATTTTTCTCAACCACTTTTAATCATTTAAAGGCAGGCATGTAGTTAAAACTACCAATCTAGATATTTTCTAAGGGAAATACAGAGAAATAAGCTACACCAGAGGGCAATTCGCAGCACCTGCCTTTGGATACAATTATTACTGTCAAGAGCTCATTACTTTTCTTTGTTGACAAAGAAGAGTAGAGGGATTATCTCAGGATAGCTTTAGACAATTATAATAGGACAGATAAACTTTATTCTAGATGGCTAACTTGGGCTCAAGCTATGTGAAAAATGAATCATCCTAAGAAAATCTTGTACTAGGAATGCCTGGTAGAGGGTGGTCAATTGGCATAGCCATAGCAGTACAAACCAACAGTTTAATGTTGGGTGGAAAAAATCATTAGGATAAAACTAAGTCATTCAAGCCTCTCTCTGTGTTTGCATTCACATAACAACAAATGGGCACTAGCCTTCCTTAAGACCCTGTATACAATAAACAGTTCTCATTTACTTTACTGTAATTTTAAGGGTTCTTTACAGAGCATGCTATATTACTGTTTGGAATTCTCCTTTATGGAAATAAAAGCCTAAATCTTTTAATTTCTGAAATACACAGAAATGTACAGCCATGCCTGAGATAAACCAAGGACTGCAACATAACAGCTTTTGTGGTTAAGATCTCCTCAGTATGGTTAATTTGTATCTCAACTTTTACATTACTTCAGCAAAAGCTATGCAAATGCTATAACGTTTTCTTGAATAACACAATTGCCATATGCTTTCTAGTAAACTGAAAGAAATGAAACATACATAATAATTCCACTTAGTACACGAAATTTATTTTGCATGACATTGTCACTACACTACAAAGTTACAACAGTATTATTTCAAGTTGTTATTCTTGTAGTCTTAGGTTGATAACATTTCATTTTGACACCATAATTGTGTCTCTGGGGATTTTGATGACAATGTGTTTTGACATCATGTTAAAATATATCCAAACTGATATCACTTTATTTTGTCATCATCACCTAGTTTCATTTGGATTTCTAAGATACTGCTTTATTCTGACATCTATAATTAGAAAGATTTCAGTCCAAGTGGAAGTGCTAAAAGAAAAAAGTTTTGCAGACGTTAAGCATGCCTGTGTAACGCACATTGCTGACATTCAGACTTGCACTGGCCAGATATCCCCAAAATATAACAGATTAGTCACATGGTACAGAGTCTCAGATCATAAAAACATGAAAATGCCTTCTCTTCTACAGCATGGTAATGAATTTAATAAATTGTACTGCAATTCTATTTCAGACACTTGAGGCAGGAGGCCCAGCAGCAAAAACGCTGCTGCAAACCAGAACCTTCTGCTGCCGTTGGAGCATCTGACGTGCGCTCGCTTCACGAGTCCCTGTATAGAAACCAGAAATTATTTCCTGAATGCTATTAAAAAAGTGAGATTTCTAATTCATAAGCTTCACTGAAATGGAAATTGCTACATATGTGATTCTAGCTAAAGAACAGCAATGCCAGTTCCTGTACAGAGGTCTAAAATGCAATGCTGGGCTGAGTTTACCTGGTGTAAACCTTGCTAGACCCATTGAATCCAACTGAGGTTTAGAATTTATGGGCATCTGAAGATCCGACCAAAGTTTTAGGGGAAAAAATAATGAATAATTTTCAGTTCAGTTTCTTGTTACTAGTATGAAATTCAGGGATTGATTCTGAAACAATTTGCTTCAGAAATGATCTGATAAATTATGCCTGGGCTACCAGAAAGTTGCACATCATACCAATTTGGACACCTTCACTTACATCTGCATCACTTAGTTTCTTCTTTTTGTTATTTACTAGCTCTTCATTCTTTCTCTACCATGAATTACAGAGCAACTCCAGGGAAATCAACACATTACACGTACTAAGAAGTATGTTTATTCAGCACAGCAGCTCAAGTTCTGCTTACTAAAATGATTGCTGATAAAATCTCTAATTTTAAACATTAATGCATAAGATTTTTCTGCCATTCAAATCTGATCAAAGTGATTAAAGAATTTCCTATTTTCCCCTCACTCTCCTAAACCATAATACTTAATAGAAACTGCTTGTATTATCTTATTTCAGAGAGCAGGCTAGAACTGAGACAATCCCTTGATCCCAGCTCATGAATAAAGCATTTAATGGACTGCACTTGTCAAAGGACACACTAAGCATTTGATCTATACAGTAAACAAATGTCTATGAGAAACAACCCCCAAAACAAAAATTTGCCATTGCTACTCATTATTTAAGATATTTTCCTTCCTTCCTCTCTTATTTCAGGACTCAGACTCTGAAGGCATTGATGGGATGACAGACTTACTTTGAGATGAAAATGGAATTTTTCAAACAACTGATGACATCAATTTATATTCCAGGGAAATAGCTAGTAAGTCCACCTAAAGTTCATACATAACCACTCTCCAGTAAAAGGAATTAATTGTCACAACACTGGAAAATGTATAATTATTAAACAAGCGACAGAAGGCTAAGTTGTACCCTGACATTCCAACGCTCTCCACATCTTTTTTGAGTTTCCTTCAGATATTTCCAGCAAAGAGGAACTTCTGCCAGCAGAAGAAAATTAAGCTACTGAACTGTGAGCCTGCATAACTATGAACCCAGCTGACCTGAAGAATTTGATACATACCTACAAAATGCTCTTTCATGCTCTCAAAAGATAAAATATTACAACCAAGTAACTGCAAGTATTACCATAAGCAATACTGCAGAGCCAGTTCCATTTAGTGCAAATTATAGTCTTGTTTCTTCTGCATTGACCATTCTCTACTAGCCAAAAACAAAACCCAAGTAGGCTGAAATCTCTGAGAGACATACATAGAAGACTATGTTAATTTTAACAAATATATTTCTTTAAAAAGGAATTAAACCCATTCTTTTTACCCCATTTTTCTACCTCGAGTTTTAAAGCTCAGTGCATCTTCTTCAATTATCTTAAAAAATAACAATTACAGTTTTTATAAAATCTTTTTCAATAATATGAGCCTTATTAATGCAGTGAGCTGTTAAGTGACAGACTAATGAAACATCAGCATAAAACTGCACTGGTATTTAAGATTAATCTCTGAAATAAACTCAAAGTGTAATAATGTCTATGTAATTCAAGGGTTATACTGTAAAAGGTCACACTGTGTTTTTTTGTAATGTGACTGCCATGATCCTGTACAGAGGGCAGTGGTACTAGACTTTGCATATCACTTGTGCAAGCACTAGCCTTCTCTGAAAATGACACCTCCCCTTCAAAAGTTAACAGGAACTCCATGAGTATCTATGGGAATTTTCAAAAAGAACAAATGCAAGACATGGCTTCGAGAGCAGTTTATGTTGCTGTGCTGCTAACTCAGATGAAGTTCAGTCCCCATGAATTTTACCATTTGAGCCGCACACTAATTTGCTTTCCAGGAAAACAAAAACCAAGAATTAGAGGCTATGTAAGGAAAGAATGATAAACATCCCTAGTAAGCAGCACCCACAAAGATCTGATTTTGCTGCTCTTTCGCTATTTACTTTTTATTATTTTTGCCAGATTTCTGCTTCATTAAGCACTACTCAAATGGCAGGACCCTGTCTGCAGCAGACACTACACAGGCTGCCTGCAACCAGCCAAAGGTTTTACTGTTTAAGAACAGACTTGCTCCTGCACAATGGAGGCACACACGCATTTGTGAAATGGTCCTTTTCCCCAGAACAAGCGCATGCAGGAGGGGCACATCTCCACTGACTGCAAAGGGAGTAAGCAATACAGGACTGCCCTCGAGACACCTAAAACCAGATGAATTAGCCATCAGAGCACAGTTCTGAAGTCAGAGCACCTGAATGAGAATAATCACCTTTGTAATGATATTTGAAGAAATTCTGTGATGTTTAGATATCATCCAGACTTATGGAAAGGGTCATGACAAAGATGCTCACTAAATCAGGAGCTGACTATTACACGAGATGGTGATGGTATCTACCATGACTATGAAAGGAGTTTGCAGAAAAAAATTTTGAGTGAAATAACTACAAACTCATTTTTCCTATGTTGAGGTCAAGTAGATGCTTTTTACAATCCATCAGGACTGAAAAAAGGAGAATTCTTCATGAGACCCTTCAGCCCCTCCCTGTCATCCCAGTAGGCAATACTTACTCCAGCCACCCCCACACATGGGAAGGGAGGACAAGGCAGTCAGAGCAGTTGGGGAACTGACTTCATTTCCATCATTTTTACTGCCACTCTGATTAAGAGACAATGTAGAAGTATAAGCAGCTCCCCCAGATAATTCCATTTCTTTTCACCCTTGTGTACAGGTAAATACTTCTTTGGCAGGGCTCTACAAGCCAGCATTGAGAGAACAATACAACTTATTAGCTCACGGTACTTATTCAAAACAAACCAAATGGCATGTCATAATACAGCTATGACTCTATTACTTCAGACCAAGTCAGGCTGCATTTTTCCAGCTTCATCACTCCTAGTAAATTACTTGCACCTGATGTAGAACAGGCATAAAATGAGCAGAAAACAAAAGTTTGGCCATTTTAATTTAAACTGTCATAATGGCAGGTCAAATTTATGTGAACTCTTTGGTGAATTGGTTCTTTTATTAGTACCCATTTTAATTCAAATCAGAGTCTTCTATGGAAAATTAATTAAATATTAATCAAAAGTCCAGGGCATTCTGAGCTTCAGTTTCATTAACCTAAATGTGACTCCACACAGAACCACAATGCCTTCCCCAGCCCCTGCCCTGCCCTGTTTTAAAGAAGGCTTTTAGTTTTTTTCCTGTTATGGTGCAACTCCTTGTTAATGCAGACACGCTATTTGCAGTGTATGTTTAAAGGTCATGATTCTTTTCCCTTTTCCAATTAAAGCTGCTCTTAATCACAATTAAGCTTTCAAGAAACAATTAGCAGAAGTCAAAACTTTTTTCCATCAATATGTTCAAGAGACGTACAGCGTATACCCTCTATTACCACTGGTGTCACTGAACTAATTACGTGATGTTAAGGTTCAGCTTCTCGCATGTAAATTTTGGTTTGCGTTGACACTAAAAAGAAACATCAATTTATTAGGAGATAAAACTTGTTCTGAAGTAATGGAACAGCTGTGTATATAAATTTACTGCAGATTAATGTTCTCACACATAAAGCAATTAGAGCTTTCTGACAGACAGACTTGCTAAGTATAGCGTGGAGCATATAGTAATATGCAGTTACAGGCACAACATATTTAAGAGTGATCATATATATTCCACACAGTAATATCAATTTCTCAAGCCTCTCCAACCCTAGATGTGTTCTTAATTAACATAAATGTATGCTTATAGTCATGTGAAATTTTCCTTCTCTGTGGAGGAACCTTTTCATGCCACATCATTTTATTCTTAGACACCTCTTGCACTTAATTTGGCTTCTTCCACAAGAATAGATACAGCCTAGGTCTAGTTCCTTTAGCTGGGCTTAATTGTTTTGCACAGAGAGAATAAAGGAGGCAATGATGTTGTCATCAGATTGCTTGAAAAAAGAATCAAAAGTAAAATCATATACATGGTGTTTGGGGTAAGTACCTTTATTTCTGGAAACATGAAGTATGAACTCATGAAACAAGCTGTGTTCATCTAGCATAATTTCCTCTCATCATCTGCTCCCAGACAACTTTAGTTGACTTCAAATAGCTTCCAGGATCTTTCCTTCCTTTCTATCTTTCCTATAGGACAATTATATTTAACCTAATCTAAGGATTGTAGCTTTGAGGTTACTGATCAGCAAGACTAGAAAACTGAGCTTTATGGAGCAATGGTGTCCCCAGATAATGGTACAGGATACCTTTTTGTAGCATTTTTGAAGCTTGAGAAATATTAGATCTTAAAATCAGGATACATGGGTAATTGAGACAATAATTTTCTAGTTGATGGACTTAAACAGTTAAACTAAATGGAGTTTTTCAAGACAGTTGAGAAAAAAAACCCACCTCAGTTTCATGATGTGTGGAGGTACAAACATGCTATTTGTTTTTCCTGTGGAACTCCTAGGGGACTTCTCTTTATTTAATAGCTCAGAGCTGCTCCATGCCTAATTTTATCACATTTACTCATGAACAAACACATACACATTCCACAATACCCGAAACCCTTCCTGCATTTTACTTCTTTTATACTATGTCTACCTTAAGTGTACGCCTATGTGATGTTCACATCAGTTAACAGGAATTTCACTATCTGTAATACTTGGGAAGAGTACTTCTTAAACCTACAGTTAAAGGATTAAATTGACTGGGATATTATCATTGTAAAATAACTGCAGTTTTTTAGCCTAAGATTTTCAAAATAGTCTGAGACAACTGTAGTGTGTTTCACAGTTGGAACTGATGTAGAAGTTCTGCTCTCTGCACAATGTTCCTGACCCAGTCTTTGAGCTACAAAGCACTCATGAAGTCATACAGCTTTCCAAATCAAGGAGCTAAAGGAAAAATCTTATTTTTTTCTCTTTTCTCTTCTCTCTTCCACAGTATTTGCTTTCAGGAAGATCAGCACCCTGATCCCTCTGTGAGCTCTACCACAGCCAGGGACACATGACGTGGGGCAGAGGAAAAGACAGAGGTCTGGTGTTTTCAACGGAAACTGGTCCCTAGGGTGTCCTGCATGCACTGTATATCAATAGAAAAGGGGTGTTTAAATCCTCAGGCATCCTAAGGAAGCCATGGTTAAGGTAGAAGAGGAACCTAAGAAAGTAACTTTGCAATGAGAGTCTGGAAGTCTACTTGGTTACATGAGGAAGACAAATCAGTGGTGAGATGTTCAGAGTCCATCTCAAATTGAAACATTAACAACTAAAGCAGAAATTTACGATCAAGGAAGATAGACAGGCATGTATTTTTTACACATTTTAAGTGATGTGGTTATCCTTCTCTGTCAAAACAGCAGCATGAAACCCCTTGTGAAAAGAGGGAAACTGCACAGCAATACAGGTAACAACAGGAACTTTGATGGTGCTGTTATCATTAGGCCATCAGAAATGCATAAGTGGTGCCAAGACAAGCAGCTTTCTCATTTCACTGTCTTTTCTGCTTTTGTCTTTGAGATGTGACATAGGTCAGTGAATCTGATCACAGAGCAGAAGCCAGGAATTCTTAACTCTCACAATTTTTGAAAAGCTATTCTTAACCCATCTCTACTGCAGATTTAGGAACACTATCTGAAAAATTCAACAATATTTAACTTCATTGGAGGAGTGGTCTAAAGACCAGTGCCTCTGGAAGAATCCAGAAGATAAAAACTGCCAACAACTTAAATATTCTCTATTGTGACATCTTTGCAGGATACAAATTAAAAATAACTAGCAAAAAAAAATTTAAAAAAAGCTATTTTTAGTATTGTTGTTGTAGACAAAATCTGAGCTACTACTGAAATTTAAATCCCTTATTAAAAGATTCTTTACAGTAATAAAACATTTCTGAAGTTCCAGACTATTTAGTTCCAGGAATAATTAATTTTTAACAAATGTAAAAAGTGCATCCTATCTCCTGTTTCTTTCATGATATTCTTAAAAAGCTAAATTATGGAGGTTTTTTGTTGTTTCTCTCTCTCTCTCTTTTTTTTTTTTTAAACCACCACCTATCCACCATACTAAATAGATTCCTTTCCACTGTGCTGACAGCTGTTTCCCAGGTAACCAACCTACCTAGAAGTTGACTTCAAGCAGCATAGGGGAACCAGTACTCACACCCCTGCATTTACATGTTTTGAGGAGCACTTTTTAACTGCTGCAGTGTCCCCAGTGCCCCCAGGAGCCAACAGGAGCTGGGAGTATCCAGAAAGTAATTGAATAAAGCTCATCAGCAGTCAAAAATACCAGCTAAGGGTGATTTTATATCCAGAATAGTAAATGCCATTGACAGCTGGAAATTAAAATTATCCTCAGTGGTAAACCAGCAGGATCAGACTTCACATGAGCTGTCACCTTTTACGGGCTCTGCCTGTTTCTTCTCTTTTCCATGAGGGAACTGGGAGAAAAGCAGCAGGCATTATGTTGCTTCTTTCCATAATCAGGAATCATTGTCCCCCCAATTTCTGAAAGCATCTGTTTAATATACCTTACTCCATAAATCAGATCTCATCTGCTGTCAGTCAGCATTCTTCTGGATTTCATGGTCATTGCAGTACATACAATTCTAGTAATTTTTTGTCCATCTGTACTTTGCTGTTATGTATTCATTGAAAACTGAATTATTCTGTAAGGCACTGGTTACACTTGAAGGTATCTCTTACCCTCTGTTGTTCTGGGTTCAGTCACTTACGTTTTAGATGCAAACCATTTGATCCTGCAGCGTAAAGAGCTGACAGAAAAGATTATACATTGGACAGTATACTAAAGGAGTAGGATTTATCCTATAAGCATACATGGCTTTTTTTTTTTTTTTAAGATAATGAAAAAGCTGTACATTTGGGAAATTCAATGCCAGATGTATGTGGGTAGTATTGTTGATCAGTCAGTTCCTAATAATGCACATTAAGGAAACCCTACTAAGCTTAAGTACATTTATTTTTATGAAGAGAGGCATAAACTTCTTTCATTTCCCTAGAGCAGTACAAATAGGAGCAGCATATGGAAACTCTTTCTTCTTTATGTCCTCACATGGGCATGGAAGAGGGCAGAATACTGTGTATTTCAGTACTGTACCACAGCTTCATCATCCAACCTCAATTATGTTGGTTTTAATAATTTTAGGGAATTTCTTTTGTATTATAATCTGTTTTAAAATTACACTGTATTAATAATACATTACATTGATGCTTATATGGACTGACACATACCAATTTCCTAAAGACAATGCTTTCAATGTATCTCCTGCCTCTGAAATATGCACAGGAGGTTACTAACTTTGAAAAAGCCAGGATGCAGAAATGATGGAAAATATTGTTCTAAAATTATCTGCCAAAATGAAATACTTCATTATTCCTTAAATCATAATGTTCATTTTAGTTCACTTGAGCTGTACATGTTCCATTTGGGATCACTTCAAGAAACACCTGTGCTATTCCCAAATTGCTACAGGCTCTCATGGACTGCAATTGAAGTGGTTTATGCAGCTTCTCCAATACAGGAATTTTCAGCAAAAATGAGGCATTTCATGATGTACACGGCAAAAAATGAAACAGAGGGAAGAATATATTGCCTCATAACAGACAACATCCAGTAATGAGTTGCCACAGAAGATGGTATCCATGCTACTTGGTGATGTTGAAATGAAAAAAGATTGTTCAATAAATTAAAATATTTTATTGTGGATTGAAGTGCCTGATCTGCAATTATAATATGTTACAATTACACCTTCAAAATGAAATACTTTTAATATAGGAAAAACACCACATCTATTTTAGGGGGTTCCAATGGTTTACTAAACTTCGCTCACCAAAAAAATTTATCATAAAAGAATTAAATTTTAAATTCTAAAAGAAAAAGTGAGAAATGGAAACAAAATATTTTATTTCTCATTTGCAAAACTCTCTGGAAGCTATAGAAAAATCTGTTGGAAGAGTATTCACTTACAGTAACACTGGTCAAAAAATTCCAGCCCTCTTCAGAAATAATGGGCAATTTATGCTTTCTGAAATTAGCTACAACAGTGTAATTGCTTGGTGAGGCACACAACGTTTTACAGGCTGTGTCCTTCCTCAGAATGAGATCCTGAGGCTGGTTTTAGAGGTGTAATCTTCTGTAATCACTTCTGGTGTTCAAAGCAATTACTTTCCAATGGCAAAAGCAAGTAGGAAAACAACAGCATCCAAGAGGAGAGTTCAGTAGTTTGTAAACCTTACCCCCTCATATCTTTCTTTTATTGACCAAGTCGGTAAAAGGAATGTGTTACGATTAAACGACTTCAACCCTCACCTCAGATGGCACAGAGCACCATGGAGCTGGTGGCTGGGAAGCACAACTTAGAGAAGGAACTTGTTTAAGATCTGATCCCTTCCCAATGACTTTTCACTCCTCTGTTCTTACAAGGTGAGAGTTTCACACGAGTAAAACACATGTAGGGCAGATGAGAAAAAAGGAAGCAATGCTCCACCTCCTGACTCGTTCCTCAGCAGCAAGCAAAGGGTGTCTGAGAGGGAGGGGTAGGGAGGCACAGCAGAATAAGAGCATTTGTGGGAAGCCTGGGAGAGGCAGGTGCTGCTGCTGCAACAACTGTGTTTAAAGTCAGGAAAAGAAGCTGCAGAATAAGAACATATGGCAATAGACCAAATTTGCTGGATGGAATGCATATTTTTCCCCTGCTTACTCCACCCCAACAAAAGACTTTAGTTTTATGTATTAGAGACTTTAAACAACAATAGGCCACTGCAGGAGGCAAATGTTAATGCCCATAGTGTGAAAAAGCTGTTTCGGAGTAAAGCGAAAGGATTTCTAGAGCTTTTAGGCTATTACTGCAGGTCAATACACACATCTGCTCTTCAAGGGTTTAGCTCCATGGTTTTGCCTTCCAGGGCATCCAACCACCTGCCTTCCACAGGAAGAAAGCCAATGGAGCTGGATTGTAAGGATGCTGGGGAGAGGAAATGAGGAGGAGGAGAGCACAGCAGTGAAAATAGGCTGAGTACTCCTTGATCATGTTTTAGCTGGTGTAAAAGCAGGAAAGGAGACATTATCCAAGACACCTCTGCCTCTCAGCTCATATTTTCTTCTGTAGATCAGCTAGTAAAGAAATGAAGAGAAAAAGACTGTGGAGAATTCCTATGGGAGAAAGCAATTTTTTGAGAAGTAAATTTAAAATAGAGGAGAGCTAAGGGAACTTCGAAAGGGGAGAAAGAGGAACAAACATATGTTTATGGAGATGTCAGGAGATTTAAAGGTTGATGAAGTTCTTATGCATAAATCTGAAGGGGAGATAGAAATATCATAATAAAATGTGACAGTATTACTGGAGAAAATACTGGGAAAAGATGAGGAAAAGAAAGGGGTTTAGAGAATCTACAAAGAAACTATAAATAATAATGGTAAGGACATCTAAAGTTAAATGTCTGAGTGACAGCTAGTTTTTACAAATCACTGGACAAATCATATAGGTGTGCAGAGACGTAAAAGTTAATGGAGGAAGGAAAAATTTGAAGATCTAATAGAAAAATTGTTCCATTCACCTTTTAAGTATGCAGTGAAATTAAAAAAGTTTGACCTACAAGATCATAGCCTTTATACTTGGAATTATAGTGTTCCTTCTGTTTTAATCTGAAAACTTAGTATGTGCATAAAGTTAGTTTTGCCTTTTCAGAAGATGAACAACTAACAGTGCAAGACTGGAAGGTCAAAATCCACCGATCCATGCACTCTGAGCCTCAGGCTTAGCAAGACTGCACACCAGAAGAGTCTTCCTTTTCCACCTCCTTGCCAGGAACAACATAAATGCTACAAAATACTCTGAGGAAAAAAAATAAAACTCTCAGTACAAAAGACAGTAAAAGCATATAAAACTCATTGTGTCACGGACAGAGAAAGAGACTACAGGCATCAGCAAGACTTCTGCTACATGAAATGCCTCTGTGGGTCATTTGAGAACTACATTTCACTTTATAAAGAAAACAAACCTGTCCCTTTCATACAGAGGTCTCCAATATAAGGACAATAGGAAAAAGTATCCTGACTTCAAAAGGCATGTCCAGCCCACCCTTGAGTTTTCAGTGGGAAGTATCCGAGCAGTGTTCATCAGTGTGTCAGCATTTCCGAAGGTGTGACTAAGCTCTGGAACTTCAGGCAAAATCCTGTTCCCCAACCACCTGCCTTGCACAGTCAAAGTATTTCTGGCCTTTTCAGGTTACTAATGGATAACATGGAGCATGAGATTAATTACACACAACATAAATTCAAAACAACAGATAACAATCAACAAACTGTGATCTTGTCTGCTTTCAACTCCTTCTTGGAGATACCAACAAATCAAATACTCAGAGGTTAATATCACATACTTTGTTTTCAAGAAAACAGCATGGAAAATGGGCAGTCACAGGAAGAGTAAACTAGATATGATTAAAGAAATGTTATGACCTTTGTGAGACTTTGAGGACCACTGAGCAGTCTATGAGTTAATGTGATAGAAAAGAGAGATTGGTGTTTGTTTACAGCATGTCTAAAGTCAATAAAGGAAACTACAGAGGAGGAAAGTAACAAAGAACAATTCTGCCCAGCCAAGTGCTCCTTCCCCAAATCTGCTTCCCTGTTTTCAAGAGAGAGGAAAGGCAATGTATCCACACTTTGAGTCCCTGAGTCATGTATCTATAATTTATTATGAGGTCAAAAATGGCATTTGCTGGGTCTCAGTGTTCAAAACTTCTTGAATTACACTAAGAACTGAGACTCTGTGTTTAAATTCAATAACTAGAGCTTATTGAACACATCCATTATGACAGGAAGTTCACCTGCAGCAAAACTACAAACTCCTAACCCAGTGTGTGCTGGGTCTTGTGTAAGACCCAGTATCAGATTCTCTTCAAGAAGCTTCAGCATTAAATATTCCAGGTCAGTCATACCAAGAGACATGAGCTCAGTAAATGCACTTAAATGCACTTTCATCCAGTTTCTTTTGCTTTTATGCATGTAAAGTATTCTAAACAGGCTTTGCCAAAATATGAAGTACTTTTCATATCTTTTGTGTTTGACTGGTGTTCTTAGATTAAAATAAAAGCTTAATGAAAGTCGACAAAGAACAGCCTGTAACATTTTAAAAGATATGTTCAAACATTAACTGATTCATCCTCACTGGCTCATTAAGAAGAGGAAATTGCGGCAGAATTCAGTGTTAAAACCACTCAGAGAGGAGATGACAGATCCAGGATCAGTTCTTATAAATGACTGTCTCTCACCCTCACTCTCAGTCCCAGCCCTGCAATAAAGCTCTGTGGGAAAGCTCCCTGGGCCGGCTCGGAGCCATCACGCGCTCAGAACAGGCTGACGCGAGCTGAGAAATGTGCTCATCCTTTCTTCTTTAGCATCTCACCAAAGTCTCAGCCCTTTCAGACACCAGGCTTATGATTTCAATAATCCACTATGGAAGGAGTCATTTGTGGAATTAGATATATTACTAGCTATTGAAGTATTTTCTATTACCTATTAGTGCACTGTGCAGCACATCAATACAGAGCCCAGATATTACAGCAAGGGACACTCTGGAATTACCTAAGCAGACTGATCAATTTAATCTCTGTTGCAATACAGTGCATTAGCAGGATGGATAATTTTTTTTTCCTTTTCTTGGCACAGCTTAGGGAGCTCAGAATTAGGACAAATATTCTCTTTCCTCCTCAACAAATGCCTAACAAATGACAAAAGTGACAGCTTTGAAAGATTGATTTTTTAAAAGTGAGGTGCTGTATGGTAGCTTATGAAAGCACTTCAATTTAAAATGATTATTAATCAACCATTCGTTTAGATAATTTTCTAATTTAGGGAAAAAAATCTATATTCTGTCTCTTACATCCCCATCAGGTACTAAAATATGAATGTCTGCACTTATCAACAAATACAGAGAGCATTATCTGATACAGATAGACAGAGTTAATGCTGAGATGTAATACTCCTGCCTGACAGAAAATGTTCTGAATTTTAGTACAGAAGAGTTATAATCTGAACTTTAAATATTTTATTATATTGCAGTCATAAATACCACACATGTATGAAATGGCAAACCTATTCTGACAAAGTGGAACGTAACTACTTGTTCTGGATGCTCTCTTCGGTTAATTCAACATAGAACAGAGACTTAATTTACTATAAAAAAACCATGGGATAATAAAACAGCAAGTGCAACTAAGGACAAAAAGATAAGCGTACAATACAAACAGCAGAACTGGCAAATAAAATTTTAAACCTGAAGAATTAAAAGATATTTTGACTGACACATTTATAAGCCTGTCCTTACACTGATTTATTGTTGTGTGGTCTATCTACTTTGTTTACCCAGAATGAATACTGTGAAAATTGGAAATATAATGTGAATATTTATCACCACAACATTATTCTGAAACAACTCAAAGCATTCAAGCAATATGCAAATACCGTAAATTAGTTTTCTAAACCAAATGCCTTTAAAGCTCAATCCAGAGGAGTTATGTCCCAAAATGGGATGAGGACAGAAAAGCATTTACTGAGTAAGTCTTCAGGTTCCTCACCAACTTTTCTGACTGACTACCCAGTCCAAGATGAATGCTACCATTGCTGCAGCCATTTTTAACAGAATAAAACCTGATTTAAAAAACCCGTTGCATGTCTGGGGGACCGTTCTCCCTTGAATTGCATAGGAAGGGTAGGAAGGAAAACCAAAATAAATGAATGCCTCCAACAAAATATTCTTGGAGGCCAACACCATTGACTTGGAGGCTACACCGGTTTTAGGTGTGATTCATAATCCTTTCTAAATGGCCCCTGGAATCATGGCTGGTTATAAAATCCAAGTTTACTGTGACATGTATATACATAGGCATAATTTATGAAGGAAGACATGCAAACACAATTGTAACACAAAATATGTGGCAAGGGAGTCATTTACTAGGCTTTCATACAAAATACAAATTTATTACTAAATGTCTATGCCTAAAACTCAGTATGTAGTACATCATATTTTAAATTATTAACATCTCTGCTGGAGAAGCTTCCTTTATAAAATATTTACACAGCACATCTCAGGACTCTGTCTTTTGCCAGCAGTTACTCACAGTGTAAGATAAATATAGTTAGGAGGTCATTCTTTCCCTTGATAAGCTATTCTTTTCACTAAAAAAAACCCCAAATGTTTAAGCTGTGTTACTGCTGTGGCCTTTGTTACGAAATACTGCACTCCAATATAATGATATATTTTGACCCCTGAGAGCGGTTGGGGTCAGAGGGCATCACTTTTGCTAATGACAGGGCACGGCTGTAAAACACAAGAGGCAGGCATGTTCCAATTACTTTTCCAATTAGTAGCAACAATCAATGCTGTTGCAAAAAGCCTTAAGGAAACTGGCAAAATGTTGCAAAGTATGGATATGATTCTCTTTTAAGGAACAACCTCAGGAACAATAAAAGTACTAGTAGTCCCTTGATTATTTTTCAATACTACAAGACCATTAGAACCCTTTCTTTCAAACCAGACAATCTGGAAGTGTTGCCTTTTCAAAATACCGATAGCCCTTCAAAGCAAGCAAGAGTTAGATAACTTATTCTTTTCTAACCAGGGCAGGAAGAAAGCTTCATGCTGATCATTTTGCTAGAGAAAGTAAATTGAATTTATGACGCAAACTTCAAATATGTTGCATTGTTATTTAAAACTAAGCCATAATTATGCTTTAATTTTTCAGAGTCTCAAAATGTCCTGCTCAGTGGAAAAAAGAGCCTCCAGCACTTCAAATTCTTGGCATACAGTTGTCTGGGCTACTGAAAAGCTTTTCAACACAGTATGAGAATTCTCTTGGTATTTGTATATTCAGTTTGTCAATGTCAAAGTAAAATTTTAAAGAAGATGTATGAAGGCAGAGAAGCAGAACTATAGACTCAAATGGATTTTAAAACAAAATAGACCCAACTACACCCAAGGCACATACATTTTGAAATACGTAAGAATCTACTATTACCATCCAACTGCACAATTTAAAAATGCACTAGAAACACCTTCTTGATGTTCATACAGTTTTCTTTAGGATATGAATTAATAACTATTTGGATCAATTTTGAATTAAAGGTTGATTGAAATACAGAAAAATTATTAGGAAGTAGTATTTATTTCAAACTTCACAATAAACACACATCACTTTCTACTGGGGGCTAAGTAGCCCGTGGCAATATCTGTCACACCCCAAACTCAGGGAAGCACAGAAAAGAGAAATCTGTCACAACTCCATTTCATTTCTGTTTTCAATAATGTAACACATACTTTTTTCTAATGAGAAAATACTACAGACCATATAAGACATGAAGAATATCTCCATGACCCTTACTACATAGGAATTATTAGTGATAATGCAAAAGAATTATATTTTTCTTACATTCAGGGGAAAAAACTGCTCGCAATTCAATAGTAAAGAGATCACTTAAGAGCAGACATCTACAGAAATTGTTTTCAAATCTGTAAGATGAGATTGCTTGTGTCTTATAATTTCTAAGAAGTAGTCTGAGGGTTTCCTCTGGATAAGTATTTTGAACTATCATATCTGCTATAATAAAGAAGAAATTCTAAAATCTAGAAAGAACACAATGTGGATCATCTCAAAATTACTTCATTCTAAGGATAAATTGTGAAAATAATGTGAAAAGAGGCAATCAGTCGGATTGAGAGGGAGCATGATTAATACCAATCAACACTGTTTAATAGAAAACAGGTCTCCTTGGGAAGTTTTGTGTGATTTTGTGATGATATTACAAATTCAGTAGACAGAGATAACTTTTGAAAATACTTGTTTTAATTTCTGTATAAATATCTCTTCCTATTATCTCTCTGATGAAAAAGTAGCATGGCACAAAATCAACATGGCTCACATATTAAACATGTTAAAGAACACTGAGAATCTGAGAAACAAATTGTACATAAGAAACCAACACTTATTGGCAATATCTTCAATGACATTGCAAAGACATGCATTATGAAGAGCCAACAGCACTGAACAGCATAAGAAAACCTAAATATGTCAGAACAAAATTGTGGACAGCAGTGATGACTAAAAATATCTTAGAAGTCCTATTAAACAACCACTAGCACAGTGGCTCTCAGAGTTTGTGTATTCAGCAAATTCTTGCACTTGGATGTGCAATGTGGGAACAGAGAAGCCACATGTATCTGCATGTGACATTGATAACATTAAAGAAAAGTATTTTTCAGTTTCTGTCATCACACTTTCAAATGGATGTCTATTAGAAGAATTGTCTATACAATAAGACTGACATATTTTTGGTATAATTTACAATGTATGTAGTTATTTTTATTCTCATTTGAAACCTTAAATTGAAATTAGATGGACTAGAAATGCTAAATTGAACAAGAAAAAGAGAAAGTTATGAAGAAAATCTAGATCACCAAACCATTTTTGCACAGGGAATATATTTTTGCACAGAGAAAAATATCCGTGTTAACCCTTCAGTATGGATAATGCTTCCCTAGTTCACAGAGGAGCTATGGGGCTGAAATTAATTTTAATGTTCTTTATGAAATTATTTTGATGAAAAAAGAGAACAAACACATTTTCTTCCATGTTTACCATCTCCTGAATTTCAATACGATTCGTTAGTTCTGTTGTGTTTTAAATGAGACTATGTTCAAACTGTATCTGACATTACCAGGGACCCATTCAGCCTGCAGCCTGAATAAGAGACTGAAACCTAAATTGGAAACAAGATTGTAACAATAGGTACAAGCCTAAGTCAGCTCTGTGTAACAGTTAGTAAAGCAATATGTACCCTCCACTTTTACCTTCTGAAAATTAGATGGTTTGGACTAGTCCCAGCTCCCAGCTGTGATGGAGAAAGCCACCACAGTATTTCTAGAGCCAAGAGACACCGGGCTATGCATGTATCCTCTTTATTTACATCACCTATGAATCAACCAAGAGCAGTAGTTAAGGTAAGAATTAAATTTTTCTACTGAAAGACTTGCTAATAGTTCTGGAATTTCCATGATAATACACACTCATTACAAAAAGAAATATATGTATTATTTTAGATGAACAAATGAAATACAGAACTGAAAGGGAGATTCTAAAAAAATATACATTTTAATGTTTTATTCATTATGCCTTGTAATTGCCTTCCTAAATGTGTATATGTTTGGCTGCATATTTGTACACACACTGTTAGGTCTATACAATTCAGAAGCACTTGGGAATTGCAGAGTTCCCATTAGAATTAGGAGAACATTTAAGCTGACATGAGGCAGATCTTTAGCTCTATTCCATTTTGTACTGGACATCAGTAAACTGAAATTTTGTCTAGTGTGACAGACTCCTTGGCAAGGCAATCTGATCTGGTTGTCACTCCCCTTGAACCTCTCTCTTCAGGTACGTATGCTGTGGAGAGAAAGGGAGGGAGGAGAGCATCCCATGGTGTTGCCTGTCTCTGGGACTCAGGATTACAGCTGCTCCCAAGCAAGCCTTATCTGTTTTTTACACTGAAATCTTAGAAAAATAAAAAGATGACCCACAGACAGATTGCAACAACTTCTTGAACTTGACCACATAACCTTCTCCATGACTTTTTTCTAAAAATAGTGTCTTGCAGGTGAAGGTGGCATTGTCATTGAAGAAAACAAAGAATTCAAGAAGGTTTTACTTTAGGATCCCTCAGATGTTAAGCAAAAGCCACTTCAGTACATACAGCAGAGTATCCTTCTTAAAATGATGCACTATACATTTCCATCTTTTGTGATATGGTAAGTATATTATTTCCTGCTTTCCGCTTGCCACTTTCTGCTCTCATTTCCCATATACACACAATGTTGGGACAAGCAGAAAAGATGAAAGGCAGTCTGAAATATGCTTCCATGTGGCAACACATTGACCTCTGAGATACCACTCTGGATTCACACTTGCAAATAGGTCTGAGGAATTTCCCCTTTGAAGAGCAGATAGAGCAGCCCCTGCCTCCTAATTACTGAGCTGGGAAAGTCTAGCATTCAAGTACTGCAATATTTCATGCTATATGAGAGAGGAATTGTCTGATTTTCAAAACATTGCTAACAACTATGAGTTTCACAATAGCAGAAAATTAAAGTTGAAATATTGCATGAAATCAAACAAACCCTAAATATTTAAAACAAACACTTTTATGCCATGACTGAGAATCTTAAAGAGATATTATATTCCTCACACATGCCTTAGGTCTGCATTGTGCTTGTGTTTTCCAAAGCTCTTAAATTACTAAACAGAAAACAGGTGTTTAAGTTCTTATTGTACATCTGTCAAATTCATGCCACATTGTTTTCTTCCATTGAATTTAAGCACTAACATAAATGTGATCTCTGTTAGTTCAGTGATAAAGAACACATTTCATAAGATACTGGTACAGGTGCTTTCAGTGGACTAAGTAGCCAATGTTTCTGGCTAACAGTCAGTATATCATAAGTAATAAGATACCTTTCTTTAATAACATCTTTTTACCAAAAATTAAACCTTCCATGATAAAAGCCAAACATTATGATAAATAAGGAGACTTACACCATGTCACTTCATTTACTGCAGAAACAGCAAGTAATGAATGATGCTGTCTGATAGCTTGTGGATTGAGTGAGAGAAGGTGCAGTAGAGGCTGCTCTTAAAGTTTTTCATGTTTTTATACCCTGATCTAGCTTTATTTTATTTTTAAGGTCAAGGGGCGCTATTAAATCACTTGACAAATGGCAAAACATATGTTCAGAGGAGCCAAGCCAAAACCCTAGGAAGATAATGCAAAGTTGCACACTACTGTAGAAAATACACCAAACAGTAGAAACACTATAAAGTTACCACACAGTAGACATGCAGTAAACCTATTAATTAGAACACTGTGGACATGATGATAATAGGAAAAAGTGATAAATTATGGTTTTGTTAGAAGAGCCCCCATGTTTATCCACCAGCATGTACAATTAGCATTTAAAATTGCTGACGCTAAAAGTGATACAATGGTTTATTGCTGCCACTTCTGGGAAAGGTGCAGTTACGTATTTTCAGGCAAAATAACAGGCACAGAGGTGACATGCTTTGTCTCAGGGGCAAAGCTTGCCACCTGCACAATTTTTTAGCAACCCCAGCTTGCCACTCAACTACAGCAGCACCGACAATGAGCTCAGAGGAGACTTTCACTTTGACCTTCACAAGAGGACAAAGGTGTTGCACATGGCCAAGTGGGAAAGAATTAAATTTTCCTTAAGCCACCTGCAAAGGCTAACTCAGAGCAAAGGTTTGTTTCCTGATTGACTGGTGTTCATGAGTATGAATTTTAGATGTTTGTAATGAAATAAAAAGGTAACTTGAAGCAATTAAATTCATAAAGCTTTCTGTAGTTATAAAATCACCACTAGGAAGTGAATAGCAACGCTAGGGGAGAACAGAGGCCATTACTCTCCCCTTGAAAGCCCTTTGTCTGGGGTTTCCACCCCAACTTCCATTTAGTTGCTATAACTTTATCATGCCTATGTAATAGGCAGTTTTGCTTCTTCCTGCCAATAGTCTGCCATGGTAAATTGGAAAAATGTTCTCAAAACTGCACAGCCCGATCACACATTTTATATCTGAGAAATTAGATCAGTTTATGAGCAGCATGTAACTGTTCTGTTATCCAAGTCTCACAATTTAATCTCTAGTCTTATGACATTTATGTATTTTCCCAAAGCGCCAAGTGATGGGAGTTACACATCCCTTGCATTTTTAATCTAGTTGCCTAAGAAAAGGAAGCTTTTATAGTCACGCTGGTCTGTATTTCAAGCTATGAATATCTAACTACAGTCTGATTTAAGTCAAAATTAAGTCTCAAAAATAATTAAGTTCTCAAGAGTTTTATACAAATCACTGTCTGGGTCAAGGTCAGAAGCTGAAATTGCTGGGCCCTTCGCTGGGACTGTGGTCATAACTCAGTCCCGAGACAATGCTGTGGAGCTGCCAGGTAGTTGACCAACATACTTTTCCTGGCTACTCACACATAAGTAGCTTTAGGCACTGGACTTTGTACAACTGCTCCCTTTTTTCAGGTGGGAATTTAATAGGAAGGGAGTTGGTATCTTTCTGGATACAAAGAGTTTAGAAAATACAGGACAAAAATCTGTAGGACAAAAGAATCAGTTCTGCTACTCAAAAAATCATTTTTTCTCCTTTAAAGTAAGACCTACTCACATGGCTGGTGCAGAAAAACCTGCAAACACAAGCCATTTAATCTCTAAAGACTCAAAAATCAATGAAGTGAGTCTGAAGAACAGAAAAATTTTAATCTCCAGACTTCTTTAAGCACCCTCATGATCTTGGACTGACAAGTATCGATAACACTGTAAGAAGTTACATCAAAAAGATGCCAGGGCCAAATCCTTGTTTAAAAGTGGAACGCATCTGAGATGCAATGCTCAGAGGAACACAGAAGGGGAATTTGCCCGTAGATAACGTTAATAAGGAGTTGAGGACAGGGTCTGAATTGCCCCCATTTACTATACATTGATTTGCTGCAAAACACATTGGGAATCAGAAACATATCTGCTTTACTGCTCATAACAGATGGGACATGGACACAGCAAAGTTTACACACCACCTTTTGACAGAATGATTTTGTATTTTTCATGAATTTGTGCCTGAGAACCTTATAGGATATCTACAGAAATAATGAAACTCCATAAATTCATATTCAACTATTCCTTAAAAAAAAATCACATCTGCACAGAAGAGTTGAAGCTATTGAGGGTTAATAGAGACAAGAGACTAAGACACTATTTTAAAGTGTTTCATTCCACCCCATTTTCAATGTTGCATCCTGATATAATACTGCCATTTTCATATTAGATCTGAACCCTCCGCAGCTACTGATATATCATTATAAATAATTAAATACAAGCCTATGGGTTGCTGTAGGAGAAAAATAAATTCCTGAGCAGAAACTGACTACTTTTTTGTCTAATGTATTTTAAAAAATTAAAAATACCAGATGGCTTTTAATTCAGGCAAAATGATTAGAAGCTCACAAAGACTTTCCTTCCCCTCCTGTAATCCTGATCTTTCCTCTCCTGTTCAGTTATTCTCCGCAAATTTTAATCCAGTGGGCAACCAAACTGACCCCTGCGTTAAACTGCAATCCAGCTATTATCCACTTAATAACATGTCACAGTCAACAAGAACCCTCTAAACAGTGAGAAGTCAGTCTGCTCAACTGAACATCAAAGGTACTTTGATAGCCCCTCTGCCCTCACAGTGATACATCCAGAGTCCTTACACTACTGTCCTGAGCTACACTAATGCCTGTTCTACTGTCTTGGCATAAGGAGAGCATGATGCAGAAGCCCAAACGTGTGAGACTGAGGTCAGGCAATTCAGGTTCCTTAGCAGGCTGCCCTTGATGAAGGAGAAAAGAGGCTTTTAGGGAAGGAAATCTCAGACCTTCTTTCTCTACTGGGTAAACACCTGAGGATGACTCTGTTCTATATCATTGTTCAATACTTAAGGATGGAAGAATTGCCCCATGTGTTACAATGAAGCTCTGGTTACGTTTTTAATCTGCGATAAATGTGCACTTATAGCTCACATTTTCGCTGCATAAAAGCTCTCCTTTGAAAAATAATAAAATGTTATGGTTTGTAGCCTGGATCTACCTTGTCAGAAATACAAGGTGTAAAAATGTAAATATGAAGGGATGAAACCTTTGCAGTTCTTACATCTTCTGTCTTTTAGGGGGTGATTTTAGGCTTCAGTAAGGTAACAGGCAAAGCTCTAGTGAAGTCATTTGGAATGGTTTACTTCCTCCTAAAATCATGAGATAGAACTGAGGGATGTCACTGCACTAAAAATTAGCAGCTGTGCTCTTTTACAACATATTGTCACTGAAACAGCCACAAGAAAACACCACCCAGTAATTTCAACACACATCTTCATATAGACAAACCAAGTGAGGGAAGTATAGGTATGGGAGGAGGACAAAAACAAAATAACATAAAAAGCAAATATCTGGAGGTTTTAGGTAGCTGACAGATAACAACAAAACAACAAAATGCACTAGATTTACTTGGAAATCCATTATTAAGAGCTTACTAGTAAGAAGACAGCTAGGAAGTGGTGAGGCTCTTTTTTTGACACATCCTAACATGTCCTTTGCTCCTAAACAGACCTTTGTCCTTGGTTTTAGCATAGCTTGGACTTCAATACACTTCAGAGTATAAAAAGTTCCTGTTTTATTCCAAAAGAGGAACTATAATAATTTCCTAAAGCAGGTGTCAATTGCCAAGTGAAAACAAAGCACTTGTCTATCTCATCATTTACAGAAGAGGAGCTGCTAAAATTAAAGGAATGGGCAGTTAAAGATGCCGTAAATCTAATATTCATATAGCAAACACATGATTTTGGCACAGTTTTCTATTCTGTTACTCTGGTTTTACAACACTGTAAACCATCCAACAGTATACACAGTACATCAGTCTTTCACTGAGGAGAAAGATCAGACCAATAAAGTCAACAGGTACCAGCAAGACCAGAGTTGCACCCAAATTTATCAACAACAAAATCATTAATAACTGCTTAATTACAACCTGTTCTATCCCACACAGAATATGCATGAGTTTTCAAAGAGATTTAATTATTTAGAAAGTTGAAAGATGTAATAAGCTATTTTTGAGAGAAAAAAGAGACAAAAGTCAACATTTCAAGCTGGCAATTTTTTCATGATCTGTACTCAAAAGCTGTCAGAAAATATTCTTTCTAATACAATGAAGCAAATCCATTCTTCAAGTCAAGGCAATAGTGGGGGAAATAGGCTTGGTAACAAAAGGAACAAAGGAGCTATTAGTCCACAGAACCATGGCCTGAGCAGTAAGAAAAAATAAATAATATTTTGGGCACTGACAAGTACAGAGGAAGAAGGTCTTAAGTCAGAAACAAAAGATAACTTTTAAACACAGACTCTATAAAAAATAGGCAGTTCACACATGGCCATAAACATGGAGCACAGTTAGTTATCAAATTTTTAAATAAATGATTACCACAAAGAAGCTTGTGGTCATCTTGAAACAGGAACTTACTATTCTGGCAGAATATTATACTTATGTTTTTGTAGTTTCTCATGTTATTTTCACTCACATGTCAGTATTTATATGGAAACATATACATGCATCATATATACAGAGTTGCAGGTAAGCCTTAGTGACACATTTCTACACCTCTATCCTTATGCTTAGTTAAATGTCTTGAGGGACCACCAAAACCTTAAGCTAAAATCTCATTTATTTTATCAGAAAGGAAGAGATTTTCTCAGTTTTTCCAAGACTCACTGGATTCCTTTCCTTCCAAACAAGCTGTGTTTCATGTTTGCAATCCCAGATATAGCAGAAAGAAGCCAGCTGGCTTAAATGCCAGTTTTACAGGGACTGTGCTCGGCAAAGCTGACCAGTGTCTGTGTGCTGGACAACTTGGGAGAGACAAGCAAACTTTAGTTAACCAAGATTTTTGGTTAAGTGGTGTTCTGTAAATAGGCATATAATGTGTATTGCATGTCTTGCTCAAACAGATGTTGTTTAAGCTGCTTGGATGCTGACATTTCAGCAGAATTTTGCTTATTATTAACATATGCAAATTGCATGTTATTTATGAATAGCATAGCATGCTAATCAGTTATGAGAGCAGTTCATGCTACATCCAGTTAAGGAAGGACAAGGAGACCTCTTCTGAAATAAGCCATGAGTCTCTGGTCCTGTCCTCCCAAAACACAACGTGAAGGAGTCATCTATAACTGCCTTTAGACTATACGATCATCAGACATAGTGACCTCTTCCCTCCCTTTTCAACACCACCAGATATCCCAGATATAAACAAAGATCTGAGACCTATCTCCTAGAAACTTGGTTTTACTGGATACATCAGAATTCGTTCTCAGCAGAGAGTATTAATTAGTCCTCAATAGAGTTCTCGACAGTTCTCCCTCTCTTCTCTGCTCTCATTAGATCCTCACCTGAAGTACTGCACCCAGCTCTGGGACCCTGCACATAACGTGGACCTGTTGGAGCATATCCAGAAGAAGGCCCCAAGGATTATCAGAGGACTGGAGCACCTCTTCTGTGAACACAAGCTGGGGGAGGTAGGGCCATTCAGCCTGGAGAAGAGAAGGCTCTGAGCAACCTGCTCTAGTTGAAGATGTCCCTGCCCACTGTGGGAGCTGTGGGCTACATGACCTTTAGAAGGTCCCTCCCAACATAACCTATTCTATGATTCTATCATATTAAAGTGGCTATAAACAACAGAAACCTCCAAACTTTAGCACAACAATACACTGTAAGCATAAAATGAAAATAAAATTAAAATTCTCAAATATTAAAGAAGGTGTAGAATGCAAAAATATTCCTGAGAAGATATGCAAAGATCGAGGATAATAACCATGCCCACAACTAAAGCTGTCACATAAAACTGCTTTTTCTCATGACAAAATTAGACTTCCTATAGAAATTATGTCCAACATCATCAACTCAGGCAGATTTGTATTAAGTACAGATTTATCTTCTAGCCAGTTACCCAACATTAACACGACATAGCTCATAAAATAAGACAGTTTTATGTGAGTTGAAACCTGAAAGCTTAAGCCTGTGGTGTGTACCAATAAAGACAATATAATTATATTTCCCTTGTATAACCTGAAAACATAAACTTCATCATTTACTCTCAAGACCTGGTTTTAATGCTTAATTCTTCATAAGATGTTAAGTGTATGTTCATTTTTAGTTCACATTTATTTGTATCCAATGAACCAAATTGAACTAATCAATTGCAATATGAAAATTCCAGCATTTTATGTTAGTGCATTATCAATGGCTTAAAATTAATAAAATTAATCTATTTCCAAATTAATTTAAATACAACATTATGAACTCTTTCCCTACAATACCAAGCCTGCCATTGTTTTCATACATCTCAAGAACAGAATTCAGACACATGAGAAAACACTAAATTGGGCAATACAAAATAATTTAGGTCTGTAATCCTGCCTTAATTGAATACATCTGAATTCTGCAACAATGGCTACAAACACTCCTTTAAAAAAATTAACAATAGGGTGACATTAGAGAAAATACTGGGATAGCTACCTAGCCCGTAGCCTCAAGGAGGACAAAAATTCCTAAAAACAAAGTGAGCCTAACGAGCAGCTAAATTTTTTATGACTAAATTGAAAGCTATCCTTCTGTAGTACACTGGAGATGGAAAGACAAATGTTTTAAATCTGCAGAGCCTCAATACCACTGTGCTCTGAAGACAGCAGGCAACAGAATGGAAGGAAAAAAGTATCTTGATAGAAAAAATCCCAGGAGTTAACCTGCTTGATCTTTCACACACAGCAACTACCTTTTACAGTGCTTCAACAGTTCCTCCACAGTCAGAGGTGTTCGCTATTGTACTTCTGTGTGTGGCAGCCCTACCAGCATATCATCATGATCTCCTGTCCTTTGTTCTAGCCTTAGAACTCTTTAAAAATAGACTCTTCTAAATACACTTCCTGAATAGTTCACTTCTGTTGGAAATTGAACTAAATAACCTAAAAGAAATCACCTGTACTATACCCATTTGACAGACTATCTGGTGTTGGAGATAATCACCTCAAAAAAAAATATAGTTAAAACAGCCAAGTTAAAAAAACTATTGATTGGCTACATGAACACATCTTCTTCATCTGTTTTCACATAAGGAAGAGGATATAGCACTGCTTCCAATCCCAGGTTTTTAAAAGCTGTTCTTCAAAATGGATATTGAGTTAGAAAACAGAAAGGCCATTAACTGAACTGAAAGGAAAAAAAAATCAGTTGATTTGAACAAGGTCTGGATTCTCATTAATAACTTTAGCTAGGTATACTAATGCAAAAGTTCAGATTACAAGCATCATAGGATAAACAAGCATTGTAGAAAAAAAAAAGAGTTGCTATTTCTGTAGAAGGGGAGACAACAGACAGATTCTCAGACACCAAACAAGAGCAACAAATATGTCTAAAGACTGACCCCTCTCTTACTCCTATAGAAATCTTGATTCCAAATCAAGCCACCGACAACTTTAATTACCCACTTGAAATGAGCGAAGATTTATTCTAATATTCACATTGTTGTTGCTTCTATCTGTCTCATCCAAAACATAATTTAAAGTATGATCATCAATCACAGCCTCTTAGCAGGAAAATACACACCATCATATCATTCCTTCTAAGACATCCTCTGGGAGGTCATTCAGAGCCAGTTGTGTAGTCAGTTGTGTAGGAATTAACATCAAGTAAAATATATTTTTACACCCTAAAGCAAACCCACTCCTTCCTTTCTGATTTTTTTGGATAACAGAGCTATGAACTATCAAGCAGGCAGATCTCCCACTGACTCAGACAGCAAATAAGGCACTTGGCACCTAACAGGATAAGGTTCAAAAGCCCTGTTTCTGCAACACTTACATTTGAAGATCAAGGCTCAGAAATGAAGGACATGATGTTTTCCACATGCACAGTACTTAATGACTTAAAAGTAAACATATGTACAAGTGTTTCAGTAATTGGGTCCTCAGACTCTAGTGCTGTCTCTTTTTTATTTGACTCTTTGAAAATCTTAAAAGTGCATTACTATCATCCTCCAAGGAATCTTCTGAAGGAATGTTTCCAGCAAAATGCAGCTATAAGATCTAAACTTTCATATTTTGAAGATGTATAGGTTTGTCTATATTAAAAAAGTAATAAATATTTCCTGTACTGTTCTAAAGGAAAATCCAATTCATCTCTTGCAGTCTTATGGAAAGCCATGAAAACTCAGAAACAATGACTATAATCACATTAAATAGAAAACTGGATGTTTGTGATTATACATTCATTGTCTAATTTTGGAGAAATACAAGAAATACAATAAGGAATGGATAGAGCCAAACATTAACTTCAGGCCATTTCAAGAACATCAACCCCTTTTATTATTAGAGGCAGAAACTCTCATCCTTGAACTTCCATGGCAAAACAACCCAGATCCAAAAAAAGCCACCACAAGACTGAAGACTGAAGTCTTATTTGGTGTAAATCCACTGGTATTTGATCTATTTGGGCACAAGACTCTTTTCAAGTTTCCCTGGTAGGCCTCTGAAGGGCATCTGAGAGAAGTGTTTGTATTGGTGCAGTTGAAATACAAAGTATCATGAACATGACTGAAATTGTACCACACTCTTCATTCTAATGATTTTTCATGATGACAGATGGCTCCATAACCTTTTGCCTCAGCCCAAGTGCAAATTACTTTGAAAGGCTGTACTGATATGCTCATGGACATGGCACAAATGCTGCTTCAAACTCACAATAATATTTACAGGCATATTAAAACACGTAAATATAAACATAATGAGAGAGTAATGCATATTTCAGGAATTTAATATTCACTGAAAATGAATTAATGATTTCACCTTTTGTCCTATAATATTTCAAACCTCTGTCTAAGTTCTGGCATCATGTTATCATTTCAAATTAACTGTAATTTTCCACTGCTATGCTTGCTATGAATGTGAAAACATCCAAAGAAATTACAAATGTGCTGACACATTCACAATAAACAACCCAACCAACTGTTTTCTCATGTGGAAAAAGCTCTATTTTTATTCCATTTTGCATATTATTTAATTTCCCAAGTTAGGGTTTAATCCCATTATGTTTGCAGTGTTGAACTGAAAACTTCTAAGACAAAATACTGAAATAGAAAATTAGTGTATTTCTGAGGATAGTAGAGTCCAGCAGAAGGGTTTTATCACTATGGCACAACGTATGAAAGAAACCCCTAACTCAAAAAAAGCCTAAAACAGAATATAGCTCATCAGATAATTAAAGTGCTTTAGACCACTAGCCAATTGATTTTCTCCTTTTAAAGGTAGTTCAATTGAAATGTTCAGAATAAATCATGTGTTAAAATGATCTTCTAAAGTAAGAACTGAGTGCATATTGATTAATAATTATTTGCACTAACGGACTGAACTAAAGAAATACCACCAATTACTTCAAAAAACTCTAAGATCAATCATTATGGAATCAACTGTTGAAAGATTCACTGCACTTTTCCCAATATTTCGGAAGTGTTCATTGAGTGGCTTTCTAGAGATACCTTGGTTTCCTGTTTCTAGAGCTATGGAAATTTGTTTTAAATGCCAATTATCATTAGGTGTTTCAGCTGCATAATACAGCTCTCACCCTTCAATTACAAAGGAGCTCCATAAGAAGAGCAAATGTGTTTTCCACATTAAGTATGAGGCATGAGGGGGCACTTTCGCCAGGGAAGTTTAGTTAATTTTTCATACTTATGCTCACCCAGCAAAGGAAATGCAAACAGCCCAAAGTAATGACCAGAATAGATGATTTACATAGAGCTACCTATCCAAAGATGAGGGATACTCAGTATAAATTAACTCTGTTTTACACACTAATGAGCCTTACTTGCTGAATTTGGATGGGCAGCACAATAAAACTCCAATAATTCTACAAAAAATTGCAATTTAGTTTGCCTGGTTATAAATAGCACAGAGATCATTAATCCCTTACGGCACACAGGCATTACTCAAGTCTTGTATCTTATTGAAAATCGAGAAGAATTTTCCTTTCTCTTGATGCATAGCACCATTAGAGTCAGGTGGGGAGTCTGCTGGCTGTAGCACCAGGTTTTAAGCACGTTTTGAACTAAAAGAATTTCTGTGGTTGTGGTTTTCAAGGTTTCTTTTCCACTAGGTTTCAGGTTTACCCACTGCAGAAGTGTTGACTAGACAGACAGACATAAACAGGCAATAAAACCAGGTGGAACTTAGTCCACACTTTGGTGGAAGATGTTCAAAATTGAAGCACTGACCTTTTGGTTATTTCCTAGTTTTTTGGGGGTTTTTTTTG
>JAOXXN010000395.1:13054836-13070492 GCA_026770055.1 Myrmophylax atrothorax | reverse complement strand
AGTTTTAACATTCTTTACATAAATGAGATGCACTGAACATCTTAATTTTATGCATTTTTATACTTCTAAGCAACTTAGTAGTGAGGGCTGCTTATTTGCATTCATTTACATACAATTTGCAGGAAAAGCTGGAAAAAGGTAGTAAGGAAATCCATCATTTTGACTTTAAATGAAAATAGTATTTCTGTAAAAATACATCTAGAATGTTTACTTTCTTACTTTACTTAGGAAATTGCTTTTAATATCTTCATAAGTATCAAATGGCACTTCTCAGAAATGGCGATTTTTTTTCACTTAGTAATATTATTGATGTAAAGAGATGCAAAATACAAATTTATTTTTTTTCCCCAAGAGAATTTAATTTCATAGCAAGGTGAATCGCCATCCTGATTTCTGGTTGTTCTCTGAATTTTTATTTAACTAATTTTCTAAGACCCAATCTTTGCCAGGTTTGGGAGGGGGAAAGTGCAGATTCACTAATGAAAAAGTGGTGTAACACACATGTACAAATTTAAGTGGTTTTATGTCCTGTGCTGTCTGTAAATTATTTCTTAGATGATGTTAAAATGTGTTCAAATAAATTCTTGGTAATTTCACACCTATATTCAGCATATTTTCTTAGTGTTTTAAAGCTACGATTTTTGTATGCAGCCACATCCCTTCTGGCTGCCAGCTGTATCTCTAATGAGCTGGTACTTAATGATACCTATTCTCACAATCAAGATGGACAATGGCTTCTCATTCCTTAGCAACTGCACACAGTTTAACTCTCTTAGTTTAGTTCTTCATCACATGCAACCTGTCTCCCATTCCAGCCCCCTGCCCTGCAATATATAAGGAAAATCAGGAGCTCTGTAGAAAAGGCAGAGAGATAAAACACATGGAGCAGCTACTATGCTACTGCTGAGCTTTCTAAGGCAACACATTAGGAAATTCTAGAAGTGGTCTCTGGAAATAACCGTGGGTGTATTTTGCTAAACATCCCACTGTCTGCCACAGTGGGATTTTATCAGCTTTCATCATATCCCTGGTGTCAGTAACTCACAGTGTGGTATCAGAGACAGCTCAGCCCTGAAGGACTTCAACTCAACTCCAGTGAAGTCAGCACAAGCTTGTGCTGGCCACTTCCTCCAGTGATCCCATCCCTGAGGCAGCCAGGCAAGAATGAGGCCCCTCAGACACTGCTCATGTCCCTGCACAGGGAATTGGGGCACTCCCATCTCTGCAAGGCATGAGCAACAGAGGCAAAAGCCATGGGCTACTGCAGACACAACCCAGTGTCCTGAAAGCAGGTCTGCCCCAAGCTAACAGTAAAAGGGAAGGCACTTTATACTGCTTCAACCAAGTCTAAACTCACAAGTGCTAGGAAACAAAATTGTCTTCCGGCTTTCATGATTGTTGTACAGGGTTTTCCCCTTTTCCTTTGTGTGTGCTTTTCTATACATCCTCCAAAGATATGCATTTCCTAAATTTTACTTACATGATTTCCACTGCTAAATATTTTGAAAAATAATTTTGTGCTGATTTCCATGAGGTCTGTAACATATTCCTTCTCATTATATTACCTTTACATTATCATGCTTCACACTGGAATATTATAGACTTTAAAACTCACAAGTCTGTCCTATATACTTCTAATATGGTTGAAATTTTGTGAAAAGGAGATTTTACTTGTTCAAATTAAAAGATAGTACAAGTATATTAATTTTCAAAATCAGATTAAAGCATTGTAATAAAACTTTAAGTTACTCAAGGGAAAGACTTCTTTAGACAGCAAAGTGCAATTAAGCAAAACTAGTGTATCTGTATCATTAAAGAAAATGTTAAATGTAATTGAGCCAAGGGATCAGCACATCAAACCTTCCCTAACCCTGTCCTTAACCCACAGCCTAACTTTGTGGTGTAAGCACATTTTGTCAACAGCAGCCCAGAGGCCTCATGAAATTAATTAAGTATGCTATCTCTTTACAATGGAAACAAATCCGTCCACACGCTGGTTGCATTTCTGGCATGATCGGCATTCGGTACTGAAGTCACAGGCATCAGCAGCTGTGAAGTACAAGACTGAGCTATCACTTCTTTTGTCTTCTCTTACCCTTTCAGACTCACACATCAATTGTGGTAGTCCATAGGTATTGGTCTTATAAAGCAGGTAGGTCCCCTACTGCAAAATGCATTATTCTGATGGTTCTTATCACAAGAAAGAAAAAGCTTCCCAAAGTGCTGAAAGAAGTTCTTTGTCCTTAAAGTCCTTATACTCTCCTTTAGAAAAATGATGTGAGTCACAAGTAGGAGGACTGCAAGGAGGCAAGGATGCATTTGCTTTGCCATCATGTTGCAGCTGTCAACTTTTCCATGCCAATGACAGACATGTGAAACTGCATGAGAATTAGGAAATGTGATATGGCACCAAAAAAAAGAGATGCCAGGAAAAGGTTAGCCCATGCTTCCATGCTGATGCAGCTTCCATAGAGCAGCTGAGTGGACCCACGTGCTCTGTCATTACATGGAAGCTACAGGCAAGATGGCAAATAAGTGTGTGGAGTTGTCAGAGCCAGAGCTCTCAGCATGAGGGCCATGCCTTACAGGCAGATGTTCCAGGCAACCTCCCAGAGCTCTGTGGAGGTCATGCCAATTATCCCATGGATCCTCTAACTCTACACATTTATCAAACCACATCAGCAGCCCAGCATAAAGCCAAGACACCAAAACCCCCACAGAAGTCTTATTATTCACCCAGCAGTCATACGAGCACTGGTCCTTTGATGCCCATCTATACAATCATCATTCTCACTCTATAGAGTCCTGAGGCCCTAACTTGGTTTGTTTTATAAATAGACAGATGAATTTTCCTCTGCTTGACCATGAAATGCAGGTTTTAAAAACAAAAGGAGTAGAAGACACTAAAAGCCCCACAAGAAAGTTATTCCACTTAGCTCAACCATTCACTGGCATTTTTACATACTCTGTAAATAACTGCACATGTTCTCATACACTAAGATTCCCTAAGTCAATGTGAAATATTCCAAAAGGTTTTGATGGTCTCTAATTTTACAAGAAAGATACACTTTTGCCTAAAGAAAATTTGTTCACCAGTTTTAAAGTGAGAATTTACAAAAGCAATGGCATTTAGCATACAGATAAATGATTTTTGACAACATGTTTACACTCAAGCAGACCCATAACAGAATCCTAGATCTTCATAATCACCAGTATGTTATTTATGTAGGATAATTGCATGATTGACAGTGCACACATCAGTGAGGATAGCTGCAGTACCAAAACACACATATGTAAGAGATTATTTTCTCTTAATAGACATGATCATCACATTGGTAAAAAATGCTGGCCAGAAGCCATTATCCTACACCTCTGAAATGCTGCTCTTGGATTTCATCTTCAATTTGAATATGCTCTAGCCAAAACAGGAGGAGTTTCAATTTTATATTTTACGTCCAGTGGCGAAGCAAATATTTCAAATGTCATGCCAGCAATTAATATGTGTCCAGATTTTTTGGCTACTGTGGAAGTTGAACCTAGGACCTTCGCTGTGAGTCACCACAATCTCACCATTACTGAGATATTATATTCTGCAAGTACAAAGATGGGAAATTTTCCAGATTGTCTGCCAAGATTCACTGCACCTAGGATACAGCAAGTGTCATAAATAGAATTTGCCACAGCAAGCCTTGCAATAACTGCCAGAGAAACGCAACAGACCTCCTGTGGTCTGATTTAACATAAACAAGCCAAGACATGGGAAAAGTAAAAACACTGCCCTGCAGTCACTGCTTAATAGCTTTTCCAATTGAGCACGGAGAAGTCTGACGTATTGAGAATGTCTCTCTATCCAGTGTATGATGGTGCCTTATGTGCTGCAGCTTCTGCCACATCACAGGGAACCTTCCATTCCTGCTTGGAAGATAGCAAATTTATGTTCAGAAAGAGCTGAATTTAAGAGTCTGCTGCGTGTGTATATGTGAATATTTGCTTTTACTGCTTCTCTGCCCTGAAATAGGAACACAAACCCCATGCATGTTAAAGCATATGGCTTGGGTGTGGAATCAGTAAATGCAAAGCGCCTTTATTTCCTCATTGAGTCTCACTTTATAGCTGCTTGTGCAATCCAGATCACACATCTTCCTGAGAACATTTTACAAAAATAAGTTTTCCTCATGAAAATCCAAGGACCTCAAAGTTTTCTTGTAGTCTATTACATTTTTATTCATAATATGTTATTTAACTTATATTCTTAAAGTGAATTACCTACAAATAAGATTTTTTCATTCTTTCCTAACATATGGCTTGCAAAACTCCTCCTCCTGTAGGATATCCTTTAAGGATTAAAATGTTAAAGCACACTTAAAAGAAAAAAAATAATTGACAATTACTTTGTTATCACAATATTGTAACAAACATTACCAATGGTACCACTTGCAAGCCCAGCGACTGAATAATTGACTTAATGTAACTTTACTTGTAATTTCTACATGATAAGCTTTGGACTGCAGTTATGAAATATTCCACAATACTGGAGGAGTCACTAGAACAAAGGAATAAAGAAATTATGCCTTTAACAACTTCATTTAAAAGGTAAATCTACCTTTAAAACAAAACATTGGTCAATTAGTTGGAAAGGGCAAACTCTTATTTTTCTTCCTCTTCATCTTGCCACAAAGAAACACCATCCTGGGAAAGGTCACGGTGCATTATGGAGAAATTAGGGAAATAGATTGCAGTGAATTTAGTGCTGCTTTTCTGTGGCAAAGTGCAAAACCCTACAGTTATAAAACCAGTGTACAGATAATGGCTTACCAATGAAGAAGCAAAATTGTAAATGACTCCACCTTGAGAGCTTTGGGCACAAAGCTAGCATGAACAGGACTGTCAAGTGTGCTATTCTTCCATGTACTTGAGCACAGGAAACTTTCCTCTTGAGAAACAATTTCGTTTCAAATGGAAAAAAAAATCACTAAAAATTATTTAGATAGAATTTAAAAGCTGTAGGAAGTTCTTAATACAGGTTAAAACCAAATTGATTAAATAAAACAATTTTTAATACTGTGAAAAAGGCACTAGATTTGAAGTCTTACATATAATGAAACAGATCTGAGGAGAAATAAAAAAGTTTTTTTTTTAAAGCTGTGGTTACATGCAAACAACATGAAGAAAATGTAAATAATTTTGGAGTATTTCTTTTCATTATTTAGGGAATTAAAGTCACTTTAGAATTAATTTGATAAAATCCAGTAATTTACTAAAGCATGGTTTACCTTTACACAATACACTCCTTTGAATGCTGAGAGCCCTGATACCATTTGGGAGCTTGTCATCTGGAAAACCTCAAAAAGATTTAATTTCCTTCATCCTTCAAACAATGTTAAATAAGAGAAAATAATAATCTAATGAGATTTTTCCCCCTTAATATTATATTGCAATGATATCAATGTATCAATATCATCATGAAAAGAGAAAATGCATCAACCCCATGGCATACAGGAGCTATTTATCACACATAGCTGAAGACATTATGGCTTCTGGATCTTATATTGACACAGAAGAACTTAGGGACTATGAAAAATATGTGACACAAAAATGTGCTCTATAAGGCTGAACTGGAAATTTCCTGTTGATGTGCTACTGGGTGACAGCTCATCTGAAAGCATCTGCAGAACCTTTTCTATCCTTTTCTAATTTGTGTGGGTTTTATACTGCTTTTTGCTGGCTTTTAATGGTTTGATATGTCTTTATAAGAGTTCATTTTGTAATATCAACACCATCAAAGAGACACAACTGCAGAGCTATAGCAAAGTCTGTAGTGATCTAAGCATCTGTAAGTCAACAATCAAAAGATTTATTTTGTCCAAATCCCCTTAGCTTGCTTTTCAATCAAAGTACAAAAAGAATGCAACTCTTCTTCATGTAACATGAGTTCGCTTTCAGTAAGAATTTAGTATTTAATTGTTTTTCTGATATTTTTTTTTTGGGGGGGGAACCCCAAACTACAATCAGTGGCAGTCTGTGATAAAGTTGTGTCAGACCTTAAAAACACATGGATTTTTTCACGTCTTCAGACACTGATTTGTGTTGCTCCACATCACTTTCCTACAGTTCTTTATTACTACACATCTGTGCTAGATGATGTACAGATATGTTACAGAGTGCTTAAATACATTTAGCAGCCCAAAACAGTGTCTGCAGTGGGTATTATTCATTTGCTCTTTATTTTAATTCCCATGGCACGAGCTTATCTACTTTTAAACTATTACTTCCAAGGCTTAAAATGTTAGAACTCTTCCTTTACAGCTAGAAGCAGCTCTGGAGCAATGCACCATATTGCACATGGTACTGCCAGCTGAGCCTCTCAAGCAATCAGCAGCACCGGCCCCCTGCACTAGGTGCTGATTTCCCTTATAACAATAGGCACAATTAAGTCAAAGCCAACCCGATTAACTCTGCTCCAGGCTAACCCTGCATGTTCACCAGTTCCCTTGATTAACTGTACAGGACTGATGGACAGGAAGGTGTCAGAAAAACCCCTGAAGAATTAGCAAGTCTGCAAGGAGACTCTGCAGGAGGCAGAAGGTGCAAGAAAGAAAGAGCAGAAGGTGGCAGTTTAAAACACTTATTAAAGGAGTTAACAAAATAAAAGGATGTAATTTAAATCACTAAATGACAGAAACCTATTGTGATGAGGCAGTGCAGTCTCTGAAAGTGGATACTCCCCATAAAGATCACACATGTACCTGCACAATAGCATTAGATGAGAATGGAATTATAAACCTTGGTGACATCGGACTTTGTGGGTTCAACCTCCTTGCAATAATTGGGGTAGGTTTTGTATTGATAGTTATAATCTTCAGCAATATAAAGTATTTATTAGAGCCCACCTGCTGGTAGTACTTTAGTGCCCCTTATACAAAAGCCAACAATAACATCAATCAGCAACTCATTAAAATAAAACTCCAAAATATGCCAGTGAAATGCTAAAACAGATTTGAAATATGTTCTGTTAGCTTTCCAATATTCCTATATATTCATTTATAGCATCAAGGTATGAGCCAATATACAGAAGCTCAGATGTTGTTGTAATTTTAGCATAGGGCAATGTTAATTACAGCATGTCAAGCTATTTAAAAATTAAATTAATAAAAGAAGACAATTTCATTTTTTGTCACCTAACAGTTAGAACTACTTAAGTTTATCACAGCTGACTGCTGTATCATTTTGGACTTCTATAGCACTGTGCTCTGTGTGAAAGGAGTGCCCTCCCCCACTTTAATGGCAGTAGACTGATGGGAGATTGTTCAAAGATAAAAATATGTACCACCAAGTCCCTAAAATGTCATGATAAATGAACTCAAATGTCACTATTAAAATATTTCCTTTCATCAGTTTCACAGCACAGATCTCCCAGCACAATGCCAGAACTGACTCAACTTTGCTAATACTTCTGTGGGAATACTGAATTTCTTTTTGAAGGTTGATTTTAAGACAATGGCGATGCGTGTGGCACAGAACTGAGATAGCCACCTGTAAAGTGGCTTAAAAGGCACCCCCTGGAGGAAAAATCTTCTGCATGACCCTCTTCCAGAGATTAAAAAAAAAAAAAAAGTTGAGTTAATCACAAGCAGACTCCTGAAACAATTCTCTGCAGGCTTCTTTAAATGTGAAAAGCATCATTTTGCTTTCAACTGATTCTGTTAACAGTCTCTGGGAAAGAGAAAAAAGTAACACAGCATAAGAGAGAACCACTTATGAAGAAAACAGAAGATGAAATGAGAAATTCAAGGGTATCAGATTTTTTTCCTTTTTGCCACTGTTATTCAGTGCTGTGTTCCCAGATAGCAAGGGGAAAAAAGCACCAAAAAACAATGCCTTTAATGTAGTACCAGAATCAGTATGACCATGAAAATTTTGTTAGTTATTGGGTATTTTGTATAACATTTCATGCCTTTCTCCCTCCTGTCTCACTATTTTCTATTCAAATATCCAGGTGATGCTTAGGAACTTTTAACAAAGGGCTGATAGGAAGGGAAGGGTAATGAACAATGCATGTTTATAATGAGAACCAAACTGCTACCTGCAGAGAATAATACAGGATGATCTCTCTTTGGAGAGGTGGAAAAAAAAAATCAACAACATAAATGGAACGCTGTCAAATTTATAAGCAGCAATTTAGACAGCAAATATGTTGCTTGGGTTTCAGCAGTCTTAAACACTGTGAGCGGCTTAACCTTATCTCCCAGTGCCACTGCCTTCCTGGAGTAATTGATGCTCGGAGTCCCCCAATTTCACATAAACCAGGCCACTGTGTTATTGTATACAGCAATCTAACTGCTAGCAGAGACAGGAAACGGCGCTGAACCCAGATCAATAGACATGTCAACAGTAAGCTGCTTAATCTAATTCTGCCTATCTCATCTCGGAGCAGAGTTTGCAATTTTACTGTTAGGTCCCTCTGGCAGGAAATGGTTTGGAAAGTTTAGTCTTAAGAAGTTTAAGTGATATGCTTATCCTTCAGGCTCTCGAATGTTTATTCAGCAGAATAGCTGCTTTAAATGTTTTATAAATGATGGCAATGTAAACAAGGCACTCCTGAATTTCTTCCCATATGAAAGCCATAATGGTGATTTCCTCACAGTGGACAGGGAGCTTAACATGATGGCTAATTATGCTCAAAGGTAAATTGCATTTGTACAGATGTACCAATCTCAAAGTTTGTAGATCAGAATAAGCTTGCCAACATCCCCTCCTCCACTCTGGTGATGTTCTCACATGGAAACACTTCTTTTTTGGCAATTATGTTGCTCCCTACTCTTTTGGTTTTTTGTTGTTGTTTTTTTTTCTTTGGTTGGTTGGTTGGTTGGTTGGTTGGTTGGTTGGTTGGTCTTTTTATGCACATAAAAATTACACGCTTCTTTAACATGTAACTTCAGTATCTCTGCTGGTATAATACAATCGCTGGCAAGAAATTAGATCAGGTAGTAAGAAATCCTGACTTAGGCTCTCCTTCAGAAAGCAAGAGGGAAGACAAAAAACTGATGACATTTTTCTCATCTTTCTACCGCGTGCCTCTGCTCCATTCTGAAGGAAAAAGCCCAGAGATGCAGAGCTATGGCCCACATGTTAGCACTGGCTTTGGGGAAGCCCCAGTGAAGTGCATGGGTAGATGAAAGTGCTACTGTCACAGCCCTAAACATGGGCCAGGCTTCACATTGTCCCATGAGCCCCCTCCAGCCTGGTGCCTGTCACCGCGTTATCAGTGATTTCCTTGCAAAAACATAGACATACATAGAGATAGAATTCACAGTTCACTGGTGCCTGTTCCATGTCCCAAAACTCTGAGTTTTCAATTTCATCTGAACTACGACAAAGTCGTGATGCATCCCCAGGGGCTTTGTGGTGGCTGCAATTCAAGGGGCCATGGCCAATGCCAGCAGAGGGGAAATTTACGCTTCTGGTTAACTTTGGAATCACAGTTGATGTTTCCCAACCATGACAGACCTTTAAACTACTTTGACAGACTATTTGTCACTGGAAAACAAGTGTAAACTTGTATAGAGAGGAAAGATGGTGTTTTGCTTACAGTAGGAGAGTGGGAATTAGAGAACACAGGTTCTTCCTCAACTCTGCTACAAAGTGCCAGTGAGCTCATGCTGGCCAATTTGTAAGTGCTTCAACTCCCCATCCATAAAATTAAACTTCCCCAACTGCTGAGATGCTTGATGCATTAGCATCTGGGAGGTGTTCAGACACCACTGTGCTGAGCATTACAGATAAATGAACTCCATAAATAAAAGGTTACAAAAAGTCCACTTCAGTCTTTCAGCTTGAAATCATGGGACTGCTCCCATGAGTTAGTGCCTTGGAAACAAATTCAGAAAATATTTCAGGAACAGTAGAGCTGAGGCGAAGATTAAGAAATAGTAAATACACAATTATTATTTAGATACTTGTGCATTACTTTAAAAAGTTGTTTGCTACTGGAAGACTTACAACACATTGCATAGCTCAGATGAGGAAATGATGCTCCCTTGGGTAAATTTTTTTTAAAAAAATACTTCATATAGAGGGGCTTATTTGTGAACAAAACTCTCTGAAATGAAGACTTAATTGGAAAGGTTTTATAGCTGGCCTAAAATGTCTTCAAACCTCCCTTTCTGTTTATAAAAGTTTTGCTCTAAAAGCTTAAACTATAGAACATTATTCCAAAGAACAACAGCATACCATGAATAATCAAAGGCAGAGCTGAAGAGATTCTTCTGTCAACAATTCATGGATTCAACTACAGCCATTTCTAATAAGGAGCAATTTAGTAAAAATAATAAAAATCAGAGGAGACAGGCTATCTATGAATACAAAAAGCAGTAATTTAGTTCAATTAGTTGACTTCAAACAGAAACTTATGGCATGCTAGTCTATTTTGGTTTCAGACTTGTCCCACCCCCAGTCCACATTTTCAAAGATATCGTATATTCCAAATGCTAATTAACTACTGTTCCTTTTAAACTCGTGGATATCCCTACAAATCTGACAACGTGGAGGTATTACATGGATGTAAGACTAAGAAATTACATTCTCATTAAAATGCAAACAAATCAGAAAGACCTTATTTTAATCCCTTATAAACCACTATTAGAACAAGCTTGTTTCCTGTCTCAGCAAAGAGACCGTCATACCCAAGAGCAGCTAAGAACATGAACACATTTCTAAGCTGAGTGACCCACTGATGGAGATCTTCATTTGAGGAATCTCAGTACTTGCAATTTAAACTTTGTTCTAATGCTCTTTCTATCTAGAGATTAAACTGAATTTTTATTGTTCACATTTCACTCAACTTCTCAAAAAACCACTGCTGGTAAACAGTGGTAAATAGTAGTTAGCCAATCAACAATGTCACAAGATGTAAATAATCCATTTTACCGGCTCATATATTTTAAAAAAGTAATCTGATTCTTTACAATCATCAGGTTGGACAACAGTGAAAATTATATAAACATCACTATTTTCCACATTTACATGATGTTTCTCAATATAAATGAAGATGTAACCTCTTTGGAGGAGGGACTATTTTTACATGCATTTGTTTACATCTACAAATGAAGTCATTGATCACTTCTGCAGTGCAAATAAATGATTACTGCCTCTGATCTGTAACAAAAGAAATAGACAGGGAGCCCAAAATCTTTCCAATTCTAACACAAAATTGCCAAACAAAAGCATGCCCAGAATATTGCTGTCAAATGGTAACAAGTCTGCTTAAAAAAACAACAGCACATCTTGCAGTTTTGAGCGGTAAAAGGTTTAAAAGGCTGTATGAAGGAGAGTTGCACAGAAGATACATAAATGAGTACTTAAGGCTTATTGTATAAAAATAATGGAGAACCTTGTAATTGTCCATGTATTATTATGATGATGCCGTATTTGGCATATGTATGTGAAAAAATACTCCATTCTCCATGATATAGCCCAGCTATCTGAACATATTAGTGTTGGACTATTTTTGTCAAACTAGATCGCAGCAGGTCCCAAAGTTTGGGTTCCATACCTTGAATCTTAGTAATCTAATTCTTTTACGTAGAAACACTTTTCATCTCAACAGTGTAGTACAAACTGCTTAAAACCATGAACCACAGAGAATTACAAAGATGGTTTCAAAGTATAGTGCCTGTGATGGGTTTGATTTAGGCTTCCTTAGTAACTGAGGGTAACTAGGGAAGTGGTCATTAGATAAGTATTCCACACGTGGTTTTCTGTGTATCAGGGGAGGATGGACTAAAAGAGATAGGAGGTTGTTTGGTGCCAAAAATTGAAATACATGTAGCACATTTGTGGCAAAAGTTGAAATGTACCTGTTCAAAAGATGGAAGCACAACTGTTCAGCTGAGAAGCTATGTATAAAAACATCACAGGAATTTTTAATATGCCTTGATCCTAACAAAAACCAAAAACCAACTCTTTTTCAAATACTCCCACACCACCAACATGAGGATGCCATTTTTTGTGTTACCTCATTTATAGGAGACCAGATACAAATTCAGACCCTGCAAGTCAGCAGACAAGAAACCTGAACAGAGGTGTTTACCAGTTTTTTAAAGTATGTGAGGCTTTGAAATGGTAACTAATTCCCTCTGAGATCAATAACATTTAGATGTCTAACCTGCTTAAGCACTTCTGAAAACCCTATTGCCTGTTTAAAATGTTGCTTTGGCTAGTCTGAAATACTTGTAAGACTTCTATATTTTCACAGCCACAATCACCATTACTTCATGACTTCACTGACCCTGGTGAAACTGCAGGCAGTCCTTACAAAAGGACTATGTCAAATTGATGGGTAGTTGTCTTTCTGACCCTTTTGTTTAACAAATGCATTGGTTGTTTTCTATCCAGACTTAGATAAATGAGCAACAAATTAAAAGAAATGTTTTTATGATTCACTGCAGTAGCTTGCTTTTTGTGCTTTTCTCTTTTCTGATACAAGGTTAAAAGTGACTGGTAAACCTTTTAAGGTTATTGAAACTAAATTATTAACGCTGTGTTTCACCTTCCTTTTGTCCTCTTCATGGCATTCTCCCTGATTGCTTACTGCTACTCCACTCCTATAAGTTGTAAATCAAATGAAAAACCTTTAAAGTACAAAACCATCTGATTAAAATTTTCATCCACAAGGGAACCACAGATATGACAAGAAGCCACATTATGCAGTTTTTACATTTAAAACATCTGACAGTCTTTTTTTTTCATGTGTGCGAAAATTGAGTGCTTTCATCTTTGGAAGCAACAAAAAGGATGATTCTCACTCATAAAACCCATTTGCAACCCTCAAAACATCTTTGATATTCTTCTCCATTGCATAACTGTGTTTGGTGCAGTATATGCAGGCATAAAGCATCAATGACGCAGAGCTCATCTGGTCAAACTTGAACTTCTCCCAGCTCAAACCTGTTCAGCTCACAGGTTTGCTGAGATTATCCATCAGCCTCAGCACCAGATCATTGACCAGAGACCCTACACTATACAGATGGCTGGAAACCTAAAGGGAAGACATATAGTAAACTATTATCAAGGGGTCTAATAAAAACCTATAGTGAATGCTTCTGAGGGAAAAGACATATCTTTAAGGAATAAACTCTGTCTGGGAGGATGTCAAATACTAATTTACATTTTAGTGAGGTTTTTAATGCAATGCCTATCTTAGATAAGATACAGGTTTATTTGACAGCACACTTCTGAAAAGTCGGCAAACAACCACTCTCTTAATGCTGCTTTTCAGCAGCAGAGCATAGGATGATCCATCAGCAAGTTTTCAAGAACTGAGCTCCTGATACGTCAAAACAGAATAAACCAAGCAAACGGCTGCATTTCAGTTTTCGCTGGATTTCATAGCATTTATGGTCTGCTAGGATGGCACACAGTTACTGCACAAATGCCACAGTAGTAACAGGTTTGTTTGTCCAGCAGTGGAATCCCTGTACTGGAATTAAAACATCGGCCTGAGCCATGAGAAGGCCTTGAAGAAAGCCTATAGTACTAACACTACACTATTTAACATCTGATAACATATCAGAGTCTGATAACACATTCATTGTGGAGGTATGAAGTTACAGAGAAGCACTGAGCTCTAATTAAATAGCAGCATTATATGTCTGCAGGGACAGCTCCTCATTTATCCCATTGACACACTATTTAAATGCAACTGCATCAACAAGCTGTCCTGTAAACTGATTGTTACAGGAATAAACTGAGGATTCAGTATATATATTAAGTATATATATATTCAGTATATATATTAAGAGCCAAAAGCACAGAAATGCTCCTTCCTAATTCCATGGCATGTTATGTGTCCATTGCTTTTATAGGGAACAAGGTCAGTGACAGGGCATTGAGAGCTCTGGTGTTCAGGAAATGATGCTGAGAAGGAAATCCTTCCTGTATGGTGAGCTTCAGGAAAGTATCCCAAGAGCTACTGGAGAATGACTGAAATGACTACCTGAGACAGCATATTTGGATCAATAATGCTAATTGAGAGAGATTTCTTCATGAGGATAGGGTCTCAAAGATATTTGTTTTCCTTTGTTTAGGATGTAAGGTACCGCTTGCATTTAATGTTCCATACAGAAGGAAAACATCATCTCAGCCGGAGTGGAAAGCACTGATGGCAAACTTTACATGAGAAAGGACAAGTTGCTGTGATGGGCAGAGGGGACTAACCTGGGAGCAGTGGCTGAAGACAGCGACTGGATCTACCAAAGCTCTGAGACAGAATACAGCAGCCTGTGGGCATTTGTGCCGTACTTGAACTGGCACTCTTGCTTTTCCCTACAGATTGAAATCTGTATTGCCATTTCCTACTGGAAAGAGATGTGGCAAGATTTTCTCATGGAAACCTGAGGAAGCTGCATACAGAATGAAGGGGCTCTTATAGCTTATATTTATTGAACAACTTGTTTTCTCAGATCTCAGTTTTTCTTCCTTCCCCCCACCTTTTTCTTCCTGCCTTTGTTTTGATGTTTAGACATCTAGACTTTAACAATCAATCACAATGAACTAGCTCCCATAAACCTGCTTAGAGGAAAACAATTTCTTCCTCAAACCTCCAATTCATTCCCTGGAAACCAGCTGTTTCTCTAAATATACAAGGCAGCAGCATCTGAAAAACTGAGTATGACATTACATGACAGGAAAATCATTTCAGTTCTGCCATCTATAAAGCTACTACTTTATAGAGTTGGGACTTATGTAATAAAGGATACCACTTAAATGATTTGGAGATCTGTTTATTCAATATGCATTAAAAGAGTCACCAGACAGAATAAAAAAAGGAAAGGGCATAAACAGCTGAGAACCCTCAGCAAGATCCCGTAACCTTCAGGGAAAGATTCATAGTCTCTTCCTCTGTTCCAGGGAATTTTTTTATTCTATAGGGGCACAGTTGTGACAAACAAAGAAATGTGGCAGAAAAAGGTGAGAAGTGAATTCCCCTCTTTCATTTGCTAAACTCTGGTGTTAGATGATGCGTTTGGCTCCCCTTTGTTCCAGCAGCCACTGCATCACATTGTGCGGGGCCTCCAGCTGAGTCAGTACTCGCTCACTGTGCTCTGTGCACACAGATGGGAGTAGGCACAGAAATGTCAAGCTACTTGGATTAGCTCAGGTTTGGTCACGCACAGAAGCGGAGCTCAGGGCACCCGAACAATCCTAAATTAAACATGAGGTATCCTCCCCAGTTCAGGCACCTCATTTTTCAGGCATTAGTCACTAAGGAGCTTCCAAGCTGGTAGGTCTTCATGTGGCTTTCATAGCTCTACATCCCAGCAGTAACAGTGCCTTGCCCTGGCAATGAGATAAAGCCATCACATAAAAAAATGTGATGACGTTTTAAGTTCTCAGATCACTTGGAATGCACACATGTAGTTCACTTTTACTGTTATTGTTGCCAATCCCCTTGAGGGAGAAGCAATCTTCCCATTCCATTCATTCTATGTATGGCATCTTCTTTGTCTGACATATTTCAGTAATTGGGCACGTTTATTCCTCAGCTAGTTCTAACACAACCAGTAGAGACTGCATTTTGAATCTATGAGAGCAAGCTGGCAAGTGCCATGGAAAAAAATTAACATTTCCAACAGTACGCAACACATGGATGAACGTTC
>JAOXXN010000395.1:13036648-13054736 GCA_026770055.1 Myrmophylax atrothorax | reverse complement strand
TCTATTCTTGGCTTCTGCAAAACAAATTTCCATTTCATCTCTTGTTGTCCTTCCTTTATTACATGTATCCTGCTGGCTCTCACTCTCTTGTTTTACTACCTTCCTTTCCATTTCCTTTGTACTAATTCTGTCCTCTCCTGGTCTTCTCTCTGAATTAAGGCAAAAAGCAGCTCCAGTTCTTCCTCTACACACAATTTAAAGGAATAGTCTGAAGCACCAATGGGTGAGAATTTGCCAATTTCACCTTTGGAGCAGAGATAAAACAACAGCCTTTTTGCACTACACTTTCATTTATCAATGCCATACCACAGACCAAGAACAAAAAGCAGACCTTCTCAGCCACATATTAAAAAAGCAGTCCTACTCCAAGTTCTGCTCTTGCACATTTCCAATTAATTATGATGGTTGCCTTATAGATTAAAGGTGCCATTATGCTTAAGAGTGCACAATTATGAAAAACAGCAGAAAGGGAAGTACTGCCGTGACATCACATATTTCTTTCCTTTTACCACTCTTAACTCAGACCTTCAGGAACTTCCTTGCTCCTCACCCAACTGTCACAAACAAGGGATGCATAGGAAACACTCAAACATGGAACAAAATAACTTCTTAAGAGAGCTGCTACCATATTGCTAAACAGCAGTCCATTGTTCCCTTGCCTTGGATAGTTTTAGCTCTTTATTTTACTCAAAGATCTCTTACTTACAAATGCCCTGACCTTGGCATCTGCACTACTCTCTTAAAGCTAATGTGATCTGCTCACACAAAGCAGACTATTGCCAAGGAGCATAAGCAGCCCTAGTGATGTCACTGAACTCATTAAAGATATAGTTGACTTCTTGCCCCTAGAAAACCTAATTATTAAATGTAACCTTAGTTGAAAACAGTAGTGCTTGTTGATAAGCAAAGCAAAACAATAGGTGTTTTGTTCAAACATAAAAATAGTACTTGACCAATAAATAGGAGTTCCTGCTTTATAACTGTGGCAAACTGTAGTTAACCATGAAATTCCTGAGATAATTGATATAAAAAAAGAACGCAGTATTTTGAAATTCAATCGTGTGCATAGTTTGAAAATCTAATTCCTAATGCAATCCATAACATTAACACTAGGTCTAGAAAACTTAGTGGTTCATTTTAATAAACAGCAAATGCTGCACATTCTTACTCTGAGGACCTATTAGGAAGCTAACCCTAACATAAAACTGCTATAATCTATCTTCGGAGAATTATTTTAAACTATACCTTTTATAGCAAATGCAAAGCATAATAACTGTGTTGTAAATGTGACTGCTATATTTATTTGTTGCTATAGCTATGGATTGCAAATTTAGAAAGGAAAAATACACTTCACATACTACCACTGACAATAAGAGCCTTATGCTTCTAGACAATATTAAACATGCCACCTCCCACTGGTGATATATAAATCACAGCACTGTTAAAGAAGCTTCTTTCTTTTAATGTACTTGCTTATTGACATTTCTGAGATTTCTCCTAAGACTTAATGTATTTATTTTATCTATGATTGTATATCAAAAAGCCAAAAACTAACTGATGATTTCTGTGTCACTGCACTCCATCCACAAAATTTACACAAACAGCTAAATTGGAGAAACCAATATCCTTGAAATAGAAGTGACTAAAGACCCAGTTAAAAAAATTGAGACTTTAAATGAACATTCACAAGGGTCAAGATGCTGTTTTAAGACCGCCTGGAATATGTGTAGAATATTTACAAACATCTTTCCCGCTCCTCTGTCTTTATAAAATGAGTGGAAAACAATGCTCCTCAACAGGATGTACAGGTCAGTCTACTGAAGCCATAAATAATTTTAATGGACTTTGTGCAGCTTTGCAGGTATTTATGCTGTCTTATAAAATAAGCCAAATACAGTCATCCTCAGAAAAAATCAGATGGTTTACATGCATTTTAGCATAGAAAAATTTTCTTCAGATGAGAATGGATATTTCATAATTTGAGGCACTCAGTTTTAGGCTGGTTAAAGTGACCCTGGCGATGATGCTATGAAGAGCAATGCTGCAGAGACAACATTCATCTGCCACAGAAACTAATACAAGTCCCTCACATTTCTTTACAGAGGTATTGCAGCCTAGTTTTGTACAACTTTCTCTCCTCCTTGCTGCGCATGCTTCAGGATTTCATGAGAAATTTTTGCTTGAGATCTGTTCAATGTCCACAGAGAAGCTACAAGTTAAACCATCTTTCTAGGTTTGAAGACTATCTGCTGAAGGCATTGAGGAATCAGCGCAAAAGTGCTACGTCTCAGAACAAAATTACTCAAAAAGAAAAGAATTTTCATATACATCCTATATAAAATTTTAGCATATAGAAAAATAACCCTAAAATGCACGTTGATGGTTTTAAAAAAAAAGCATTTAAAATACAAAGTACACCAACGAAGGTAGTTTTAGGGGAAGTGAAACCATATACTCATATGTGAGCTCCAAAAAGAAAAATGCTGCTTCCTTTTTTTTTTGTTTTCATTTTTGTGTGTTTGTGTGTGTGAGAGAGCAGGGACTGGGCATGTCTGACATACGTCAAGGTCAAATCACCCACCCTTCAGAGCTAATAGAAACAGCACTCTACATGTATGTGTCACAAACTATGCATTTGATTTTAAACTCTTAAACACAAATTACAGACTGGCTTCCTGTGACTTTTTAAACAGATGGTCAAAAGTGAGGATGGAAGAAAGCATTTTTGTGTGATCTGTTGTTGATCTGAGAATGTAATCTTTGTTTTAAGTGCCACAGGTTGCTACAGTAATGAGCTGAACAGAATATTTTTAAGGGTTAAACTTTCAAAATGAGCAGAATCAAGAAAAGGCACAGTAACATCTTAATGCCTAACAAGTTAGGAAACACTGCACGAACCTGAAGGCCTTACTGTTTAAGGTCTTTCTTAAAAAAAAAAAAGATACAAATCTCAAAGCACTAATTTTAATGTCACATTTGGCATCATTGCTGTATAATTATCTAATGCCTAATATGTCCTTGAAGGAACAAAATGCATCACATAATCACACCCCATAATTACAAAATACATATAATCCCTATTTATATACTCACATACTTGAGTACAAAATATGCTATTATAATCTGCTAAGTGAACTTGCTAAAAATTGCAACTATCTGATATTTCCCTTCTCCCTCATTCTGGCTCTACTCTTGCTTCTGTTTGTCTCATCCATTGGCAGCATCTGTACCCTCACTAAGGCAGCAAGGGGTCGAGATTAGTTATTTGCTGTACAGTGACAACCAGCACAGTGGGGCCTGACATACACGGTGCTTCTCCAACCCCCATGTTAAATCAAAGATCAAACAGCAGCAAGGTCTAGGCAAAGGCATTCAAAAAAAGGCTAATTCAGGTCTCACTGAGCATTCCATGAACACGGGCAAGGTCACGTAACAGGATGTGAGGACCCAACGTGGTACAGATACTGCTGCACTTATCATCTTTTCCTCTCCAAAAGCTTTTCTTACCCGGAGAGAGGTACCCTCACAGTCATAGTTGATACAGTTTATCTTAACTTCAAAATACATGGACATTGCACTTGTTGCTGTGTTGCAGCATCACACATAACATTCTGTTCACTACCACACAAAAAATGCATTTTATGTCTGTGTTTGCCAATGACACTGCAAGGCAGAGTGCACATTAATTGGAAAAACCCCATATTTTTACAAGAAATTATTAAAACTTCTTAAAAAATTGTTTCTTTATAAAATGCATTATAACTTCCTAACTGCAAAACTACAGGATACCATGAAAGAGACTAAAAGTTACTTAGACACTCTCTATCTTAATGCAAGGAATGTGCTTAATTGTTTCAGCTGCTAGAGATGAAAAAGAAGTCTGTCTAATCCCGCAAAATAAACAATTTTCAGTGTCAAGACTCTGACCACTGAACTCTTGCCAGGTAACTTAATCCCATTGCTTTCAAAGTAACAACAGAATTTGAACTACTGCTGCTCTGCTCTAAACAATATTTATTCAACCAGAAGAGTAGAGGAAATCAATTACTATAAAAGAATAAAAACATGTCAGCAACATTCACTTAGTATTGGTTTTGTGCATCTACACCATGGACACCGCTATTCTTGAGCAGAAGCCGGGTGAGGAACTAAAAGCTTCTGCTCTATCTGAGCAACTGTAGGTTCACAAACCCAAAAGCTTTCTTTATATCTCCTCCCATTGGGTTGACTGACATTTCTTGGGCTGCCTTTGTTCATCTGGAGTATCAAGAACCTTTATCCTTCTCACAGCTTTCTTCTAGTCATTGTCTCAAAGCTGATCCCCATATTTTCATTGTTACTGTTATTGTGCTGTATCAGGTACTTCAAATATCAGAAGATTTGTGAATAGTTACTACAATATTTCTTCTCATGCAATTTTCATTTACTCTTTTCATGTCAGCCAGCCACTTTCACAAATGTTAAAACCATTGCTTTCTTGGATAAACACATGTCCTTACCTATTAATCTTGATCTAGCAATATTTGCACACCATACATTGAACATTTTCCAAAACTGAGACCCTCTTAGGTACCAAAATCAAAATGGGTAATTCAATGCAGAAAACACCAAATACATGTTTCAAAACCATGGATATTATGTCACTGAAAAGAAGACATATTCGATCATAGAAAATGGATGTCAGACCAAATTTAAGTACCTAAACTGGAAAATATTGCCCTGTAAAACTCTTAATTTAAGAGAAATTTACAGGATTTGAAACACCATTGACCTGCATTTTACTTAATGGTCAGCTATTAACATAAAAAAAAATAAGTTCAAATATCATGGAACTAAGACAGAAAGAAGCCAGGTCTGATTCCAGACTTTGAAGTCTTTGTATCATTCTGGGTTTAAAGTGGCAAAGGCACAGCATGACACTCATTCACCTTAGGCTGCCCGTTCTCAAAAAGGTGCTGCAATCCCAAGTGTTCAGAATGACCTGATCATGCCCCTCCCATGGATACTTCTTCCCTCTCCCACTTCCATGCTCATAAGGTAACATCATTTTCACCTAACCCCAGCTCTGGTAATCTCCAGGCACTTCATAACACAGTGATGCCTCTGGCTGAGCAGAAAATCAAAGTGGGTAGAAAAGAGAGTTTTCTGTGGAGCCAGTGAGCTGACCTAGCTCAGCAAATGGTGCTGTGATTCCCAGGCTGGCAGTGGGAGAAGGCCAGACCGTGAGAAATTGAGGAAGCTGGAAGGGCAACAGAACATTCCTCTTTTTTTGATGGCTGTGAGACTACAACAGCTTGGTTGTTTACAGAAGCAGAGCACTAGAGCTCTGGGAATGGGAAGTGGCTCAATATGGAAATATTAATATCGTGGATGACATTCTCAGGTTCACTTTGTCAACAACACTTATATCTCTACACAAAATCCTTTAGAAACTTGGAAAAACTGCAAAACCAAAGAAACCTCCAGAATTGCTTCAGTCAAGAAGCTCCACAGGATAACCAACTTTCCCAGCAAAGTTCCTAAGATTCTGAGTTAACAATTTATTGTTGAAATTTTGTTTTAAGAGGAAATCAACAGATAAATGGAATGACATGGACAAAACCCCTGAGAAGTGTAGAAATTAAATACATACTTCTAAACCAGTACAGAAATGCCCCTTCCTTCAGTTTGGAAGACTTTAAACTAGCAAACTGGTATCACTCAGCCAAAGCCAAATGCAGGCATAGGCACATTTTACAAAATCTCATATACTGAAAGCCTACACATTTGGATGCAACACAAATAATTAAAATTAAATTTAAAGAAAAAAAGCACCACTGGGTCATAAGTCTTGAGGGAGATAGAGTGACACTGTAACAACAACAACAACCAGTGCAAGCTAGAATATCTACATCCATAGCCATCTTCATATTAAAAGGAATGCATATTCATATTCCCTCAGCTATGTCTCTCTGCTCTTCCAAAGTCAAAGGAAGTCTTTTCTAAGCAGATAAAATCTTTCTCACTATATTTTTCAGCAGCTGTCTTTGCTGGTTTCTAATCAAAGCTCATGATAACTGGCTTTGGCAACATACTGTAATTTCCCAGATAAGTAAGCAAACAAAGAATATTTTTACCCCCTCTCCCACAGAACTTGAGATGCATTTTTCTGTTTTAAGAGGGAATTGATGAGTTCCATAATCCGGTCAACACCTCAAATACATTTAATGAAGGAACGTCAGGGGTCTATGGTATTTGTATACTTCAAAATGTGGACAGCTACACGACAAAGATAAATGCCAGCTTGGGAAACAAAAAACTGGACTGTAGCAATTTATAAGAATGGAAAACAAGAAACCTTTAGACAACAATTGATTTAGATTTGACTGAGAAATAGACATAAGAAGAACAAGTAAATTGACATATCATAAAAAAATCTTCACTTGGGTTATTCTAAAGTAATCTTTAAATGGGAGAAAAAAAGTTCATCACAACAACATTCACTGAAAGATGATATTGATTTAGAAGGCAGAGTCTGAGGGATGTCAAACCAGAAAATCACTATAATCAACTACAAAGGAAATTCATCATGACAAAGAGGAAGTGGGTGGAAAAGCAAAGCTCATGGAAGAAAAAAAAATAACGTTGCCTGCTCTTGGATGTATTTAAAAAAAAATTATATATATATATATGTAAAGTGATTGTCAAAACGATTTCTAAGCAGTAAATAAATATATGAGAAATCAAATAGATTGATACCGAAAGATGAGTCTGTAGGATGTACTTTCTTGAAGAGACGTTGTGGAGTTCCATAAGCAAATGTATCTTGCCAGTGTGTTGAAAGACAAATTTTAGGTTGAGGATTAAAAATCTGCATACTTACAAACATAACACTTACATTTCTCAGAAAGACTGCATAAAAAGAGAGAAAATACATGCTAAACCCACAATTCTAATTTATTTTTCTGTAATGAAACATAAGAGTCCTGAATAAAGTCCAGCAGAGGTCAGCATGTTGATAATTGACAAAACAGACAACTTCAAACATCCTAGGACAAGAAAGATTAAGTTTAATATGTCTCAAATATGTGAGTTTAAAATAATTTCATTCAACATTTGTTCTCAGTCTTAAATAGAAGAGGAGGAAGAGGGGAGATTGAATGGCAGGTGAATTGAATGTTTCTTTTGATGATAACAAAATCTAGAGCACTGATGGAATGCAATTAAATCTAAACCAGCACAAACCACTTACGTGTGTGCCATAAGGCCTGATCCTTTGGAGCAATCTGGAAGCAGGAACAGCAACACCCCCAGCTCAAAGCTGCACTCTGTGTGTGGGGTGGTGAACAGCACCGGGTTCCCAACACACCTCCATGCAACAATCTGACAGCCAATTTAGAGCAAAAACCAGTCAGATTCAGTGGTTTATATTTTTGAATTCCTGCTTTTCTCATGTTTGACCTGAGACTATTTCTCTGATGCAGGATAGTACACAGCCAAGTGGTGCAAGCAGTTGAAAATGAGGCTATGGAATTTTAATATGCAGCAGTCAGAAAACTAACGAAAAATATTTGGCCAGAAAAACTTTGTATAGAAGTTGCATAATTCACATTCCATTCCACAGCTCTAAATAGTGTTACAGTAAGCAGTAGGTGAGGTGCTAAGAATAGTAGACAGCTTGGAAGTGGTGGTAACTTTTACCATGGCCGCTGAGATTGGTAGTCCTCAGAGCCAACCCCAAAGTTCATCTTCATCTTCTACCACCTGCCTTTGTTGATAAAATAAAAACATCCCATCCAACACCCCCCTGAATAAAATTTGCATGCAGTTTTAGGGCACTGGTTTTCACTATTGTCAGTAAAGGGCATATTGTCTCATTTAAATGGCAACTTCATGTGTATCTGAAGTCAGACAAGAGAGTGGGATTCACTAATAAAATAAAGACAGCTCTATCTATGTCATTCATCTCAGTCAATTAACACAAAACTTTTATGTTAACAGTTGGACTCAATGATTCATATTTACTTTATGAAGTGCCTGCAAGTGGATTCAAGAAATCAATAAACTGTATGCAATTGGGTTCACAAAACTGTAGACTTCTTATTAATGCTTTTTTGTTTGTTTTTTTGTTGTGACTTTGTTTTTCTACCCTAAAGAAACAAAACCATTTGGACTGGATCACAGAAAATGTCCATCTGCTCCATGTTTTTAACAGCAAACATCCAGGGAAGAGTACAAGTGTACAAAGAAAACTCTGACATACACTTCCCATCAATGCAATTTGCATTACTGACTTCTTTAGCTAGGTTAATATTTTTTCTCGAGGCAGTGATAACAACTCACAAGGTTTCAATAGCAATTGTCTGTGTGATGCTTCAGAGCAGCAAAGCACTTTCCAAGTGCTAAGTATGGCTATTCAATGTGTTTCACTTGTATTAGAGATTTGATGATGAAATGCTCAGTTTAATATACCTATTACTTGTATGAGCATAAAATAATTCATCCAAAGCTTGAAGTCTATTAGCTGCCAACTAGTCTACCAATTTACATGATTTTCTGATTAAAAGCACCCTGAAGATCACTGCAGTAATAATGAGGTGTTTCTTAAAGAACCTAAAGCAATATACTTATTTAGAAATATTTATTATAACAGCAGTTTAAAATAGTAGTTATAGCTTTCCTTTTTCAGACATACAAAAAGTAAACATTTGCCTCTCTGGCAAAGCTACTTCTGTACAAATTTTCAAAGCATTAGCTCTAAAGTTCCAACTTCCTATAACATACTGAGTTTTTGTTAATGGCAAGGTAATTCACTCTATTTTGAAATATTTAGTACAAAGGGTCCATGCTATCACCTCTAACAGCTCTCTTTTCATTTCCTCTTAGTAGTAGCAAAACATTCTCCAAAACCTTTTATGAAACTACTATTATGAAGTAACAACAAAACAACAACAACACAACAGTAACAAATACAACTAATAGCATGCCACAAAAAATTACTTAACATGGACAAATATTCTTTAAAAAATCACATAATCCTACATGAATAGCAAAAAAATATTAATGCCCTTTGAAAAAAAAGTCAAATCCATTTCCACTGGGGACTCTTTCCATTTATACCATATAAAGAAGTGTAGAGCTGGAAGAGCCCTGAAAGTCTTCTGCTATGAAAAAAATGAGCTGTGTTTGCTTATACCAGTCTGACATGACCAGAAAGATTTCTGAAGTTGTAGAAAACCATAGCTTCTTACAGGTAATCTACTTCCTCTATCACTAGGCAGAAACATCTTTTTAACTTCCACTATAAATCTAACATTTTTGTCCGGTGAACTACTAATAGGAAGAATAAACTATTTCCTTCTTTTGAGAAACCTAATCAGGACAGCTCTCAGAGTTTGATAGTAGTAAAGACCACTGCTTGAAAAGATGTGTATCCTTTTGAAAACCATTTATGAAACAACTTTCCACTAATAATTACTGCATATAAAGTAGAACAACATATATTTGCATTTCTCTCATGTTAAGTAACTCCTTTGTCATGCTGGTACTGCCAACATAAAATTTTTAAAATATGTTATTTAGAGCACCAATTATAATAATCAAGTAAGAAAAATTCCATTACAAATGTTAAAATAATCTGTTATTGCATTTTATGGGATTGACTACATTATGCCATGACTGTGAGCAATATTACAGTTGCTGAGATACCAAAATTCTTAAACACCCTTTCAAATTATTGTCTGAGCAATGTCTCCCCCAATCTACAATATACTATATTATCTACATAAAGCAAAAATTCTTACAGTGTTACAGAGTCTCAAAATACCTTATCTCACTTCAGTAAATGGTATTAATGGAACATGTAAAACTAAAATGACTGTATACAATTGCTGTTTTGTCCTTGAAAGGCAATGCTTCTCTAGCAGACATTCAGAGGTTTAGCCACAAATTAGGGCTATCACATGCAACTGAAATTGCTGAGGAGATGTCAGTTAACAACATTTAGTTTTCAAATTCAAGTCTGCGTACATAGAGATTGCACAGTAGAGTTTACTCAAAAGCTACAAATAGACATTGTTCAACAATTTAGGCATGGTTTTCACTGAAGCATATAAAATTTTATAGTACAATATGGAAACAAAATCTTTCTTAAAAACAAAAGGAACCCCAGGTAATTGTCAATTTGGTAATCATATCTATGGCTCTGTCATATTTAAATAGTCATCAGAAAGAAAGAGCTGGTTAGATATAACAGACATCCATGCATTAAAGTCACCTTAAAAGATAAAAAAGTTTTGAATTTAGTGAAACAGGCAGTGTTTAGTTAACAACACTTGAATCTCCAGAAGAATACGAGCCCAGAAACATTCTAGAATTGGCCAGATTCAACAAGCTGACTCTTAACTGCTTCTCTTGTATATATTTCTGCCCCAGAAAACACTTCATGATAAAAGAGAGAAGCAAATGAAAGGTCCGTTATTAAAATCCTAGAAATGAAATCCTTTACATAGTATTTGTTTTACATGCAAACATTTAGCATTTACATGTATTTAAATCCAGTAACATTTAAGTGCATTGGAGTATCTGAGAGTGCACAGTAGCAATCCACACACTGCCAAGTTCAGACATGGCCTCCTTAAGCACAGCAGCGAGGACAGAGACAGATCTTGCTGACAGGAAAGACAGGCAAGTGCAGTGGTTTTAAGCCTGATCTTGCATGTAGATGAATCACATTTAACTTTCCCCTGGACTATTGCAATTGCAGCTAAAAGTCACTTGGTGAGTATCACAACTCAGATGCCTAAACATGGAAATCTAAGTGTTGTTTCAGTGACACAAAAACTTATTTCCATAGGAATGGCAGATACGAAACAGACATACAGCACCCACAGATCCTTCTTAACTAGAGCTATAGGCTGGATTTGTGAGCTTCAGGGCATCCAAAGTTGTTCCAAACATTTACATTTAGGCTTTTACATCCATCTTTCATGGGATAGTCACATGTTTAGTTTTCAGTGCATGTGTTATGAAAATCAGATGTCCTACACAGACATTAGAGAAAGGCACATTCATAGAGTGCTTTGATTTCCACCGGGGAGATATCTCTATCTAAGCACTATATATAGATTTCTCTCTCTTAATACCTATACTACCTGTGTGTGAACATCCTCCTCAGTCCTCCATTTAATGAGAATTCCAGCATTATAAAGCTAGATGCAAAAGTGATGCTCATTCACTACAACATCAAGATTATAGAACATCCTCAGAACAAATCAAACAATGCCAGGAGAGCTATGGATGGCCAAACCATCATTGAATGGACTTTCATTTGAAACATGCACAGAGAGGAAGCTTGGTTAACTTGTACCTAAAGAGTCCATATCAACTTGGTAACTAAATGACCTCAGGGCAGGATAAATATGTATAGGCATGGAGCATTTACAACTCTGCCTAAAGCTATCTCACTTGGATGCTCTGAATTGGCCTCCTGAGGATGCTACCTCTTTCCTTTGGCTATATAGATAGATTGGCTTTCTAACTTAGGCATGAATAAGCTCCTTTTTAAAGCTTTGAATTATTTTTTGTGGAACCTCTGTAGCTTTGGCTAGGACACATCCCGACAGATTTAGGTTTGAGGGAACCACATTAAATCAGAGTATTTCAGAGATATCCATTAATCCTCCAGGAGTTAAGACTAGAATTTAGAATGAGAAATTATGGATCTAAACACATCAATGGCATTTCTTTAAGTTCTCTACATTTCACAAAGTTGTCTCTCTAACTCTGTGAAATTTTCTAATTTGACAGCTAGATCCATAAACCATCATGACAATCCTAATGCTATCAACAGTCTTAAGTGCAGTATCAAAGTTCAGTTCATCGAACCATCAAATAATATTCTCTTTGGGGCATTTTCTCCCCTTGATGAGCACACATAAGACCTAGCCATGTTAATCATCATATATAAATTAAGAAGCCAATGTAATCCATTGTACATTCACTCTGTCAAAATGCATCAATTATTCAGTCAGAACAGTATGACTGCATGAATCATTTCCGTGTTCACCACAGAGCAGGTTGGAAAAAGGTCTTGATAAAATAACTGTGTAGGAATTTTTAAAACTATTACTCTTAACTAAAATTTGAGGTATAAGTAAAGAAGGAGTAAGCAGGTATTGGTCAGGTCTAGGACGGCTTAGCAAATAATATTTTTTCTGTCCTCCCTCCTAAGCCCTTTCCAGTTCAGATAATGTTTCCATTCTGCTGCAGGCTTCTCTCAGGAAATTAATTTCTTAGCTTGATGTCACCTGAGGACAGTCAAATGAACCAGCTAATATTTCTGTAGCCTCCTTTCTTTCTAATGCTGTATTACATCTTAACATTTCACATAACAACTGTAAGACAACCTGATCTCATTAAAAACTTTATAAAGTGCTGCACCACAGTCTATGTCATTGTATAAATAAAAGTAAGATAGGATCACTGCTTGAGGATTTGTTTGTTTCCTAAATGTCCTCTTTCACAGGGCAATGTACCGGGCAAAACTGAAGGGTTTGGCCAACAGGAAACAAGACTGGAAGAAGATTGATTTCCTCTGCTTTACACTCTTTTACAGCAGATTCTTATTTTCTTTCCCTTCCATCCCTAATGTTTCAGAGGAGCTGATGTTTTCTGGAGGGGATAATTGCAGGAGATAATCTGCATAACAGAGCGAGATACTCGAGTCTTAGATGGGACTCTTTCTTTTTGGGTGTATATGCAGAGAAATGTATTAAACAGAAGCCCTTTCAGGTACATTAAGCTTGGCAGTCGTCCTTCTCCGCTGTGAGCTTGGCACACATGACTGCAGAGCATCAGGGCTGCCACTTGCGCTCATTTTAACACCAGCTCAATCCCGACATTGTCCAGTATCTGGTTAGATATTTTGAAGAAGTTTTTCTTTCCCCTCAGTTTTTCAAATGAACTTAATATAGTGTAAAGTGAGAGTTTATGATCCCAGAGAGAGATATACCACACAGACTAGCACAGCATAAAAAGTATTAGAATAGGTTTTCCAGCATTCTCCAGTGCATTCTCTGAGCCAAAGGGACTACTTCCTAATCAAAAGCCCTCATATTTTTCATTCTTTGTTCCTCTTTTGATAACAGAAGGCCCAGACAAACAGAAACAAACAGAAATTCTATTCTGCTGTTCATGCAAGTCTGTTAACAAAATGCCTCCCATAGGCTGCTTTCTACCAGCCATGCTATTTCATTTAATCCATTCAGTCCTGAAGATCAACTTAGGCAATTAGACAAGGGATTTGGGCTCTGAGGAATAATTGGATGACTTGCATGCAATAAACTTCTTGCACGGTCTCTTTCTTTTTTCTTTTGTTCTCTTTGCTCATCCCTTTGTTTCTCATCATTAATTTTTTTAATCAAGTTTGCAACACCCTTGCAGTTACAGCAAGATAGTAATGTGACCAAGCAGCAAGAACCTGAACACCTACATTGTGGCTCCTGCTGTTTTATGCCTCTTTAAATCGTTCTGATGTGGTACCAAAGGGAAAAGCAGCTGAACTCCGATGACGGGATACAGCAGTCAAGGCTTCATTTTTGTATCTTCAGCACTGCTGAAGTTGCAGGGTGGGAGTGAATGAGCTCAGATGTCTTTGCCTAATCTCAGGTGAATCCTGGAAGAGAGCTCATATGGTGGGAAAAAGGTATTACAGCAGAATTTAATTGGTTGTATTCCGGTGAATTGTGCATGAATTGTATCACTGACAAAGATCTTACTGACAGATTAAGGATTGCTGAAATGTAATTATTACCTTTCTTTACCCCCTTAAACCATCTTCAACTTGTCATCTCCAAGTCCTGCGTCTGGGAGCTCTTTTTACCTTGGACACACAACCTCATTCTCACCCTTAGTCCTCAGCATGATGCTTCTAACTTTCATTTCCTCCAATTTTGACATGTTCTTCCCACATCAACCACATCCTTCATGTCATCTGTCTTAATATCATATTTATTTACTGTATAAAATTACCTTCCTCTACTCACATGATTTTAAACTTCTCTTAGTTCCTTTTATTTCCTACACACTAGCACAGTTTGTCAGTCTGGATACACAGTCATTTAAAATCTCATATGAGTTTCAACATCTCCCTCTAACATTGCAGTATAATTCTCTTTTATAACAAATGTCAGTGAAATATTAATGATCACTATGCTATCAACCATAAAAGGCAATAGCAACAAAAAATAAAAAGCAAATCTTACACTGCCTAACTTTAACGTGTAACCAACTGCTGAATGTGCAGAAGTCCTTTTTAGCACTTGCCTGTAAGGAATACAAATATTGCAGCCACAGCTAGCGAGTTCAACCTGTAGGAATAAAAATTTTCCTTCTAGTTGTCCACATCCAGTCTGACATGACAAATAAATACAATGTTCCGCAGACCTCCTCTGACGAGCTCCTCAGGTAACACTGACAGGCATAATATGAAATTAGGACCCACTGTGCAGAACCTTGTAGGTTTCTTACAAATGAAAAATACCCATCAAAACAAGGTCAAAAGCAGAACCAAATTTATTTATCCTCCTACTAGAGAGATGGGTATTCAGGAACTAGCATCTTCAGATCAAAGTATGGGAGGTTTTAAGACGGTATAAATACCTGACTGATAAATAAATGGAAAAAACACTTTTCAGGGTTCTTGTATGACTGGAGGCAGCACACAGCTCTGCTCTCAGTATTGCAGCAGTGAAGAGCAGGTTTGAGTAGCTCACACAGAATGCTGAAGGATTTGACTCTTGAGTTGATTCAAATGGTACTCCTGTGCTCTGCACAGAGAACACAAATTGACTGAAGATAGAGTAATGAATTAAGAGGGCGAAATAAGAAAAATATGATTAAACTAAGCTCACAAAAGGAGAGATGTTGCATTTCTATGCACAGAAGGAAAGCAAGATGTTAAGGGTTTGTGTCTTTTATGGTGTTATGTGGAGATAGCTGAGCTTGGTTTTGGTTTTGCAGCAGTCTAAAGACTGCAACAGAGGTCTCAGCAGCAGTTAATTTACTCTGTTTTGTGGCTAAGGAACACACATCAAAATAATTTTTTCTTCCTTACTTAGGATCTCAAAGGACATCCCCAGATAGGTACTGTGAATCTCACACTATTTATATCTTTCTGCTATAGACCTTAGTACATTCAAGAGAACATGGAGGTGATAAAATAAAAAATGTATTTTATGTATCAGGCAATTGTCTTCTCAAACAAGAGCTATAAAAGAAAGAGCCCACATAACGCTGTTGGCCAAACCCCATTTCAGTGTGCACTGCACGAGTGATGGACTGTACCACAGTAAGAACCAATTCCATGTTGAGAGGGAATCAGACTAGGTAACAAAGAGGGTCTTTTTTATAATGCTGTAGAAAATGGGTTTTCTGGAATAACATCGACAGGCACTTCTCACAAATGTCAACCTGGGTGACCTGGTCATGTTCCAGCCCAGGTGATTACCTTTTACACTTAAATTCTCCTGGCTTCTTTCCACTCCCTGGCCCTGATTTATGTGCAATTAAACAGCAATGGTGTGTCACTGTGCAGGTGACTGCCTGTCAGTGCAGGGAGTGGTGAGGGGATCAGCTACAGAGTGAAGAGATCGTTATATGAACTACAAGTCCCATTAAAGGTTATGAAGTTCTTTAGAGTCCTTGCAAACATACTATCTAGATGAAAGACAACCCAGCACAGCCCATTTCATGCCTCATCTGTGCTTACAAGGAGGACAGTGGATTTTTGTTTTCCTGTAGGTGAGAGGATAGTTGGCTCCCCTTTGCCACAGCAGGTTCAGCCGGCAGCTTCCTCTCCACAGTGCCCATCCTACAGTGCTCCTGATCTCCACAGGAGAGTTGCTTCATTTCCCGCTCTCTCCTCCGATGTGGCCTTTCAGCTCCACATGAGACCCCATGTCTCCTGAGATTCCATTCCTGCAATGCAGCACTCACTAGCTGTGAATTTTAGCTGAAGAACGAACATAGTGAGCAGGACTTGGAAAAATACTTGGAAGCCTTTGCTTCACATTTCCCTGCTAACACAGTATCATTTCTCTGGGAGTTATGATCTCTTTTTGTCCAGGAAATTGTGCAGATAAGCTACAGAATCTCAGTGTTTAAAGAGAAATACAGAAAACGCTTTAGCAGAAGGCTGTCAGAGCCACATGTCCCACACAGCAGCAATCCTGCCTGTGCAGCACAGCGACACAATTCTCCACTAGCAGAATGAGACTGACTGAAAAGCAAGAACTACGTATGTTGGAGCACTTGCAATCCAACAGCACACAGAGCTTTGAGTCATTTTTAAAGGTACTTTCAGGTGCATCATTTTTGGTGGAGCTGAATATTGTAGGCACTATACAAAACCTGTGAATTAAATGAGAAATGGCAGCTTCCTATGCAGCTTCCTATATTTCAAGAAGAATCTAGAGTTACACTTTGTTCTCAGACTTATTCTGCAAGTTTTGAATAGTGCAGTGGAGAAAAAGACAACATATGTTTTCAAAATAATTTGTGAGAAACAAGACACATACATAAGTGTAATTCTGAAACATGAAAATACAATAGGAGACACGAGAAAAAAAACATCATTGGCAATCATTCTAGCAAAAGTTCAATGATAACAACTATTTTGTAAGGTAATCCTTATTACTGATGCCTGAAAAATTTGAATCTGTTCTTTTGTATTCCAAATCTCACAAAAGTGATTCTTTAATTTTTGTTGGTTTTTTTGGGTTTGGTTTGGTTTTTTTCCACACTCACCAGACTTTTCTCAGAGTTGCACAGTAACAGAATGAGAGAAAATGAACACAAACAGGAGCATGGGAAATTCTGATATAAAAAGCTCCTTTATTTGTCTTTGTTTTTTCAGCTAGCATGAAACTGGTCAAATACTGGAACAGGCACCCACAGAGCTGGATGAAATCTCCATCTTCAGAGATATTCAGGACACAATTGCAGCCCTGAGCAACCTGGCCTGACCATACCCACTCTGAGCAGGGGTTGGACTAGATGAGCTCTGGAGGTCACTTCCTCTGGAGTAGAGGAATTTTTAGAGTTTTTTTTTCAATTCAAAACCATAACAAACATACATAAACACACAGGGACACAATAATTCTACCACAGCTAAACACATTCATGTATCTGCATTGCATTCTGCACCTGTGTATGTGCTCTACTGAATGTGGACACACACTCACAGATGACATGCTATGTAAAACATGGAGGCATCTGAGCTTGAAAAGGAATATTAAAAAAACATAAGCACGAGCTCCAGTAAAGTAGGATTATTCCTGACACCGAATGCTATCTCAGTATTACCTATTTTCACGATAAATTCTGACATCTTGAGCTGCAGCAATTTTAACTACAGCAGAATAGTGCAACAAATGAAAGCTAATGAAATTCAGTGTGCACAAACTGTTCAGTGTGGCTTCACGGGAGAAACAACTTAGCTCTGACCATCTAAGCAAGAGGTAGAGGACATTTTTTGAAATTCTAATTGGACTGGATTGAGGAAAAGGGCTACCCATAAGAAAAGAAAAAGATGACCCTGCTCTAAATCACTGTGCCATGGCCATCAGCTGCATCCACCCTTTGTGACACGTTTCACAAGTGAGATGAGCAAAGGAAAACAGAGATTGTGACTGTTTTCCAAGCACCCACAATAAAGGATCGGGGTACAGCCCACAGCTCTTGGACTTCTTCAACCCACTATGTTCTGCTGCTGCTGAGTAATCAATCACTTGTTTTTTTAACATGGTACCTGAATAGAAAGTTTCCTGGATACTACTCTACAGGGAGATCTTCCAAGAAGAAACAGGTTATGAATCTCAACTTGAAACAGTAACACAAATGCATTTGGGGACTAGAAATTACCAGAACATGATAATGTAGATCAAATTTAGATGAACAGCCCTACTAAAGTGAAAAGAGCAATTTCTTTTAATTGTACACTCCTTCACAAAATGCTTTTGCATAAACTCCCATAAATGCTTTTCTTCATGATCCCCCAAAGATTTAGATAAAAAAACATTACTTACAGCACTGTTTTAATTCCAACTTA
>JAOXXN010000395.1:12988383-12998395 GCA_026770055.1 Myrmophylax atrothorax | reverse complement strand
ATAGATAGATAGATAGATAGATAGATAGATAGATAGATAGATAGATAGATAGATAGATAGATGATAGATAGATAGATCATAAAAAAACAAGAAAAAACTTAACAACTAATTCAAACCACTGTGGTTTAAAAGCAGGCTGAGAAGGTCAAAGGAAGTGAAAATAATTTTAAAATGATAATATTGGACAACAGTAAGACAGCAATAAGACAAAAGGGTCTTATGTTGTATGCCCAAATCTACTCAGTAAACAATACCACAACACATTAGAAGTCACCATAAATAATTAATTTTCATGGCGGTCAGTCAAAACCTGTTAAAGTCTGTTTTGTGGCATCCCTGAAGGAATCAGGAATAAAAAAGAAAGCTTCTTCTTAGACACAACTTTGTTAATGAACAGCAAGGATAGGAGCAACCACAGAAGCAGTACATGACATTTTAATGGACATTTCCTAACTTTTAAACACTTTAAAGTTTGTGACAAAACTCTTTAATTTGTATATATTTAAAAAGGAGAGCAGTTATTGACCACAAACTTACTTGCCCCAAACTTAAATTTGATACACTAAGCATGTGCTACTTGTCAGCGAAGAAGCTCATACATGTGACACAGACAAGCTAATTCAGTTTTTAATACATATATATATATATATATACTTAATCTTAATGGGCAACATAGCCTTTAATTACTATTATTTAAGGTGCTCACAAATACTCTTGTATCCCCTCTCAGACAGAACGTGCCCATCAAGACTGCAGTGCCCTGTTTTAAAATGCAGTATTGGGCAGTAAGATGTTAAACAGTAATTGAAAACCTGCAAATACAAACTGCAAAAGCCTCACTTACAAAGTAAACAGCAGGCTCCTGAAAAAGTTTGAGTGAAGACCTGCAGTATGTTAACTCGTCTTTCGTGACTGCACCCATAAAAGCAGACATACAACCCTCTACTTTGCAATACATAATATCATACATAGGAATAACAAAAAATTCCCAAATTTCAAGCAGCTGAGATTATTAACAAGTGCCTGACAATGTAAAGTAAAATGTAGTCCTTCTTCCATAACATAAGCAATTTTTCAGAGTTGAAGTAAAGTAAGTGCTACATCCCAGCACACTGGGGGCCATGTCCAGCCCACCATTTCTCACTCACACTGTGCCAAACAGGTGACACCACCTGATACCCTGGTGTTCGCCCCCCAACAACTGCTGCCCTGTAACCATGCAGCAAGGTGGGCACACTTCTGTTGTTGCATTTGTCACATTCCAAAGAGGAGTTCAAAAATTGTGGGCCAATTTAGGTGTGAACAATACTACATCATATGCCTCTAATTACCAGTGTCCACTGAGATTGTGTAGAGAGAGCATTTAAACCATGGCTACTCTTCAACACATTCTCTCCACAACTGTACTTCTAATTCCTCCTCTGTTCATTTTAATGCATTATTGTTTCCAAATACAATGCTTTAAAATTGCAAATCATGTCTGGCTCAAGGACTGATTATGAGAAATACTAGCACTTCTGCCTCTGCATGAATAACTGATAATAATGAGTGATTGATTGAGCTCCGAGAAGTCCAACTGATGAGAAGGGTCAATTTGAACATTTTTATTAGCTTCTTTTGTTAAATCTAACACTTTGCCAGGCCAGAGACAAATACTGCATCTGGTTGCTATGATTTTTTCCAATCCTATAGAAGTACATTTCGAAAATGGATACTGGTCTAAAGGCAGACCTTATAAGAAATGCTAATGAAACCCATTTTACTGGCACTCAAGAGAAGGCCAAAGAAAAAGAAAACAAAAAGAAAAAAATCCCTCAGTAATATGAAGAGTCATCATAACTCCATTTTAAAACCAAAGTGCTCATTGGATATAGGTAAGGCATGGCCTGCCTTGTGTAAACATGAGCTACAATATGAAATCACTAAAAATGCTTGCTAAGCGCATGCAATAACAGAGAAACAAGTACAGAAACATAATACACAAGCTAGTTACAGCAGGAAATTTCAGTAGCATTATTGCAACAACTTAAGTCTTGCAGTCTTGGAAATACACTGTATAAAATCAGCAAAAGTTAACACTGACATATAAAACATTAATCAAACTAGTCGCAGTTTATCTGGAAGACAACAAAGATTAAAATTTCCCTATAGGTCTCATTACTTAGAAATGTTAATGTCAGTCAGCACTTTTTCTGTCAATGACTAAAAATCTTTGTTGATACACATCTAGAAAATAACCTCCATAGGGTAAATTCAGCAGTAGGTGATATCTGTGTATCTTTAGATATATCTATCTCTATATCTCTATCTTTATTCACATATTTACAATTATAGGAGGTAAGAAACCCCCAGACAATTTCCAGCAGAAGAAAACACTCAATATTGTAAGATCTGTAGGACAAGTCTAACCAAAATATCCCTAGAGACAGACAAGTGTGTAGCTGTCATTCTCTTCTCAGAGGATATCTACAATGATAAAAAGCAAGTTTCTTTGCTGAACCACAGCACACCAGTGCTGATGGCTGTAGGTTACAGCATCTCCTGTCCCATTCTGGGTTCCACAGTGCCACCCAACTCTTCTTGTGAATAAAAAAAAGATGTTTAATTCTAAAACCAAATAAACAATGCTAATAGAACACTTTGACAAGGTCCTCTAGAGCACAAATCATTTAATGTTCATGAAGTGTTCAAGGCCAGGTTGGATGGGGCTTTGAATAACCTGGTCTAGTGGGAGCTGTCCCTGCCCATGACACGGGGATTGTAACTAGATGATCTTTAAGCTCCAACTCAAACCATTTTATGACTCTCTGAATCTACACTATAAGGAAAAGTAGAGAGAAAAAAATGACAGGCACCTTAATTTCAAATTTTGCTGCAAAGATAGGGCTAAAGCACAGGACTTAGCCTGAACCAAGGCTCTGGTTAATAAACATTAACATGCCACTGCTGGTTTCACATACATCTGCCTGTTCTATCAGCTTATATTTTGCCCTGTGGCATGAAAATTTAGTTTACACATGCAGTATCTTCTGGGTGGAAAATGAAGAGCAAGACTTTGCACTGCAGCAGCACCACTGGAACAAACTATCTCTGGAGTAGATGCAATAAGACTCAGGTGGATCATCACTGGGAAGGCAGTCTGGCAGCAAGTCCCTACAGCAGCTGGTGTCAGGGCTTGCCCAGAGCTACCTGGAGCCCTGGAGATGCCTGGCATCCTGTAGCTGCCAGCACTCAGAGCTTGAGCTGTCTTCATGGGAACTGCACTTGAAATATCTATATCAATTGTGATTTACAGCAGTGACTATTTTAGGGCCAAACTGGGAGTGGGGATTTTTTCAGATTGAAAAGATGCACAAAGCAGGACTTGCTTGGGACTAGTTACAGGCAAGAGATGTGTGATGGTGAGTTGTTTTGCGTTTTTTTGTTCCAGTCACCATATAAATAAGCTCCTAGCAGAGAATATCTCAGACCTGGACCAGAGCTATACACACTGACATTTTTGTTCTAATTCATACCTGCTCAGGCACTAGAAGAAGCAAGTGACTAGGCCTATATTTATTGAGAAACCAGAAACATGATGTTTAAAATAAATCCAATCTTGACATTAAAGATATCCAGCTCCTGAAATGCTCTTCTCCAAATGAGATAAGCTCTGCTCACATCCAGTGCCGCACACAGTATACAGCAAATATTACTGCCATCTCACTACTTATTCTGAATATATAGCCTAGAATAAATCTTTTAAAAAATAAACAATGAAAATGGCACTGAGTCTTCACAATTCATTTATCTTACACAAGCAGTTTTCTTCCTTTGGGGTTATACAAGGCAAACACAATTAGTAAAGTATTTGGAGCTCCACAGATGATAACAGGACTCCTAACAGCTACAGATTACAACTTGTTGCTACCATTACCTGCTCAGCAACATCAGAGAAAAGAAATAGTTTAATTGTAACACTACATCCGAAACTCCTGCTTGTGCCAGCATATTGTGCTCTGAATTTCAGGATTTTAGCACTATGGGTTGAAGACAAAGATAGCATCTATAAAAACATTGCAAAATGTTTGAGATTGATTTGTGGTATGCTGCTGTTGAAATGTGTAATAGCAGTTGAGCTTGCATTCACTGCTGGCACACCTGGTGTTGAGTATGCTAGAGGCACTTGCAATCGGTAAAAAATGTACTACTTTCATTGTTGTGGTGCTCAAAATTACTGATAAAGATAAAATCCTATATGCATTTTTTGTTATTAAATTCTCTTTTTCAGAACTTCTAGAGCTAATCCATAAACTTAATTACTGGTTAGACACTTTCTTAGCAAGTACTACTTATTACACCATAGCATAAAAAAGGAAATTACATACATATTCAGTCAGCCATCCACCATCCATCTACCTTCAAACTAAACATCAGTATCTGGAATCTGTAGCTTATGCTTTTAGCATACAAGTATTTCATATTTCTACAAAACAGGAAACAACACAGGACATCAAAATCCCTGGAGACACTAGCTAGCATGGACCAGGTACTATTCTATTTTTAAAATAATAAAATTATTCTTCTAGAAAGTTTAAGCAACTTGCCAATGTCCAGGAGTTTTTCCTATTGCAAGCACAAAGGAAAAAAAACCACCAAAACATAAGGACTAACTATGATGATTCCATTGAAAAAAATAGGTCTATGCAGTCAATATATTGACTGAACTAGTTATTTACAATGGAGATTTTCTCTACTAATACAGCATTGCCAACATACTTTCAACATATAATACAAACCCTTTAAAACAGCCATATCAGTAACATGTTGTTATATTTCTCAAAATTAGTCAAGCCCACCAAGTAGTTTCACGAAACCATACTATGTTCTTTTTACCTTTTTGGACTAGGAGCTACAAGACTGATAGCAAAAAAGACTTGAAAAAAGTGTTAACATTTATAGAAACTATGAATTTATCTTCTGCAGAAGCAAACATTTAAAAATTTACTGTTAATCATATCATCAGCTAGACCAAACGTACACTGGAAAACTAGTTCTTGAACTCATTCCAGCAAGATCTATTTTTTCTTGCACTCTTGCTTATTGTAAGTTTGCACAGAAGCAGTAAAATTTAATAGGCAGTGGAACACTACATTAACTACTGAAATGTTATTGCAGATGAGAAGGGTCTGCTGCTACTTTGCAAACATGCTTACCTGAGTGCCATAAAATACTGACATAATGAGTCAGATGTACTGTGGTGCACTACAAGCAGGTCTGTGCACTTGCAATGTAAAAGCAGCTCCTTAACACAAAAGTCATACTACACAATCTCTAAAAGACATTTTTGTATGTGACATCCTACAAATTTTATTAGTATTTTAGAATTAGGCAAATATACTCCAAATAATCAATAACAGGACAAATTGCCCAGAACAGAATATTTTACAAATACACACTGTACTTTGTACTTGAGCACAAAGGCACTGTCTCAAGAAATCCCTGAGCTGCAGATCACTGAAAGCCTGTAAGACAGATCAGGCAGATATAGTCATCCAGTTCAGGTATCCTGCCTTTGGGAGCTACCGCTGATCACTGTCAGAGGTGAAGTATTGGGGTACAGGAATTACCCAGGTATCATTCAACTCTGCGTGACCACCTTCTTACACTTTGACATTAAACTCTAAGGAAAGTAACAAACATGAAAAGAATTAAAAATAATCCTTTTTCCCCCTCCAAAAGTAAGATAAACTTCCTTCATTTATGATTGGCTGAACTACAAATGCCTGAGTTTTTACTTGATATCTGTACTTTGGGATGAAAATGAAAAGTATCAGCATTAATACTACACAAATTTTATGCTTTTAATTAAAAAACAGGTGACATTTTCCGGTGTAGCAGGAAAGAGTAGAAAGGAAGATTTGTGTCAACTGTTTCTTCCTCAGTTCCACAGAAAATAATTACCTTTTCTAGCTCAGTGGATCATATCAGACACTATTAGGTACCATATCAGCTAATCAAGCTCAGTATCCTAATAGTTGCCAGGTCAAGACAACTTAGAGTAAGATGCTTGGTAGCACAATAAAAATAATCTCTTTATAGATAACTTCTTCCTTAACAGTGAGCATACCTTGAGCAGCTCAAAGTCACAAATGCATGCTGAGCTATGTTACCTCCTGTTCTCGGGGGTTACTGTGAGGGCATCAAGTCCCTGTGGGCAATCACCTATCACAAAAGTCCTTTAAAATTTAAACTTTTTCGGTGGCAATTTCTTTCCCAATGTGGGAATGGTGACACCTGAGAAGGGGATTGGACAATCCCAGTGTGTACCTCAAGGACATTTAACCTTGGGAAAACAAAATAACTTGCATTTTGAGTTGTGTGTTGCAGGACATGAATCATCAGGTGAAGAAGACCTGAGCTGAACCACTGTTGGTGTCCAATGACGAACTGTTTTTTCCCTTTCCCAAAATACCCTATCCTAATGGACTAATGTCTACAATATGGAGGGGTGGAAGACAGCTCTGAAAAGGACAAAGACTGTTTAAGCATGAGAGATAGACAGATATAGAATATGGGTTTGATGTCATTTGGGATGAAATAAGGGGTGAAGATTGTGGTAGTTTTAGTTAGGCTTTTTGGCAGGCATCAGTTTAGTAAGCCTGATAGTGCTACGTAGATTAAGAGAGATAGGTGTCACCTGACTTAAGCAACCAAAGAAATATTTCATACCAGATGATGCACACTGGGATATAAATATAGCAGAGTAGGAGGAGTTCTCTGAGTTTCTCATGGCTGCTCATCTGGGAAAGACGTGTTGTGTTGTTTTCCTGGACCAGGCCCTACCACCTCACTGCTATGGTATCCTAAGAGAGTAAAATGTTTATTCTTAGTCTTTCTCTCTGCTTGGGTCTGTCCCTCAGGAGATTGAGTTCTCTTGAGTGATCTGTAGCTAGACTGGTGGGATTTGTGTTCAATGGGGAGGGTTTTTTTGTTATTTCTCACTTGTGTAGGTGTGTATTGTAGTCTTCTCTTAATTTTCTCTTTTCTATATAAATATATATAATTAGTTTAAGTTTAAATCTTAGAGGTTTTTTTCTCACTCTCTTTTCTCAGTGAGGTGGGGAGGGAGACTGACTCTGTATTGGGCAGTTGGCATTTTGCCAGCTCAACCCAAGACACATATGCCTGCTCTTGCTATATGAGAAGGATAAGTACATGTTGATTGATTCATATTTTTTGTGATTTAGTGTATCTTATTCCTATCTTCTCTTACTGAGGACAAATACTTTTCACCAGGAGAGTGGTTAAGCACTGGAACAGGCTGCTGAGAGAGGCTGCAAATTCTCCATCCTTAGAGATATTTGAAACTCAACTGGGCATGACACTCAGCTGATGAAACGTTGAAGCTGGACTGCTGTGAGCAGGAGCTGAACCAAGCAAGGAGCCCCTCCTGCCCAAATCACTGTAAAAGTGCCGTATTTGCAGTATCTCTTCAGTTCCTCCTAATTCTATCTTTTTCTTTTTTACCCCTCTAGAAAAAGTCATAAGCAGATTCAAAGTGGGGAGAACGCTACTTGTATACCCCATTGGCACTGCATTTCTAATATTTCCTTCTTTCTTTTTGTTTCTATAAAACTTTTCTTCCTCTTGTTTTTTCCTGATATAACAACTTAAAAGCCTTAATAAGCCCTTCTGAATGTCTTATACCTAGTATTTTCTTACTGCATTCAGGTAAACACGGAGGCATGCCTTATACCCACTGTTTTCATACTATGTTCAGGGAAATACGGGAGCTCACTGACTATTTCTGTGCTGATATATTCTATTCCAGCAACCACACACTAGTTTATCCCCATTTTCCCATTTTCATTGAAGTGTTGTATTATTCTGTCTTAAATTACTATTTCGGTGCACAGGAGTAGGACACATGGACATCTTAATAGAAGGCACCAGCTTGCAAGCACACTGCAAATACAAATCATTGCTCCCAGGAAGTAAAACACAGTAGTAAGTTCAAGCTTTGCCTCTTAGAAAAGGATCAGCTGTCCTGCAGCTGCCAACTTAAGTACCTCAGGAAACAATGACTTAACAGTCTATGTTATCTCAGCTACAAAAATATATTAAGTTGCATTCATTTTCCTCTAAGACAACATTTTTATTCCTGTTTTTAAAAAGGATTCACACAGACAACTCTGCTTTAAAAACATAATCTACTGCATCCGTAATGTATACCCATTACAGGTGCTATCAGTAGTGAATTAAACCTCCTCCAAAGAACCTTTCCAACAGATAATGAAACAAATGTCATTAACAGAGTTTTCCACCTAACAAGCACTTTATGTCTCAGGACAATATTTATTTATGATACTTTGTTATGGACTAGTGCACTGCCTGGTTAGTCTTCAATTATCACATCAGGTGGAGGAAAAAATCCTGTATCTCTGTGAGCTTAAACTGAAATTGCCTTTGAATCTCTGAACTGTCAACAAATTCTTCCCTGAAAAGGCTGGCTTTGCAGAGATTATAAAGTAGGTGTCATCCTTGACACTTGCGTTCTATATTCATCCAGCAGGCCTGGAAGAGAAGCGTGCAGAACGCGGGGCAGGATGGCGGAGGGCTCAGCTGTCACCCAGCCTGCCTCCCTCGCTTGCTTTGCAGGCAAAGACGGTGCTGAAGGTGTCAAAGGTTCTCTATTTAAAGTCGCTGACAAGCAAACGAAGAACACTGGGAGAATATGTTAGCAGCCACTATAAACTCGTCTCTAGTAACAAGTCATCCTGATGCTTACTTCTGTATGTTAGAAACAAAAGCCCTGATTCTATTGAAATTTAAAAAAACCCCAAGCCCTCATATACTCTACCCCCATCAGATTTACAAGTTCAAGATTTACTCTGGGAAAATCCAGTGCTAAGAACACATAGAGCAAAGCCCTGCTTTCTGTCAGAGTGACAAACCAGAAAGCCACATATGATTATGTTAATCTCCCACTTCAAATCTCCCTCGCACAATTGCATACCACTGCTTTCTGTGTTTCGTTTAAAAGTCATAGAGTCTACTAACCACTTAATGAAGCTGCATTCCTTAAACCCCTGACAGATTATATATGAACTTGTTTGGTTTAGAAACATAAATTTGCCATTACGCTACCCCCTGCCGCAATGACAACTTAGTCAAAAGCTGGATGTGCTTGGAGCTGCAGGCAATGAAACACACATCTTCTCAAAGCAACTGATTCCATCAAGCAGCAGGAAATAGGAAGGTGGAAAAGTGTAGAGAGGAAGGAAGTACCATGGCTTGTCTTTCCAAAAAAGAAAAGCTATTTCCAATGAAGCTTATCTCTTTCAGTCCCTTACTTACTTTTAATTGGAAAGAAGGAAGTAAAGAATATGAAAATGCTTTAAAAGACACTTGTAAGAGTCCTGGGTAATCGTCTGTATCAGAGATGAGAATTTGCTGCACGGCTGATTTCATTTGACAGGCATTACTGGTGCTGTGTGTGCGAGTGGGGAGCTGAAACTTTGAAAATGGATCAGGACCAAGTAAGACCAGAGGAGCACAGAAAAAGTATCACCAACAGTATCCAACTTGCAGCCAGGATGAGAAGTGTGCTGTCCTAAGTTTGAAAGGACATCCTGCTTAGATCCTGCATCTAGGATTATTGCAGGTTGTGCATTTTCTAGCTGGTGGCAGAAAAGGGGAAGCAGATGTGGACTTAATGATAATTGTGCCAGGTGGCTTGTAATAGTAGCAGGCAGAAACCAGAGCACAAACAGCCCCAGATTCCATTTACCTGACCAACAACCCAGCCCAGCGTTTCTGATGAAGGTCTCAGCACAAGCACCACAAGCTGTCGGAGACATTCTCAGATGACCATTAGCAAATTCAGTGTGTGAGCAACGAACTTCCAAGTTTGAAATGATAAAGCCAATGGATGTTTAAGCAATAACCTCCTCCTCTATGTTCTAAGGCTCAAGATTCATGCTGGTTTGTGCCATGAGCAGCGGACTAAAGAAAAAAAAAATTCTAACTT
>JAOXXN010000395.1:12973967-12984020 GCA_026770055.1 Myrmophylax atrothorax | reverse complement strand
CATATAGAAAAGGTTACTTGTCTGGACCACATTGCTGCCCAAGCTTTCTAGATTGCTGTAAACACTCTGCCTGAACTCGCAAGATAGCACTCAAGGTACCCAATAAGCTACTGCTTAGAATCTAAAGAATTTATCATGTCTAATGTGCCTCAATTTTACCTGTCATTCCTGCTGTATAAAAATGGCAAAGAGTGCAGAAAAGAACCAGTCAGCATTTCATATCTCCTACCTTCCACACTCTCCCAGAGCAGGGTGCAATGCTCCACTCCAGGTTTGAATTTAGGCAGACAAACACGGAGAAGATGAGGACACCCCCCTGGGTCTCACAGGGACCAGGCCAAAGTGCTCTCTTTCCTACCTGACATGTGGAATTATCTCCTATGACTCTTTTGGTGTTCTATGGCATACATTGTCTAACAGCCTGGTATTATTTCACATTTTCTAAAGAAGTTTTGTAAATAATATTTTCTAATTAACTACTTTTTTTTCCTAATTAACCAGTTTTTCTAACTACTACTCTTCTACTACAATTCACAGTCTCAGATCAATTCTCAAGAACTTTTGTAGTTATAACACAGTTCAACTAATGTCTTACAGGATAAAGAAAGCAATGGGATGAAAGTTAACTGAAACTCCCCTTATATGTTTTCAGAGCAGAACCATTAATAAAATAATACTGGCAGCTCACCTTAAATAATGAAGAACTGAACATAAAAAAGAAAACAAACACTTCTTTAATATTGTTTTTTTTCTTCAAAATATATTTATTTACTCTAGCTAGCTAAAAGAAAGACTTCCTTTCTTGCTCTCTCACCCCTTCCCACAAGTGATCAAAGATGATTGCCATGCTTCCCCATTTACCCACAACAGCAGGGTGTCCCTCAGCAGTCTGCTCCTTTCAGATCACTTATGTCTGCTGGAGAGATGACTCCTTTAAAAAGAACTCAGTGTTTGGTAAAAATCAGTCTTTCACTGACCCATTCTCTATGGGTTCTTAGAGCACACAATCTTATTTAGATTCTGTTTGCCTTGAGAGGAGTATGCTGTTTTTCAATCTCAAACTGATTCATCTCTTTCACATCATACCTCCATGATACCAACAGTCTTAATACCAAAGCAAAGAACATTCATTTAGCAACTAAGCTTTGGATACAGCATTTAAAAAGAAAAAACCTCACAAACCCCAAAATGGTTTGACTTGTCAAAGGATGTGTGCACGACTTAGACATCACCAAAGACTCTTTCCAAAACCAAGCAGTTTCTAGATTAAATCCACTTTTAGCTTTGTCTTTCTTTTCCTCTGGCTTTCCAGCCATCTCCTTCTCTTCCATTCTGATCTGCTTCCCTTTAAGGACACCAGCCACAGGCTCAAAGAATGAGAGATCAGTCTATATACACCATGTATATATTTGCATAGGAAAAATGGCCTCAGCAAACATTCACAGTATCATGATTAACTAAAAGATGAAACTTCTTTTTATAATTCATTCTACATTTCATTGCAAAGCACCTACCTGAACATGTCTCCTAAGCCTTTCAGCATTCCTTTCTTTGCTTTAATTTTATCCTTCTCTTTATCTCGATCTTTCTTCTTTTCCTTTCCAGCTTTTTTTCTGTCCCCTTTATCTTGGCTTCCATTCATCTGCCTCTCCAATGAGTGGGATGGCTGGTCGCTTGCTGTGGACACAGATTCTCTACCAGATCTTGAGCTCTCCTCTGTGTCTTCCTCCACTGAAAGAAAATATTAAGAAATGTCAGTGGGATAAGAACAAACAAGAAGGGCTTTTTTTGTATATTCCATACTGTCTTTTGAAGCAGGATATATGCACACCCACAATATACGCATATTTTTCTAAAAAATCAGTATCTGTTCATGAGGGCTTCCAAGAATGTTCATTAGAACTATAAAACTGCTAAATGCAAGGAATTTACCTTTGCAGAACACTCTGAAAAACATAGTTGCTATTTTGTGGGTACTCCGAATAATATATGTATTAATAAAGAGGATTAGCAAAGTGATGTTAATTGGCCCATTTTGTTTCAGTATCTATATCAGTTGAGGAGAGCTTTAGAAATATAAGCAAGAACAACAGCATTTCAGCATGACTTGTCAGTAAATTCTTGTCATACTCTCATAAAAATATCTAAGTCATTCAGGAGCGTTAACCCTCAACACAAGCCTTAAGACTTTTTCCTCTTCTACAAGTAAAGTAATAGTTTTGTTACACTACTTCATTTCATGGAGCCATTTTAAACACATCATACATGATGATTTTAATTTTTGTTGTTATTCTTGGTTGAGGTGGGGTGTTATGGGGGGTTCAGGTGGGGAGATTTCAACCAGTGGAACAAGTAAAATCCTTTAAGGACAGATAACATGTTCGTTCTCTGTTTCTGGTCCAAGACGAAGACTCCTAAAGTATACCCAAGGTTAGATTTAACAGAGCACATGTATGTCAGGAAGCTGGAAAGAAAAATGACCAAAAGAAAAAATCCATTAAAAACCTTGAAAACTCCTCCAGTAGTTTAGTAAGAAAAAATGAAATACTTCAAGCTGGTGGGTCAGAATCCTGCACTGTATGGTTGGTGAAGCTGTGACTTCCCATGATTTCTAACATTTTACATCATCACACTATAAGCAGGGCTGCAACCAACTCCCAGTTTTCCAACAGACAGCACAAAGCACCAATTCGGATCACAGATGCACACTTAGTGCTGTCTCCTGTAGCTCTAATGAATACAAAGGCTCCAAACAACTTTTGCCAGTAGAAGTTCAAAAATACAGTTTTACATTAATACTGCTACTACTATTATTATTATCATCATCACAATCATTATTATTATCATTGTTATAATTACATATTATTAATTATAATAATTAATTATTTGCTATAAATTATTTATGTTACTGTTATTGCTATTATTTCCATAGCAAGCCAATATAGTTACAGACAGACAGTCCAAATTCAAATGTTCCCATTCAGTACACACTTAGCTAAGCATGACCCCTGATTATGTACTTGTCTTGTCTAAAGCTTGACCAAAGAACTGAGTTTAAGTCTGAAAGTCACATAGATTACACAGTCTAAAGAAAAGAAAAAAACTTTTGTACTCAATAAGATTTGGAAATGATCATGACTTATAGAAGGAAAAACAAATATTTTTTAGTTTCCCCTTTGTTTACTACTTCTTAATATTACTCCTGCTAATGTTACTAAAACCCTCAGCAACTCTTCCACATTCAATAGAAGAGCGTAATTTTTAGAAATGTCTCATATATGGACTACTGTAGAATATAAACTCGCTTTTCTTAGTCATCATTCATATTGACCTGACAAGTAAATCATTGAACCTGAAGAGTCTACAAATCACTGCCTGAAAGCCTTTCAATATCATCTCTCCTCTCTCTCTGACACGATTGCAAAATACTTTTTATTCATTAATATTACAATCCACAGAGCTGTCCAACAGACTTAGTACTTACTCATCAAGCATCAAGATTCTCCAGCCCTGGAAGATCACATAAACATATTTCAAGAAAAACATGCCATGAAAGATATATCTCAACACTAAGAACTATTTTTAAATCTCAATGAGTAGTGTAAAGTACAAACCACCAAGAAAAAAAAAAGAAACAAACAAACAAACAAAAAAATGAAAAAAACCAACCCCCCCCCCCCCCAAAAAAAAAAAACAGAACAAGGCCAGTCCGTGGCATTTAATGTTAACTTGTCTTCAGGACTGCTATGAGTAAAGTAGATGATACAGTTTCTCAAATGTAGACACAGTTTTAATATTCATATAACCGTATTTTAGGAAACTAATAGGTCCTATACATGCCTCTGTACTAGCTGTTCTTGTACTTTTTTTGGTCACAGCATTTCTTAATCAGTGTCTGGAATGGTATTTAGTTATTATTAAAAGAGTTGTGGAAAAACACTTTGGAATAGAGATGCTAATTTTTTGCACGTTAATTTATAGCTACAATCTGTTCCAGTTAAAACCAACTAGACATTTAAAAGATTGTACTTGCAAACGAATATAATTAGTAAAAAAAAACAACTTTACATAAAATTTCTGACAAATTTTGCAGTCAGCTGTTTACTTGAAACTTCATTCCTAGAATTTTAAAGATGAATCAGTTTGGACTTATGTTTGCTCATATTCATATAACAATACACTATATTAAAATAAATGTGTTGTGCTATACTGAGCTGCTGAACAACTTCTCTTAACAATGCTTTTCCGTATTATTTATTTTGCGTATTCTGTGGAGAGAATATTGCCTCCTTTCCACACTGGTGCTGCAATATCTGTTGGTCTATAATGCAGAGTTTGTTTGCAATTAGCTCAGTAGCTTAGACTGAGGCCTGTGAACTAGGATGCCTGTCCTCCTGGAGTAAACACTGGTCTCTCTACTGGACTAAAGAGCTTTTCCAGTTTTCGTAAAAGGACTCAACATGAAAAAAACTTGTTTCACTTTTATGCAGCACAGTCATTCTGCAATTAACATGCACCTAATTACTAGTGTTTAGAACAAATGCAAATGCTGCTCAATTAAAATTCAAGCCCAGGCTACAAATGAAACTTCTAATTTTTGCTATGTTGCAGTAATGACATTAGGTTACTGCAAAACGCAGAATGTATTTGTTTTGGTGCTGTTATTTTCTTCCTTTCCTGCAACCTCCTGCCTCCCCATTCAGGATGTTGAAGCCAAAAAATTGAATTGGAGTATATTTTAAACATCAATTAAACCTGAAAACTAGTGTAATTTCATGAACCACACTGTGCTACAGAGAACTACACAAACAGGTATTATGAAGCTATTCCCCTAATTAGCCCATAAAATGGAAAAGATGCACATGAGGAATCAAACTACTTAATGTGAAGCTATTTTGCCACTAAGCTTCTAGGCCTCTTATTGTGATATTTAATACAGCCCTAGATTCTAGCAATTAAGATTCAGCAAAAGATTAGAAAGCTTTGTCGATCTCTCCCAGTCCAAATGCCTTATTCTCATTCATGACACTAAAGATAAACATTTTCCTTCTAGTCAGCTATTTCAATTATTAAAAAAAAAAAAGAAAAAAATAAACTCAAGAAAAAAGATCTGTTGAAGCTGAACACCCACACCTCTCCACAAATGTTCCTTCTTTACAGCCGTTAAAACTCACACACATCTTATCAAATCCTTAAAGTGTTACTCCAGAGCTGGCCAGTGCCATCTGATTGTCATCCTGCAGTTAGTAATTTAATAGAATACTGTTCCAAGGACAGCAGGGACATTTAAAAGATTCAGTCCCTTTGCTACATATGCTACCTGTATTTTTTATGGCTTTTGTACATGTGATGATGACATGTTAGGAATTCCTCTATACAATATATTGCAGTGCTATTATTTGCTATTCCAAAGCGGGTCACTGTCTGGAAGACAAAGAAACACTCCTAGCCCTGAAACTCTTGGAGGAGAAAGAGGAAAAAATTCAAGACAAATGGATCCAACCTCAAGGGCATCAGCAAATTGACCTCCAGCATGTTTGCCTGGGTTTTATAATGAGAGAAAGACACATTTTAATTTCAAACAATTATGGAATAATTAAATACAATTTAAAAAAACTTAGGAAACGTCGTTATGGCAGCAGTGAGGCATTAGTTACGTTAGGACCAGATTGCTAAACTCCTACATATTCATATGTGCCCAGGCTTTGTCCAGCTGAAGACACCATTTGGTAAATTCTCTGGAACCTAAGGCCACATATAATTTACACAAAGTGGAGCAGACTGCAGTGCTTTCAGTCTTAATGCAGATACAGCCATGTTTTCAGAAAGACAGGCAACATATGGCTGGGATAGTTCTTAAGTTCCCATGGCCACCAGGAGAAGGAGCTGACCTTGAGGACTGAATTCTTTCCAACCAACTTACTGTATTTGCTTTGCTACTCATCTGGCACTATGAACCTGGCACTTCAAATTTCTGGATTACTTCTTAGGTGTTTCATTACAATATGTGGAAGCTGTTAGAACACAACTCAACAGAAGGCATAGCTCTACGCATATAGCTTACTCTCACTTTGCTCAGCCCTTCTTCACTGTGTGAAATCTGACAACAGCCTCACTCTTGCTCTCTTATGACATGAGATGGCTCTTGTTCCACCAGTGCTAGACAAATTCATCCAAGCAGAGAGATAAGGGCAAAGTCTCACCCCACATCATTTCCATTTCAAGACAGAAGGCTTTGACTGCTTTCTACTTGTGGTGGTTTTGGCTGAGGTAGGGTTAATTTTCTTCACAGTGGCTAGAATGGAGCTATGTTTTGGATTTGTGCTGACCACAGGGTTGGTAAATCAGAGATGTTTTTGTTATTGCTGGGCAGGGCTTACACAGAGACTACATCTTTTCTGCTTTTAGCACTGCCACACTGGCAAGGAAGTTGGGGCTGCATGGGAGGATTGGAGGAGACACAGCCAGGACAGGTGACCCAAACTAACCAAAGGGTTATTCCAGACCATATGACACCATGCTCAGTATGTAAAGCTGGGGGAAGAAGAGGGAAGGGAAGGTTTGGAGTGATGATGTTTGCCTTCCCAAGTCACTGTTCCACGTGACGGGGCACTCCTCTCCTGGAGATGGCTGAACACCTGCCTTCCTGTGGGAAGCAGTGAATTAATTCCTTGGTATGCCTGGCTTGTGTATGCAGCTTCTCCACCTCTATTAAACTGCCTTTATCACAACCCATGAGTTTTCTACCTTTTGCCCTTCTGATTCTGTCCCCAGTCCTGCCAGTGGAAGAGTGAATAAGTGGCTGCATGGGGCTCAACTTCTGGCTGGGGCTAAACCATGACACCACTGATCCCATGAAAATGATACAAAGGGCTCCAAATACTTCCTTGCTACTCTCTATGCATTCTATCAACAAGCTCAGAACCCCTTACCAGAATCTCATAAACCTATACTCACCTTGAGAGCGTTTCATGTCAACAGTTTTGCTATGTTTTTGATCAAATGAAGTTAAACTATCTGTAACTTCTGGATAAACCTTGGATATCTGAAGTTTCAAAAAGGGATATTACTATCAGTGGGATCACACTAAATAAAGTCCTCCATAAAAACATGGTCTTATGTCCCAAAAGACCATAGGCATGCAGCTTGTGAGAATGAGCAGGGTCACTACACATTTTCTTACACCTGTTCTTCTGGTGGCCAGAAGGAGATAGACAGCCAGCAGCACCAGACCAGCATTTAGCCTCACTGCTGCATGAAATTGTTAGGTGCTGAGAAAGCAAAGCAGAATTCATTCTGTCTGTAACTACCTTTGAGAAAAGTGACTGGGAAAATGACCTCCCTTTCACTCTCAGAACACTTTTACAACAAGGCAGACTCAAAAAAAAAAAAAAAAGGCATTTTTAAAATATAAAAAAGTGTTTATGTAAGTAGTTTATGAAACAATTTAGGGAAAGATACCTATTAAACAATCTTTCTGAAATGAAAAAGTTTTTCAAAAAGAAGAGAGTGAAAAATTCCTTTTCAAGCCTCTTTCATTAGCATTCAGGCTAAATACTTTACTACTTCAACCTCTTCCCACCATCATCTTCATTCATAAACTTCTAACTAGCTGCAGGTTGATTAAAAAAAATTCTGCTGGTATGTGACAAGTTGAAAGTAGTACAACATGAAGGTTAAAAATTCAATGATTTTAATACAACCTCTGATTGAGGTAATTTACCATTCATACTATTTTCATTCAATACGAGTTGTCATTTTACCAGCCCATTCTTACATAGTTCAATAATGATAAGGTTAGCTTTGAAGTGATTCTTTTATGTTAATGACATTCTCCACATGTTGGGTCATACTTCAGGTTAAAGAACTGAAAATGTAAATGAATGCCCATTAGGGTGGGTAATAGCTGATCATTAACTTTATATTTTATTAGATCTGCCAGACTTACTCACTCTAATTAAAGGACAGCAATTTCTTTTTATTCCCCCAATGATACAAATGTACTCTTCAAAGTTAGATGTGTATATATTTGTACATAAGTTTAGTGGGTTAATTTGTAATTCTGCTTAAATTTTTTTCTTATTTACATTAGAACATTAGTTAGTTTACAGTCTTAGAGAAAATTTTCATAGTAATTTAACTAAACACACTCCCAGTAGTCTTATTTTCTTATTTTAGAAAGAAAGGAAGCTACAGAATTTTGTGATCTGTTAATGCAAATGAAGGAAAAAAGCCTAAAAAAAATTGATGTAGTTAGTTCTATTCTTTTAAAATCCTAAAATTATCTTCTACTACTTTAATCGCTTTCTAAAGGAATCAACCTATGTTGTTAATATTCCTTATGTACAACAGTAGTTTACTTACAAGTTTCCATGCCTTCATCGTCATCATCTGCTACAGGTTTATCATATGATTTGTCTATGGCAGCTCTGAAGCTTTCATTGCAGCCTCGTCCTCGGATAATTCGCGGCCGTGGGCGGTGGAAGGGAATGTCACCATTCAGAGTCACCTCAGCTACGGCTGTCTGAAGGCTTTCTAATGAGCTGGATTTCTTCAGACCTAATGAAGGCCCCACATCTCTGGTTGGGGAACCTTAGTGATTTAAGAGGGGGGAAAAAAATGTAATTAGAATTACTATTGAGAACTGCACGCTTGATTATGCATATCCATCCTGAAAGTCTTTGGGGACACACTTAACATTATTCACATCGTCTCTCAATAATCTGTAGGGAATTCTCCACAGATTTGTTGGTCTCAGAAGCGAATGAGTATGTCAAGTCACAGTCAACGAAACAGACAACATTAGCAATGTCTGGCTTCTCAAATCAGTGAAGAGAGACCAACATCCATTACTATTATTTTAAACAACTTAAATGATAAAGAAACCATGGGGCTTTCAAACCATAGCTCATAAAAACAGAGATGCATATCTAATGGAATTAAACAAAACTATTAATTACTTTTTGTTTGAGCAGAAAATTTCATCTGTACTAGCAACTGAAGAACAGAAGACAGATTAGGGGCACGAATCCTGCTGGGTTTAGTGCAACAGTCTTGCAAAGTAGCCTGACTTCTGTCTTCAAGGAATACACTGTTTGTTTGAGTTTTAAAGCCTTGTATCAAATTGCTAACAATTTCATAATTAAATGCTTGGGACAAATATCAGTTGACTTGATCAGATGTTGTGAAATTCCTTAAAAATAATCTGTGGAAAGGACCAATTAGACAGGCAGTACCAGTTATCCAGCTGGAAAAGAAACATACTTCTGGCAGTCACTATGTTGAACCTCGGGCAGCACTACAGCTGGGGCAGAGGGCAGCTCTTATCACTGCAGCATGTCCAAGATGTGCCAAGGAAGCCCCAGGCAGCATTCTGCAAAGGCCTTTCTCCCTCCAGATTTTTCTTCCTAGGTTTGTGGACTAAATGCACAGCCTCTGTTCTTAGATACAAACTCACAGTGCAAATCACCTGACAATTACACAATTAGATCTCATACTAAGTTAAAACTGAGAGAAATCTTTCAGGGGGAAAAAAATCACTGCATTTATTTGAAGTGATTTTGTTCAAAAGTGCAGTAAAGTCCTTGGCTAGATTTGCCATAGGATTTGGGACTGGAAAGCAAGATAAGGTAGTACAACATCACCATGGCTATATTCCCTGAAAACCAGGACCCTCATGTAGAATATGAAATCCTCACTTTTTTTCTACCCAAAGGAAGCAGAACAGATAAATGTTGCGGCATCACAGCAGTCCCACTTGGAGGGCTGTTACTCAGTTGACATCAGGATCCTTATCTGACAGAGGCATAGAAAGGTAAATTTCACAGCCAGCCACCACTGAGAGACAAAGCTAAGACCTGAACCCCCTGGAATACCAAACCTATGAACAGTACATTAGTACTGCTGTGAATAAAGGTGGAATAAAGGAAACCCCTTATTTTAAAGTATTTATCTCAGAATAATATAAAGTTCTGAAGTTGGAGCCTATTGTTGTAGACATTAGGAGAGAGAAGAGGGACAGATCAATCACTCCTTTTTATGAAAATTATGTGA
>JAOXXN010000395.1:12948779-12973867 GCA_026770055.1 Myrmophylax atrothorax | reverse complement strand
GAAGTTACCTTAAAATAAGGGAAACTGATACTACACTACTAAAACTATTCAGTATTGGTTGGGGAGGAAGGGGTTGCTGGGCCCACAGAAAGGATGCAGAATAGCAGCATGACAAGTCTTCTCTATGCCATTTGTTAACTTGGTATTAAGTGGAGCAAAGCAGCAAGTGCTTTCATTTTCTATTCAGCTATTAAAAGTCTGAGCAATTACATTAAACTGAAATCCCTGAGATCAAATAAATTCAAACAGCAGCTGCCAAAGAATTCCCCTTCAACTGACCTATTGATGACATGAACTTGTAAACAGAAACAAACCAAAAATCCTCTCTCACATGTCTACACAACTCCTGCAGTTTGGTACCACCAGTAGTCCACAGACCTGCTGCTTGGATCCTTGGTAAGAAATAAACACACACCAGCAAAGGAAAACTTCTATCTTGATGAACTCACATCTCCTAGAAGAAGCCACTTTCTCACTCACAGCCTGTACTTACTGGAGGGCTGAGGGTCATGAGGATGGTTGGGGGCAGACTGCAGTGGCCAGCTGGGATCAGGGAGTGTTGGTGGCTTCCCAGCTGTGCTAACAACCTGCAGTCCAGGATCACCAAACTTCTGAACATGGACTGAAGTCTAGGGGAAGCATTTTACAAAACATTCTCTTTACCAAGTAAAAGAACTCCAGTTAAGACAGTGTCGTCTACAGCTGTACACTTTCTAGTTTATGTCAAAATGTGCTATTCCTCCACTAATGCCTGCAGTACACAAGAAATGAGACTTTATGCTGTTTTCTTCTTTTCAAGACTGTATTTATTCTTTTTGAAGCAGTCCATGAGAGAGAAAAAAAGTTAATGCAACATTTTGAAGGAAAAAAGAGGAAACAGGACAATCATATATGAACCAGCTGTTTGACAGATCAAACTTCATATACAAAAGGAAAGGGTGTCCTCTTACATGGAAACTGTAAACTTTCTTATTGCACATTCTGCTTTGCAACCTTCCAAAGGAAGTGATCATATATCTTTTCCTAATTACTGAGTGGCTCTTTTTCTAAACAGTAATTATAAAGAAGGCATTTATGTGCCCATTTATGTTCATAAAGGACTTTAAAAAGAAATTCCATTTACTGACACCCAATACAGATCTTTGTGAGAGCTGTATTTATGTAAGCTGTGCTTTCCCAAAGGAAAAGCTGGATGGGATATGACCTACTGTCGAGTCCTGTAAAACTAATAATGGATTTCAGAAATGGTAAGAATATTTATTGAACTTGGGTGGCCATGAACACAAATGTGAACAGGTTGCAGACTCTGAAATGGGGAAATCTCCTTTCACAAGCAATTTAAGCATTGTGATCTTAAAGCTATGTATATTTTAATACCTTAACTATCTTCCATGGCTACTTCACAGCAAGTCTACTCTTTTCAAAATATGTACTTAAGTCTTCCTGTAAATTGAGTGAGTTAGGAATTTATTACTAGAATTCACCAGCCAGAAAAAGAGTTGTTTACTCATAATCTGGTAAAAAACATCAAACTTTCTTTAAAATGGATTCTGTTTAAAATTTATGAGTCACATCAAAACCTTGTTTTCTAAATACAAAAATGTCAGCATTTTCTTCCAGTCTTTACAGCACTGGTGGTAATCATCAGAAATGTTATCTGCTCAGAATGAGTTCCACTTCTATTTTGACACCAGAATTTAAAGTAGAAAAAAAAAAAGAGAGGAAAAGACACATTTACCTAAAGGATATTTATGTGACTGAGGATGAAAGGGTTTCTTTTATCATTTTTAAAATTTGGAGTTTATCAAAATTTCCCTTTCCAATGATTTTCCTAACAAATATCCCTTGAGGTAGCTTCATACCTGTGTACCCCCGTGATCCTCCTGCCGTAAGTGCCACTATGTGTGCAGTCTCCTCACACGCTCGGCCACAAGGCTCTGCTCTGCGTGCCCTACACCCCTATGCATCTCCTGAGTGCTCTGTGACATGCTCACCCTGCCAAGCAAGCCCCTGCCCACCACACATGCTCCACTCCCTGTGTACCCAGCTGAGGGACAAGGGCCAAGCCTTGCCCTCCTGTCCCTGCAGCCACCCCCTGATCATGCAGGGCTGTGCAGGCAGAATGTGTGTTGGCTCACACGTAACTTCACAGCACCTACAGATCCAGTGAGACACTTAATGCACAGACATCACATGGAATCTGTGTGCTGCTCTCTGCTTCAAGTGCTTTGTTTCTCCCTGGCACTGACGCTGTTTAACAACTCATTGTGCTTCCACTTAACTCACCTTAAATTAATTATTTATACAGTGACACAAATCAGATTGGGCGAACTGCAAAAGCAAAACTCATGGTGTCAAAACTCATGATGTTTTATCCAGTGACTAATTTTAGTCTGGGAAGTAAATTTTTCATCAGCACATTCTTTTAAGTCAACTAAAATGACTTTTTTTTTTTCCATTCTGAAACTTTATTTTATGAACTGTCAAGTCAAATGCTACCTGCAACTGATACCAAAATCTTCTCTGGATTTGATTTAACCAGTTTTCCAAAAGGCATAAAGTCTACTTTCTAAACACTTTCTTGAAGGATATTGACAGTGAGCCTATTTTCTTACTAAGATTACATTTCATAAATTCTTCCATTTCTAGTTCAATTCAGACACTGAAGGAGTAACACTTCATCTGGGGAAAGTAGGGGAGGAATAAAGCAAGAAACTGCATCAAAACCTCTTTGGTTTTGTTTCCATTAAATAAAAGTTTCCTTTAAAAGCACTGTGCAAACAAATAAGTAAGTAAATAAATAATATTAAATAAATGTTCTTTGACTTTTTTCTTTCTTTGTCATTTTCATAATGTATACATGGAAAAATAACCATCTAGGGCTATATTATGCCTGGGACTCTATAAATGAGCTATGCTCAATTGCTACTGAATATACTTCTGACCTCTAGGATGAACTGTAAACACTGCAAGGATTAGGTAATTCAAGTGAACTACAGAAAGAAAAATAATTAGAAAACTGTTACAGTAACTTGGGCTGGTGTGTTCTATGGTCTCCCTCTCAGCTAATACTATTAATTCCAACTGTGACAGTAACAGAGCTTGTTTTTATCTTTTCTAAAGTAAATATATGTTGAAGTTTTCTGGCTTCTAGAGTTCATTAAAGTATAGTTCACCACCCATTGCAAGGGGTTTTTTTCCTTAGAACCAGACAATTTTTAAGGCAAACTACAGTAAGTGGTTTGTTTAACAGCCACATCCATCTTCAGTAATGGGAGAAATCCAGTGTTTATATACAAAACCTGGTTAAAAGCACATAAGATAAATAAAGTAAAAGTACAGTAAAAGGTGTTTTTCCTTTTTTCCAGCCATTGAATTTGCTATGCACAAAATATGTAACTGTCTAGTCCAGATGGTATGGTCATGCTCTTTCACCTAAGTTCTCCAACATGGTTGGTTTTTTTTAATTTAATCCAAGTGTTACACACAGAGACAAACTACGTTCAATTCATACCACCCTCTATTGATACCACCAAAACTGCTATGCACTTTTAAAACCCAAGCATCATATTTTACTAAAACACACAGGTTTTACACCATTCTAATCACATCGCATTCAAATAGGCAGGTTAATAAGAAAATTAAGAATAATTTACAATAATTATGAGTATGATCTTTAACTCCTTTTTATGTGAATAATGCTCAGGGGTGAAGGCAGTTCCTAAGCACTGATTATTACCACAACCATTAACACAATTGATACATTCACACTCCAATGACTTTAATCCATCAAAACATTCATACATTTTAATTTTGCGTATTCATTCTTAATTTGTAAAGCTGCAAGTCTGTGGCCATATTCTGCAACATTTTAAGAGCTAGAAGACTAAGCTGTTCAAATAAAAATTATAATTTTATCACTTGATTACTTATAGCTTTTCAGTATTCCTACTCAGGTTATAAAGTCTGGTTAAACAGAGATGCAGTTGTGAATTAGTAATTGTAAATTCTCTATAGAATGCACTACTCCTCAAATCATTCTAAAATAAATAATATTTTCAGGTTAAAAAGGTGAATTGTTCCTAATTAGATCTAAGTAATGTTATGGTGTCCTCTGGATCTAGCCTAATTAAAATAGCATTCCATAGGTCAAAAGCTAACTTATATTAATAAATCATAAAGGTTCATAATTGCAGTTGGTGCATTATTTTAATTACTAATAAAAATATGCCTTGAAAGCTATTTCTCATTATCATTTTGTGAAACATTACAGTGAATGGTATGTGGAAAAGATTCTATTTACATAATCTTTTGTTCTTTTATGAGGCTCAGGTTTCAGCTCCAAAAGCAAATCAACTTGCACAAATAATCTTCAGCTCAGCACAGAACATGTATCTGATGACCACTTAAGGCCAAGGCAGCAGTTTTCTAATTAAAATAATTATTTTCAAGCACAGTGTTAGCACTGTAATAGCCAAACACTTGACTCTTCTAAATCATCTGTCTGTGCATTACAGTTTGAAGCTAGGAGATTTTCTAAGACTTTTTTTTGAGAGGACAAAAACCCCCAAATAACTCCGAATATTTATGAGTTCAAAGTGTAGAAACAGGTGTCTGCCTACAGTCACATGCATGACCTGGTTGAATATAATACCCTAGATACTCATCTCTATAGAAAATTTTCTTTTTCTGTACGACTTGATTATTCACAACAATAGAAAGCAGCCATGCAAGTACTGGAATATTCATGTTTTCATGCAATTTGACTGGCAGTTCTGTAATTGTGGTAAGCTGCTTTGACCAAGGTTACTATAGCAACAGCCTTACTGTCAATTCTTACCTGTTTTCTGGTCATCCATTGTACTGAGCTTAGTCTCGTCAGCTACTGTTAAAAGGTAAATGCATAACGGTTAGCCCAGTTAGTGTCCATGCCCCACATGCATCCAACCATTCCTTCTGTTTTGCATGATTTTTTTCAAGTTAGGGGACCTTAGAAATGTCATAATTCATGCAAATAAACTGCAACAGTAAGCAAACATTCTAGGTAGAAATGGCAGCAAACTAGTAACCTTCATGCAATGTCAGTCATGTTCACATCACAGGCAGGTACAATATGTTATTTACATGTTAGCACATTGCAACTAGTCAAGACAAGTCAATACCACCAACCTTACTGTACCCTGAGGAAGTTGGTGAACTAGGGATTGTAGGCAGGATATTCACAACTATTGTAAAGGAGCGAATTGCGTTATATTTTATCATTCTGAGTAGGGAATTTTGTGTGTTTAAAGAATCAAAACTCACTGTTAAAGGTTATTAAAGTCCTCACTTCAAACTCTAAATTCAATGGCCGAAAAATAGATCATCTTGTTAGCAATTATTTATTCTCAGTTGGTTTATCAGTTAAAATGATAATAGGTGATTGCCTATCTTAGCTGTTGTTACTTCATAGGGCTTATGACATAAATATTAAAACTTGGGTCACAAACAGATGTGAGACTAGTCCCATTTTCCAATTCTAAATTCATCTACAAAATGAGAGACTATGAAGGACCTTTAAGGCTAACTGCATTATAATCATGAACTAAGAATAAACCTGGTTACCCAGAACCACAGTATGGTACAGTTTTACACAGTTATTCCGCGTGGATTGGTAAATGCACTGTTCACTTCCATTTTAATAAATACTGTTCATTATGTTTATGTATAACCATATATTCAGAGGGCTACAATGTTTGAATGTATGGACATTTACAAATAACAAACACCACATAGGCCACTTGGCCATTACGTTAGTATTTTACTTCCCACAAGTAGACATTACGTGCAGTAGTACTGCACATACACAATGGGTTTGGAATTACAAAATCTATATACTTACAACATGAAAATCAGGTTCATATAAAAAAAATTGAAAAAATATCACTCACTACCTAGATCCATGCTTTTGGATTTTCGTGTTTTAACAAACTCCAACTGACTGGCATCTGAAAATTGCTTTGTACGCTTTTCTGACATGCTCTGGCGTCCAAAACCCTCTCGCTGGAAGGCAAGCACTGGATCAACATCTGGACTAAGAGTGCTGTAGGAAGGGAAAAAAATCATGCGAACATTTATCAAGATCACGCAACCTTTCACTCTTCAGAGAAAAGCATTTATTTAGCACGTGACTTCTACCAACGACAAAGTGCACAGTTTTAAATAAACCACTGGAATTATTCAGTTACACACACCATAGATTTGTTTTACTGCATCAAGCAATTCTAGTCAAAGAGTGTCGAGACCCTTAATAAAAGATACACATATCTGGTGCAGTATACATTTACTATCAGAACATAAAGCCCAACACAGGAAAAATTCGAAGGAGAATAAAATAGTTCCTTTTTCTTCCTGAGAAACAAATATATTCTAGTGATAGAAAATTACCAGATTTTTTTTCATCAAAAAGTGTTTTTAGGAAAGTATAAATAGAATCTGTCCTGCCTGAAGCCCACAGAGCTTTAAACTTCTTCATTTAAGGACTTTGCATTAAAATTTCTCTCCATATGTCAAATTGCTCATACATTTTTTATAGTTTCCCTTGCTTTTAACCTGGCTATGACAGAGAACCATATTTTCACTCATTTCTTCCCTACAGAACAAGAATTTGCCACAATGGATCCACCACTAAATCAGGGATGTGGGCAACTGTTCTGAGTTTTGATCTCTTCTGCAGGTTTCTTATGTGAGCTCGGCTCAGTGAGTCAGGTCTTCCGCAAGCTTCACCAGAAACATGCCAAAAGACAGATTCACTAATGTTGGTCAAACATTGGCAGAACCATGAATGCAAGAGGTGTGCAAGCTAAACCCTAAGCCTGCAATGTGTCACCATGGACACAACACATGTTAAAAACAATTTTAAAAAAACCAAGATTGCTTACTGCTAACAAACAGTATGAAAGCAAACACACAAAGATCTTCTGACTCCTGGAAAAAGGGAGAGCATTTAAATTTCTACTTCAGCTGGCATAATAAGAAATCAAAAGCAAAAATACTAAAATATTAGTATTTTGCACCATTTTTATCTATCCTATAAGAAAATGATCCCTCAAAGAGACCCCCTTGATTGTTGTTGTACTTCAAGATAAGAAAAACTAAGTATTTTGTCACTGATATGTCTGAATAGATCTCTAAATAAATATTCAAATGCCATTCAAAATATTGTGTACATACATCTTACTGTTTAGTACATGTTTCAAAATAATTACCTTTTACTGTAAGCATTAAGTATAATATACATTTCATTCCTAGTGAGAAACAGGCAAAGAGCGAATTTCTACAGAAACCAACTCATACCTTTAAATTCCGTAACATGCACATGTTTATGCATGCTATATACTACAATTTACAGAAGCATCCTTGATCCAGAAACACCTGGGTACTAGGCACAACAATGAATAGGGATAGGGAAAAGTGTTCAAAGGCATGAAGTACTATAAAGGACAAAAATCACTATCCCCATTACCAGACTGCCGAGCACAAATTCAGTCTAGTAATGGCAGATTTACAAATCATATATGTGCATGTGACAAGCACATAATGCTTCAGTGTGAGCAGGATCAGAGCTTATATGAATAAAGCCAATGTCAAGTGCCTTTTGACTTTAATGTTTCTGGCTCAGGCTCATAATATTTTACATTTAATTACTCCAACTATTTCAGAGATGTCTGCGCAATTTAGCAACGTTTTGAAGCATATGCTTAAAAGCTCTGATGAATCAGAGACCAAACTCAAAAATAACTATTTAGTCCTCACATTGACTCCCACAAAAAAGGGAAAAAAATATCGCCACATGATAGAAAGATAAAATAGACAAGGCCAATATACTATTCTAGCATTTACAGCAATGCAACACATAGCTGAATGAGAACCACCAAAGTCTGAAATGTCCTCCAAAGTGACTCAAACTGAACTTACAGGGTTTCAACACCTTTCATAATCAGATTATAATTGACTTTCCCAAGGCCACACAGGAGTTTCTGGCTCACTGCTACTCAGCCCTGACTCTGAAGGCCAGAAAAATGTGGTTTTACTAAGTGAGAATATTTTTCCAGCAACATCTGTTAGCACAGTTCACATTTGTTAGAGATGACCAGCTTCATCTTGCCGAACAATATGTATCCTGTAACACTTTCTTCAAAAAGGGTAAATTTATTAAAACTATTTGGTTTGGCTGTATGCTTCTTTTTTTCATATGAGCTTGCTTTGATCAATCTATATAAAGCTTCTAATAGAGCTGAAGATCATTTCCATAAAAACATAGCACACACATATATATTGAACTTGAAGTCCTAAGAACAGACTAAAACTCCAAAGGCAAATATAACTTGAAAAGGATACCAAAGGTCCCTGAGAGAGCAGTGGGGTCTGGACATGGCATCAGCAACTCGGAATGTGGGAGATTGGATCCCAGTGTTTCCACTGACACAACCTTTAGGGACCTTCTCTCTGCTTCCCTGATCTGCCTTTACACACACACACCCTTCCTCACACACTTATTAGGGGAATTATTACTCCATGTTTACATAGTATCGTGCACACTGAAGGTGCTACTTAGCACCTTTATCTGAGCCCTATGTAGAGTTATCAATTTTCAAGTCCTGCTTTACTTCTATTATTAATGACCCATCAGTGTGTTTTAGTAATTAAGGAAGAAGCAGGTCACATGAGTCTGAATGCATGTACCTTGTCTAAAAGTATTCAAAAGTCCCCATGAAGAGCCACAACTGCAAAAACCAATGAGCACAGAGGAGGAGCTAATGCCCCTAAAATGCCTCATTTTCATATTTTTCAACTACATCAATAAAAGACAGAAGGTGAATTTAGTGCAAGTCATTAAGCAATGACAAATGCAATTTACTATATTCTAGCATACTTAACAAATAAGATTTCTGGAATGACAGCTGATCCTTAAAAGAATGTAACCGTTTTCTGACCCTCAATGTTATTAAAATTCCACTTATTAATCCTGTCTTATTGCCCCTTTGTTTTCATAACATTTTCATCAAGGATTAGGAAGATATTGTGAAGCTGGAAAAGCTTACATTTTCTTCTGTGATTCAGAACAGCTGCCATTCTTGTTTGGATAACCCTTCATCCATATTCTTAGTTTTACCCTTTGTGCCTTCCAGCAAAATCATACAATGCACCTTCGTTTTACAAGTCCTCCTTCATCCATTAGCAACAGGAAATTAATGCAACTATCTAATTCTACTGCTATTTACTTTTTTTTACAAATAGAATACATTAGATAGTAAAGTGCAGCACTGATTTGCTCTTTTAAGTGCCATTGTATCTGAAGGCCTTTACAGTTTCTCATACAAACATTTACATTTTTTGAGCATGATCACTTCAACAGTATCTAATCTCTATTTTCTTTACTGTTGCTTTCATTTACAAAGTATATGAATAGCAAGACACGCTGCAGAAGTCAGTGTAAAAGCCTCTGCATGTTTCAAATGTGCTTTAACTTTATGTCATAGGGGTTTTTTCTCATATTTGGCTAAAAATACGTCCCTAAGCAATAAGCTATTATGTGCAGGCTTGAGCATGATTCTACTTAAATGTCTCAGATTCTCAGCTCTAAAAACTTTTGCAAAAGACAAATGGACTTTTCATGGGCCCAAATTACAGGTATGACTTGTCCATGAGAAGAATTGTAACATTAAAAAAAAAAGTAAATGAGGATGAAAAAATAACCTTTTTATACAATCGTTAAAAGAGTGCTTAAAATATGAGACTCAATTCCTGGATACAAGATGAAATAAACTAGTATAAAGCAAAGAAGAAGCTGGCAGGTGCATATCAGCTGGCAGGTACTATTGCTGTTTTATTAAGATATTGCTGACATATTCATAACAGGCTGAAGAGACAAGAAAAATAAGAAAATTTATATACTTCACACCATTCATGGTAATTATCTTGCTTCAAGAAGTGGCAGTGTACAGGGGTGGGCTTTTATTTTGCTATTAATATAGATAATTACAGAACCTGCAAATTAAATCTTAGATCTGTATTAATTGTACTAACTAAGCAATAAACAGTATTTCTTTGCCAGAAACCTAAGTAAGTCAATAATGGACCTCAATGTATTTCTCATTAAGACTCTTATATTGAAATGTATTAAAGTAATTGGAGAGTCAACTTAAGATTCACAAAAATTATTTTTACTATGATTAAACATATAAGCTTACTATCCATAGTTTTAAATGTGCAACTATTACTTTCCAAATATTTAAATGTAGAGCTACTAAAATACATTATCTTTGCAAATCATATAATAATATAAGTGGTATTTCTTCATGCATAATGAAGAAATCTTAACTAGTTCTTTTTACACAAGCATTAACACTAAGGCAAAAAAAAAGCTGCTTAGACCTCTAAGCTGATTTTAAAATTATTGCACATTATTAGGAAAAGCAATAAAATATATAGAAGTGTTGAAAATGTCCTAGATATATAACACAATACAAAAATAAAATCTTTGTTTTATAGATTAAGAAATATTTCCAGTGAGGTTTATAAACTAAAATTTCCAATCAGTCAAATCTTGCAAAGCTTGCTTTTTTACAAAAGCTAGCTCAGTTGGCAATTAAATTAATATTAAATCATCATAGTAACACAGCTATATACTGATTTGGTCTTAGTAACATTTCCACAAATGTGCTCTAACACAGCACAAAACTGCAACCAAAAGTATTTGTACAGATTTCCTTCCTGAACCAGGGAAAATTACCAGTTTGAAAATAGTTAAATCCAAACATGATGAAAAAAATAATATTAACAGTAGCCAAAAGTGTACCTAAAGGAAAGGATGCAATCACAGCTATGTCTTTTCTGCTTCCACTAAACCATGCTCTTACCAGTCTGTTGACTCATTGATTGCAGCTTTCACCCATCCACCAGCATCAACAGTGCCAAAGCCAACATCATCATGGGAGCTGGATGATGACTGGTCAGAGAGATGAGGAGGAAGGACTGACAGTCTGTCATCTTCAATAATGACAGTATCATCTTGGGGCATGTTCACCGTTGGAGACAGCTGATATTTACCTGAAGAAGAGGGAGAAAAAAACCTCAAAACTAAATAATGGCAGACAATACAGAGAATGCCTTGAAAAATATATAACCACACTTGATAAGTGGTCAAGCTGCAATACTACTGATAAGAGTGACAAAATACAGATAATAAAATGAACTATTTCTCAGTTTATACATATCTTCCTATACAGAGGTCTGAAGAGTGATGCACACCAGTTGTATCTGTGGCCTACTGCAAGAAGACGATAGTGTCACAGAAGTGTTGAAGTTTGGAAGGGACCTCTCGTCTGGTCCAACCCTTGCTGCTCAAGCAGAGACACTTACAGCCAGTTACCCAGGACCACAATCAAATTGCTTTTGAATATTTCTTCTGCACCACCTCTCTGGGCACTCTGTGCCAGTGCATGGTCACTCTTACAGTGAAAAATCATTTCCTGATGTTCAGAGGGAACCTCTCATGTTTCTGTCTGTGCCCATTGTCTCAGGTCCAGCCTGAGGAACCACTGAAAAGCACCTCTCCCAGATAGTACTTCCTCTTTCATCACGTCGTTTGGTAGAAACAAAGAATGAGTTCAATACGGACTAACAGAGTTCATCGCTTCTCCTGATCAGTCTTGCTTTCATGAAATTAGAAACTATTCAACTTCTACTGGGAAGTCAACACGTGCAAAATCTGGGAAAAAAACTACCAAATTCTATTACCACCAAATTCAAATTAGTTTTAGCACTGGTTTTAAAATGCTTAAACTAGAGCCATCACACACAGGAAAGGGACATAATAAAGTCTCTACATTAGTCCTTGTTCAGTGGCAGAACTCATTGGGTTAATTTTTGAGAGTAGAAGTTAAAAGATTATATGATTTTACTAAAACAATTAGTAAAATTGTCACAGCTCATGAGAAGAAATACCCTAACTTACTCAACCATTCATCATCATGGCCAGGCTTTGTCAACGAAGTCCTTGGGGCTAGAGAACCTACAGCCCCTGGTATTCCCAGGAGGTCTCCCATCCAAGTACTAACCAGGGCTGACCCCGCTTAGCTTCTGATAGCTGACTCAACCATTAATCTGACAATAAACTGCAAATTATTCTAAAACTATGATGCACCAGAGCGACATATTGCAAAACTTCTATTTCAAAAACCTAAATTGCTTCTATGATCACATCAATTATTTCCACATATGGTAGTTTTGACCTTAGTTTTAGCTAGGCCTAGATTACACCTTAATTTTAGTAGGCGTCAGTTTTAGTAGGCCTTGAAAGTAATACGTAGAGTAGAAAGGACAAGCATCACCTGACTTAAGCAACCAAAGAGATATTTCATATCATCTGACATAAAAACAGGTATAAAAGAGAGTGAGGAAGGTGCCTGGGGCTATTTCCTCCATGGTTACTCAACAGGGAAGGACGTGTGTGTTGTCTGGACAAGCCAGGCCTCACCACCACTCACTGCTACTCTACAGCTGTGTTTTAGTTCGGGAAATAAACATTTCTATTTTTATTGCTGATTTTTTCTCCTGTCTTGCTGGTATTTCTTGGGAGGCATCTTTTGGGGTGTTTTGTGGGTCTAGGTGGTGAAATCAGTTTTATTGACTGGGCGACTTGGTGTGGAGTTATTTGTTGTTTCTTCCTACCTTTGTATATATTGCATTTAGCTTTTAATTTTCTCTCTTCTGTGTAAATATAAAAAGCTTGCCATTTTCAGTTTTAGTTCTACAGGGTTTTCCCTCCCTTTCCCTCCAGGTTGAGGGGGCTCTGACTCTGTGGTTGGCACTTGGCATTCTGTCAAGTCAACCATCGACACCACACTTTACTTTTCCTATAGATATGGAAAAACTGTGTAGAATTAGGGGAAAAAAATATTTTCCCCTTATCTGGAAAGGTTTCCGTTACAATCACTACCTTTGCATGGAATTGTTAAAAAAGCAAATAAACAAACAAAACCTTATGTGAAAAGAGCTAGCTAAAATCCTCACTGCACTAGATAACACATATTGCACAGCTTTCCAAAGAGGAGAAAACTGGCTTCAAAAGAGATCATTAAAGGAGGCTGAAGAGGTGCCTGGAAGAAAAAGGTACTGCACAGTGAACATCTCATCACTGTCAAACTGAAATGAATGTATGCAGTTTGCATAACAGCTGATTCTGCCCAGCAATAGCTCCTTTGATGGACAGGTTAATGTTTAGCCTGGTAATATACTTCTTTCCAAACATAATGCCTACAAGACTGTTAACTCTGTAGTTAATAATGTCTCCAAAGAGTTGATTGTGAAAAGGTATAACCTTATGGCATTCGACAGATTGAACTTCCCATTTGAGAGGCTACAGTAATTCAGTAACATTTCTAACTTTTCACTACCCTTCTTTATGTCTGACAAGGGTGAAGACTGACATTTTAATAGTTGCTTTGGAATTTAGGAGAAAATCCATCTGACGTGCCCATGCTTTTCATTGTAGATGAAGCTAAAAACAGGTGAAAGGCTTCACCTCCAGCAGATGGTTAGACAAACCTCAGCAATGGACTCAATACATCCTTTGTACAGAACTCAGCTGAAGTGGACAGAAAATACCCCTGGAGAATTAACTCCGCAAGTGTTGGGAGAAATGTTACAAGGAAACATGAGAGAAACTTCAAACCCAGTAACCATCAGAATATTTGACTGATCTACAAATCTAAGGCATTACTTGAGCTATCTACAAACCTTTTCAAGACAATAACTTTCCCTCAGGCTAGAAAAGTGCAATAAAGTTTAGACTGAATACACTTCAAGCCAAGTTCTGCATATATTAATTCAAATTCAGTGAGATAATCTGTAATAATATAAAGTATTTTGAACAGTGTAGTAAGCAAGGGAAAACATTCTTCCTTTCAAGTGTGTCTCATCTTAGGAAAATTATGCTCAAATTTCTTGGACAAGTTACCTATCTAAAGAAGGATAGCAGGCCACAACAAACTATGGGGCAAGAAGGGTTTCCATCTGTCTGTGAAGTCTCAGAGAAGTCTCAGAGCTCCAGCACTAAATGGCTGGTCTCCAGGTCTACAAGGATTTTAATCTTAGAAGAAAAAATATGCCAAAGAGCAACACTTCAAACCTATTATACACATATAACAGACCAGAAGATAGTCTGGACCTGAATCAAACCATTAACATAAAACACAACAAAACACCCTGAACATACACAGTATATAATATGAGCAACAGGCTTACTCATGAAAAATTAAACTGCTCCAGGTCCTTTTAAATCTTGAAATTCCCTGAAGTTTGGGTAATTTGTTTGCTGGGATAACCTGGCCCCCATACTGACACTGCATTGTCATGGAACTGTATCTGCCTTGATCCCTGAGCTTTTGCTATTGCTTTCTCTTTAAAGGATGGGTTACAAAATCTGTTGAACAGTCTCACTCCATGTTCAAAATCCAGTACTCCTTTACAAATGACTTGTGAGCATTTTGATACTTTGGGATTCAGACCAATTGTACAACAGATGCCTGGGGAGCGTCTAAGGACAAGAATTTCTTCACTACATCCAGGCCTTGGATCTGTCAACTGTTGTAGTAGAGCATCACATTCTGATGAGATTCCTGGCCAAGGAACTATGTTCTGATTGTAGAGGGTTACTTTCATTTCACTGACACACACACTCTACATTTCTAACTAAATTTTTGTCAGTAGTACTTCCTTCTGATTCTACCCTCGAGACAGCAATTATTTATGTAGAGAACAAAGTACTTCCTGTTGTGTAGAAACCACCAAATTTCTGGGGGATCCTTCAGGATAAAAAGAAGGTTCAGTGCAAGTGACTGTTATTCTGTGCACCCCCTGATATATAACTTCTGTTTAGTCACCGTTAGCAACAAAAGTCATCACATTCATTAAAAAAATATCAGGAACTAGAAGAAAGAGATGAAAGAGGACTTTGTACTAAGCTGTTTGTGCTATAAGAATAATTTATACAGACAGCAGCTATGTGTTTGTGTATTGCAAAACTCAGGAGCATAATGCATGATATACAAGCACAGTGTATCAAAAGAAGAGACTCGAATTTGTAATTATAGAATGAAGCAAACCAGTATAACACAGTTGTTATTCTGAATATGCTAAAAACATACAATGTGAAAATATTAAAATAAAGAAACATAAGTGTTTATTACAGCCATCTTAAAACAGAAGCCCCAATCTGTATAAATAAATGAACACCTCATCAAAAACAATATTATCCTCTGAATATAGAAAGTCATATCTTTTCTCCATCAGAAAATTTTAGTGAAATATTATCAAATGAAAAAGCATAAGAAAATCTAAAATAGCAATAATCATCTAGAAAAGTAGATCAACATGAGAATCATCAGAAACATTAAAAGATACATGTAGCCTTTTTGCAGTAAGCAAACATTATTTTACATAATTTAAATCACGTTGTAAAATTGGTATTTTATTCATACTCTCACAGCAAGGCTCTGGCAATCAGTTCTCGGTGTCAGTTACGGATTGAAAGATTAAGGAAATTGTCTTACATTCCTTTTCTGAAAATTACATTAGTGGCATTTAAAAGAAACAAAACTCTTAAAAGCTTCCTCCCAACTTGAGCAATGACTAGAAAGAGCAGGCATTTTCTAGACTTTGAGATTATTGCTTTTGAATAGACTTAGGAAGGAAGAAAACTCAAACCCATCAATTTTATCCAATAGCAAAAGCAGCAGAAAGACCTACTCCTTTCACCATGAAAACAAGCTGTGACCTCCTCACGACAACGTAGTGAGAGTACTAAAAGTTTACATAGTTAAACCCATTGAGGGATAAATAAAAAGACATCAGATGATTCAGAGAGCCTGTAAGTCAAAGGCCTTTTTGATATGGGGACTACACTCAAGGGAACCAGCACTGCATAAAGCACTCCTGTTTCATAAAGGATTTTTCATAAAGCACTCTGTTTTCATGGTCAGGACTAGCATGGGAAGGTACAGACCTCCAGTTTTCCTCACCTAGATTGTTCTTAGGAGTAATCCTCACTTTTAGGCCAATTTTCAAGAGGGGAAGATAGCTCTGGAAGAGTTGTGCAACATAAAACAGTCTCAAGAAAATAAAAAAAGCCCTGAGTTTTTTCTCATTATCAATTCTTAAAGGACAGGAATGCCACTGCATAATAAATGATTGAGTCTTCCAAATGTTAGCTATTCTGAAAAAAGCAACTGTATGCATCTCTCTTAATAGGTAATAATAACTTCTCTGTTGTTTGGCACTGCAAGAAAACTTGCATTCAGTAATACCACAAAAGATTATGAACATCGCAGTTTTAACTTACTGGTACTGATTAATTCAGAAAAATTAGCCTATTACAAAACTAACTGTTCCCTAAAAACTGGGTTTAAACATGACAGTTCTGTGAAGCTGCTGTGACTGCAGAAGGAAACAGTCCAGTCCTGGCAAGACCAGTTTTCAGTTACGCTCCACTAGATCACATTTACTATGGGGTTCAGGTACAATTTGATTTTCCACATGCTTCCACTAAAGCATCAATGGATTTAAGTCACAACATCTAATTTTCTACATAGTTCCTGATTCCTGAAAACAATACAGAAAAATGATGATTCACAGGAAACCAAAACCTGAACATCATGTTGGAAAAAATTTAGAAAATGAAGGACAGACTTTTTCCCTGCTATTTACAATGCAGAGGTATCTAAAAGCATTAGATTTTAATAGCTTTGGAAAGACTTTTTTCCTTTGTTGAAACATCAGTGACTGGCTACTGCCAAAGGGATGATACCAGACTGATGAACTGCTAGTTCAATTTGGCACAGCAAGTCCTGCATTCCTTTGATGTGGAAGTACAGTGCATTGCTGACACACATGCAACAGACTCTGAGTTTCTTCTCCCATCAACGGACAAGGTGTTTTAGTGATAACTTGTTAACGCTTATATGAGCTCTGTGTGTAAATCCTCTGCAGCACTGATGGAAAAAGCAGAAGGTAGTGCTTTGCAAATGTCTAATCTAAAGTCTTGACACCACAAGAACTAGTCTTTTCTATGGTAGTGCTAAAGACTTCAAATTATTTTATCACTCCTTAAATTTGTTGACAAATAAAAAGGGTTTTTCTGAATGTTTCTCTTTAAGAGCATATGACTTCGGGTGACAAGGTTTCACGCTTCCTTGGTTTTCATGTACACAATTTTTCATCTGAGCTGCACAAAACGAAATGCACTAGAACAGAATATTTGTTTCTAATTATTGTTGCCCACATGTAGAAAAAAAGGACAAAAGACTTAATGAAATACCCTAAATAGCAAACTTGTGGCTTTTCAGAGAGTTTAACAACAGCCTTACTCTGCTACTACCAAGGAAATTTAAACCCCAAAACACAAAAATTAAAAAAGGGGGGGGGGGGACCCCCAACATCCCCAAATAGAGTGAAAAATATACACAAACTGTTGCCTGGAAAAAGCCTATGCGGTAGACTTTAATTCTCTAAGGCTGAAAATTAATCTAAAGCAATTAAAAACTAAGTTCAGCCGTGCTTCATATCAAGCTTATAGCAGCATCTTCTAATATATTCTGTGTATGTAAGCCACTAAAAAAAGTCTCAGATTTAATGGCCACCTCTTCTGTTTAAAACTTGCAACTCAAGCAAGCAATTGTCTCGTCTTCTGTCAGGTGCTATTTTCATCAAGCTGCTTTTTGTGTTTAAATTTGAAAATCCTTTCAAACTAATCCCATCCTAGTCGCTAAATCCAACCACTCCGGTGGCAAGGCAAGTCTTTATTACCTAGCTCTGCACATTGGAAGTTGAATTGCTGCAGAGCAACCACTAATAACCTCATTATCCACTGGGACCGTGCAGATGATATGGCACAGAATCTACACAAGGGATGCTTAAAATCAGTTATGAGGTTTTAAAATTGGTGTTCTGCAAAGCAAAAATTCAAACAAATTAATGAAATGCCCTAATAAGCATAAATGGATGCAAATTTGCCTTATTTATTTTTGTATTTTAGTAGGAGTGAAAGAAGAAATGATGGAAAAAAATAATAAATTCCCATGAGTCACTGACTTTGATGTGATTGAAGACTCAACACGGAGCCTAGACCAACCAATAATTTATTGTCTCAAACCAGGCATTGAGAAATCATGTTAAATGCTACTGTTATTTGTTCTATCACCTGCCACAGGATACAAAACTCACTTTAGAATTCCACTTTACTTACTTTCTTACATTAACTATCCAAAAGGCTTGCGGGGAACAATTTTAAAGGATGTTTTAAGTTGGTCAGTGCAACACCAATGTTCCCTGATTCCCACATAATGCATCAGTTGCCCTTCAATGAATCACAGAGAGGAATAAAACCATGCCCTGCTTAGCAGAGCTGCTTTGACTCACCCATTATCCTACTCAGTGCCACGTTCTTTGTGGGCGACTCACTGAGACCCTCGATCCCGCCATAGAGGGAGTGGGAAATCCTCCGCTCCCGGTCTTCCAGCAGAGTCTCTATGGGCAGCTCTGGCCCGGAGGGGCTCCCAGGTGATTCCAACTGCACAGAGAGGGGAAAATTAGAGCCCAAGGTCCATTTAGCCACATGGGGGAACTTAACAAATTGCCTAAGGCCTAGACCTGTCTGAGCACCAAATGAGCTAGAAGATCTCACCCTGGGCAAAGATAATTTGTAATGACAGCTCTGCTTAATGACCAACTTTCTAACCCCTTTACATTGTACCCCCCATGGTGCCTGTCAAATTTCAAATCCTTCAGTAGAAAATTGGTGGAAAAAACCCTTTGCATTTTGGTGTGTCTTTGCTGAATAGTATCTTAAACAGACAGTTTGGGCTGTTTTTAATACCATCAATAGACAGCTGAGCCACCTTCCCCACAGTGACAGCTGGACACAACAAAGTCACTGACAGGAGCGTGGAACAGGAACTTCTATTTGGAATTGGGCTGTTGGTGCAAAAGTGATGCAACTCACTTTCAAATGTAATTATCATGGAAACCCCAGGAAACCCCACCACTCATATTAGCACCAATGCAGAAACATTCAAGCATTTTGTAGTTAGAAGGGAAAGAAAAACAAAAAGTTGTCAAACTTCATTGTAACTTTTTTGCTACTTGAGTTCTTTGCTCTGCCTTTCCTGGCTGCAGACTAAAGAGATCTCACACACTTCATCCAGGCATAGACACAAAAAGCAGAAATGGCAAGACCTGGAGTGCCCTCCACTCCAGCTCTCAGCCTCCTGAAACTGCCAGGTCCCTGCCCACCACAACTGAAGCCAGACTCTTCAGGGCATCACAAGACAAGTTGAAGTATGTGCTGGAAGAAGTGATGGAGATGGGCTGCTTGGCCATGTGCACAGGGGAAAAGACTGTATGTACAGCCGTCTGCCCACCCCAGCTGCTCTCCTTCAGAAGACTTCTCTGAGTGACTTCCCAGCTCAGCCTTTGCTTGCTGAGGCTGGCCATCCCTGGTTTTCCTAAATAAATGGTCCAGATTTTTCAAAAAGAGAGGAAAATGTCAAGTTTTCCTTAGTGAGCCCCAAAGAATGAAAGCTCAGGGGAAAGCAGCACCCATGGGAGGCAAAACAATTTGATAATCATCTAGCTGGGTTTAGCAAACCCATCAGCCACAGGCAGCTTTGCTGTCAACACAGCCTCTGGGAATGAGAACAAGCACCTGTGCACTCACAGCGCAGTGTTGATGCCCAATTTGCCAGGGTTCAGTTTCTCCCTGCAGAGACAAGAGACTCCCCACACCGTGTTCAGTCCTCACACCATCCAGCCTTCCTGGCCCTGAAGCTCTTGGTTCACCTGAGCTCTAGCACCCTGCTGGCCTCTCAGTAATGTGCTGAGACCATTAAAGCAATTCACCTTAAAATTGTGGACTGAATTCAGCTCTATTAAAAATAACCAAATATTAAAAAATAGATGCATTTTCCAGGTAAGTAATATGAACTCGCATATCAAAGCATTAGCTCTTCTAACCAACACACCTCTTCACATTGCTGCATACAGCTGAATTTCGAAATCAATGTCCTAACACAAATCTCATGGCATTTATTTCATATGTATTGAAATACAGTAGGGACCAGGCAGTGAAAGAAACTGAGCACACTGCAAACTATTTGAAGCCACTGGGAATGATTATTCCAAGTACTGGCCGCCAAATGAGCACGAGAGGAGAAGTTCATAGTTTCAGGAATTACAATAACAAGCAACATGTTTGTTGGTTGATTTTTTTCTTCTTGAAAAATGGCTGCCCATTATTAATCACTTCATCCACAATTCCCAGATGACTAAGAAATATATGCTATGAAAGACTTTAAAAAGTCTGCTTAAAGGGCTATAAGGCACTCGGCTACGGCTTCCCCAGCAGCGGCTTTGAAGTCAGCCTGATGGACTGATGACTTCTGACATGTGGGCGCTGGCGTGACGCCTGGTACACCGAGGGGTGGAGGTTTGTGGAACACCACGTTGCAGTCAAGGAGACCGCGATCGGGAGGTCGCAGGCTCTGTAAAAATTATTATTTCTGTTCAAAGCCATCATCTGTTTAATATAAATGAGATATTTAATGAAGTTCCAAATTGTAGACTTATCTCTCCCAGTTTGATAAGCACTGGGGAGATTTACTGCATCGGAGGGTCAACACAATTACAATTGGAGGCACGTCAAGCTGCAGGAGAATAATAAACTTGCAGTGCAAGTGAATTAGACTCAATAAGGTTTAAATTGTGAAATGAGGATTTGTTCTATTAGTTTTTTTAAATTGCAGATTACAACTGACAGCTTTACTGAAAAGTAAATTAAACAATATTTGTAGCCTCTATTATAAAGAAATCTAAGGCAAAGTTGAAGAGAAATGTTAAATTCTGAAACACTCTAAGAAAAAAGAGCATAGCAACACTAGTCTGCTTGAGAGCTTAAACTTATGTGATAAAGGCAATAAATTATGAACTATCCTTTATTTCACTGCCTATAAATAAGGTGTGAAAATATCAAAGTCCTTTGGGATTCTCCCACTGCTATATTGATGACTTTATGTAACAAACATCCAGCTTTTAGTGAGCCATATTGCACAATCCTTCTTTATGTGACAACCCATCAACTTTCAAACTCATCTGTAGAAAGATCTCAAGAGATTTTTCAGAAAGATACTGATAAGAAGATTGTTCTGAATCAGAAATACATAGAAATTCACTCCTTGTAATACAGTAAAGGTATAAAATAGGTAAATAAAACAAATAGCAGAAGTGTTGTGTTTAGATGGCCATGTTTTGTAACGTGAATCACCTATTTTTAAGTTTCCATGGGGAAAACCTTTCCATTTCTAATTAGCATGTCAAAAGATGGGGTTAAACAAAGGCATTAACAGCAATCTACACAAATATTTTACAAAAGATACATGCCTTTTATAAAATAACAAAAATTAGACAAGTGGCTTTCATTAAAAAAAAAAAAAAAAAGAAGTATTTTCCTTCTTTTCCTTACATTGTTAACAGAAAGTTTGTGTAAGAAAAAAACACAGAATTTGAAAACTGTGTTCTGGGCAAGACAAAAAGACCAACAGTCCAAAGCAAGACTGAGTTCAAAGAGATTTGTTCTTTCTGATGCATTTCTAGTAAAGATCTTGAATTACACATTCCAGTTCCTTCTCTATGCAGTCCCAGTGCTATTAGGTATAATTTAATTGATTAACTGATAAAAGAGCAGGTGATATAAACAAAGTTGTATGAATTCTTGACTTCATTAAAGGCCTGACAAGAAATCAGGCAGCAACTGGCCACTACCAATAGCTGCCTCTGGCTGGGTGTGACAGTTCAGAGTCACAGACCAGTTGAGGTTGGATGAAACCACTAGAGATTATCTAGTCCAGCTTTGCTGAAAGCAAGGTTAGCAGGGGCAAGTTGTGTCTGTTTCACCTCTAAGAAGAAAATTTCTTTCTTGTGTATAAACAAATTTCTTGTATGTCTGTTTGTGCCTGTTGCTTCTGGTCCTGGCACTGGGCAGCCCTGAGAAGAGGCTGGATCAGTCTTCCTTATTGCTCCCATCAGGTATCTATAGACACTGACTGGTAAGATCCCCCTGACCCTTCTTCTCTCTAGATTGAAGAGAAAGAGATGCGCTGATCTATGAATATCATATTCCTAAAATTGCGATAAAACCTCCCATGCCATAGATTCCCTGTAGCTCCTTTTCTCTTCATTCTCTTAAAATAAAAATAGAATCAAGATTTTAAATTTTTTTAAAGTTAAACAGTCTCTACCCTGGCCTTTTGTCATTCAGATAAGAACCAGCTGCTTGCTAAAGTGCTGTCTGTACTAACTAGCCCAGCTGCTGTTTATCTAAAAGATAAAAGGACAAATAATGCGTTCCTTTTTACTTAAACACCACCATCCATCCTATCTGAAGTTATGCATATAAATATGAAAAAAGTTTATGCACAAGAATATTGCCAAAATATTCAAAGCATAAACAAACTCTTTTTTAAAAAAAAAAAAAAAAGAAAGAAAAAAAAAACCAGGAATCAGACTCCCTTTTTTCTTCAGAAAGTGAATTCTCCAAATATAGGCATGCAAGCATTATGGATTTTAAAGAAGCCAGTATACAAATTTGCTATATACTATACTGCATCCAGGGTACTGAAGCTCTTTCTGTTACACAGAATTATTCTCCAGGCTTTCTTTTTAGCTTTCTTATCTGTGTATTGTCATTAAGATGTCCAAAATACTTCAGTTTCCTTTTTCAAGAGATACTTTTAAAATACTAGTACCAATATTAAATATAGTTCTCTTTGTTACCACTCAAATTGGGATCCTGCGTGAGGGACAGGCTTTGGCAGTTGCTAAAATGTAGGTAAGTAGCCAGTAATAGGTTCAGGTTTGACTTACATGGACCATCCTACACAGCTGTATGTAAATTTAGTACAGTGTTTACAAGCATACTGCATTCTTATTCTGGCAATGTTAAAACAAAATAAGAGGGGGAAAAATGCCTTCAGAATGGTATGATGGCAGACGCACAGCTTTGCAAAATGTAGGTTATGGGGAGGAACCTGGGCCAAGATGCAGTTTGTAAGTTGATATAAGGATAGAAAACATATAAAGGACAACAATTTAAGTCAAAATAAATGGGTACAGACAGAAGGGCAGAACAGAAGACAAAAAATACTACAAAATATAAAAATCCATGTACACATTTTCTTAACAACTTCCTTCAGAAGACGCTCACACTGAGGGTAAAATGTTCACCAAGGGCATCAGACATAAGAAAGTACACACGGAATCAGATGGACTCCCCGATGGCAAGAGTGAAAGGTGCACCAAAGGACAAGTCGGCAGTACAGAAGTTCAATGATTTCTGTGCCTCATTCTTTACTGCTGAAGATATTGAGGAGATTTCCACACTTAGCCCCATTTTTGCAGCAAATTAGGAGAGGAGTGAGATCAGGCAGATGAAAATAAACTAGACCAAATGGGCAGGTGAGGAGTTTACGCATCCCCCCAGCTGGATGGCATTCTCCCACAGGCCCTGAAGAAACTCAAATATGAAGTTGCATAACTGCTGGCTAAAACAGTCAACATACTCTTGAGAACAGGCATGGTGCCAGAGGATTGGTGTATCTAGAGGGGATCTTGGGAACTACAGACCAGGTGTCTGACTTCCTTCCAAATGCAATGGTGGCATCTACAATAAAGAGTAAGATCACTGAGCATGACAGACATGGGTCCACAGAGAAGGCAGAAGTCCATGGGGAAATCTGACCCCTGAGCTTTCAGGCAATGAAACGGACATGATAAATATGCATTTTTAAAAAGTCTATAATAAGGTTTCATATCAAAGGCATTAAAGAAACAAAGTTTTCATGGGACTGGACTAAGTTTTCATTTTCAGGGTTTAAAACTGGCTGAAGGACTGGAGACAAAGTTTGAGCTTCAGGATGGAGAAGAGCTGGGAACAGCTCAAGATGATAAACAACTTTATCAATGACTTGGAGATGGGAGGAAACAGTGAAACATTGTGTTTGGAGAAGATGCTAAAGACTTTTTCATAGTTAAATTCTAAAGGTCACCACAAGACTAATCTAGTGAGAAAGAAAAAACCAAACCTGTCATATAAATTTCAAAGTAGGTAACTAGGTGATGCATGCAGGGAAAAAATATGCTGAATATTTTATATTTCCACACATATTGGGGAAAATAAAAGATGCTTGCTTGTTTCTTTTACAATGAAACCACTCATTTGTGAAGTGTTCCTCACTCATCTGTTTACCACTCAATTTATTTAAACAGTTGATGAGGGCCTTATATGGTCTGGAATCACAACTCTTTCTCTGTTTCATGGTTTGCTTGTTTTCAACTGGAGCAAAAGATGAACAGGAATACATAAAAAAATTGGGGATCTGCAAATCACTTGCAAACCTTCATTTCAGGAAGGTTTGCAAGGCATTCATTCTGTCAGAAAAAAAAGAGATAGACAAGAAAAATCCTTAAAATTTCTCTTCTGAGGAAAATGGTGATGCTCTCTCTTAATGGCAGACAAGTGCTGCCTGGATGTGACACGAACAGAGTGCAGACCAGCAATCTGTGCCTCTAAGCTGTCCACATTGCAGGACTGAAAAGCACAGAATTCCAAAAGTAACAATTACCTATATATTCTTGAATCAGCACATGGCCACCAGCTGCACGGATCTGCCTGACAGCCATGTCTGAGTGCTGTGAACGCATTCTGGCAGTACAGCAAGCAGCTGTTTGCCCATACAGGCTAATCATAATAATATCACTAATTAACAGAACATGGCGCAAGGAGCTCCAGTGTTTCTCCTTAAATCTTAGTAATTTAAAAAATGTCAAGCCCGAGTTAAAGATCTAAAAAGCTGATGGCTGCCTCTTCTGAAAAACGAGGTGTTAAAAACCGGCCGTATATGAATATCAAGTCAATATTATCGTTATTCTCTCCATTTTTCCCACTGTTTTCACAGCTTTGCAAATATGTCTCAAAGAGTCTCTCCATGCTTATGTAG
>JAOXXN010000395.1:12910545-12937482 GCA_026770055.1 Myrmophylax atrothorax | reverse complement strand
AATGTGCATCCATTATTTTCTTCTTTTTCATAAGGCAGCCACAATACTAAGAAGTCATTAGTACATACATTGGGAAACTAATATAATTTGTCTCAGTATTATTATAACAAAATAGAATGATGCATGATATATTCAAGAGAAGAGATTTCACTTAGCTGTTGTGAAAAGACAGTCTTGACATCAGAGATGACTCAAACTGTTTTGTCATTCAACTTAGAATGGTGACACTGCTGTCATATCAGGCTACCTTCTAAACTCAGGTACACAAAAAGATGATGACTCACTTTCATCACATATACAAACATAGAACATGTGAAACAAACAGTTCTAAGGAACCAAAACAGCTTCTTTGGTCAACAACTGTTTTGTAGGGGGTGATGCTTAGTACTCAAAAAAATGTATTACTGCTGGAGGTACTGAAAACAGAGCAATGTAGGTGGCCTGAAACACACCTTTATAACGTCAGTTGAGGCCCCTCCTTGGGAAAAATAACAGACCTGGTGCATCCTGCAAAGGGATAGGTATGAAAGATAAATATAACTAAAGCAACTCAATCAGATTTAAAACTGGACCTCTGGCAGCGAAAATCCTGCCTGCTCTTCCAATAGTGGCATACACACTCCCACCCAGTTTTCTCATGAAATACAAGACCTTTTATTGTGTTTTGGTTTGGTTTTGTTGTTGTTGTTTTGGTGGTGTTTTTAATCAAACAACATGCTGCATTACAGGTTATGAAGACTTGAAGTGTCTAATTACAGGGTTATAAAGTTATACTAGGGCTTAAGCCATCTAAACTAGAATTCTTATGCTTGCTTTCTTTTTCTAACTCTTCCTAGATTAAATATTTTAGCATCTCCCATATGTTAGATAAACACTAATGAATCTTATTTGCACGTATACAGAGACTTGTTATTCATATTAGCAAAGTTAATATGTCACATCTGGCAAAGACTGCACTCATTCAAATCAAACAGCAGCTGCTAAATATCAAAAACTACATCTGAATTCTGAGATTTTTATGGAAAATGTGGTCTCCTTTAATCTTAATCCTATCAAGGAAATTTTTTTTGCATATTATATGTGGATTAACTTTGGTATGTATTTAAAGGCAGAAATGTTAGCTCATGAGAGTACTGGAAAACATGTTCATTGCATTTTCTATTATGCCCATTTTAAGGATTTAATTTAATATCAAAAAAGATGTTCCACATTCAAAAATGTCTTCAGTTTAAAGGCTTTGACGGATTAAAATACGATTTAGGAAAAAGTTAAATCTTTTTCCAAAGCACAAAAATTCTAACATATGATTTTCATTTAGTATGGAAACCAAAGTTCTGTAAAACCACATATTTAAGTACACTCACATGTTTGTTATTTATCTCTATAAGAAGTCCATTGGTAACATTACTCTCCCTAATGCCAACACTCAGATCTGAGCTGTCATAGAAACTGGTTTAAGCAGATGAGATCCTACATTTCAAAAACTGATCAGACCACTAAAAATATTCTGTTGGTTCTGCATCTCAGCACTTCACTCCAAGGTTAGTCTGTTTCAGGTACCATAATGATTGTACTTTTTTCAGGCTAACATACCTTGTTCCAAACTGTTGTTCCTACTCAAACTTTGTGTTCTTACTGTATGTTCCAAACCAAAAAATGTGATTGTAATGCTAACCCAGTTTCTTTACAGGTTGCTTATCCTAGAGAAGTGAAAACCAAAGGATTAGATACACAGCAGGTGTCTGCTCTGCCAAAGAAGCCTATAAAGCTACAGCTCTCTGTGCTATCCCTTCTTCAAGAAAAACTTCAATGCTCAACGCACTAATGACACAGCTCTCTAAAAATCTTTATACATCTCTCACTGGCCTATTGGATTTACAAGACCTGAAAGACTAAAGAAACAGATAGAGTGAGTCTGGGAAAGCCAGACAGAATAAACAAGTGGAAAGAGAAATAATGCCTTTAAGACATGTCCATGTCGAGAAACACGTTCCACATGAAGCAATGCCCATAAGGGGCACTCAGACTAACCTGTGTTTTACTCTTACTCCTGTTGCCAACTTTCAGGCAACTGGCAAACCATGTAATCTCACCATTTTCCCCGGATTTAATATCGAGAAAGAGCCAACACCAAGAACCTGAAGGCAACAATGCAGTGAAACAAGGTTTGTCATCAAACCAACATGTTTGTAAACACCAGTGTGACTTCTGGATGACGGCAATGGTGGCACTGAGGCAACCCTCTGTCACAGAACCTCAGTTGAGACACAGAAGTTGTCTTCCACAAAATAAGCAATTGGCCAGCAAGTGCTATGACCAATACCAGTGCTGAGACATCTGCCAAAGCAGCCCCATGGTGCTGCACAAAGCCAGCCTAAATGTGCCACACCACAGCCCAGGTAAATCACCTGCAGGTGACAGTCAAAACTATGAGCCTGAGGGTCCAGTTCCAAGCACAGCATTACATAGAAGTATATGTGGATTATCACTGAACATTTCAGGAAATTCAGACTGGTCAAAAAGCATTCATGAGCACCAGCACTCAACAGTCATATTAATTATTTACTAGGATTTAATGTCTCATGTCTACTCATTAAGGCACCAGAGCATGCTATTCAATACTAGAGTACCTCCTATGGTAAAAGATTTAAACCACAACAGTACCCTGAAGGAAATCACACATTCACTACTTATTTCTTTCATATTGTCAGTGATCTGTTTCTTATGTCACAATTTTATCAAAAATACTATCTCAAACCTCTCAAAATAGCACTAAAAAAGGCTTTTAAAACATTACTATCACCCTTGTGCCTCATACCATTAGAAGATAAAAAGGTACAAAAATATATCTGCAATATTAAAAAATAAAGTAGAGGCAATAACAGCAACAGCTTAACCATCAGTCAAATGTATCCTCTTTCAATAAAATCATTCTGTACCTCCTGATACCAGCACCACTGACGGTGTAGTCTGATATTAGCCAATGTATGATCTTGGCTCAATTTTGGGACATTTGGACCACCTTTTGCAGCAATGGAAATTGATGAAGCTCTAAACTGTTTTCCAAAGGAGGTTGCATGTGAAGACAGGGTTGCATCAACTGATTGACACAAAACCACTTTAAAAGCCACTGTAAGTGCTAAATAGAAAATGGTGGAAACTCACAGCTTCTGAAAAATATCTATGGATACATTCCCAGTGACTAAGTATCTTGTCAGCAACAGCTTTTGAGCAAAAGATAAAACACGTGCACTCAGAAAACTACCCTTTCAACACTCACCATGTTTATTTCTCCAACAGTTTTCTATTGTATTGATCAATACAAATTATGTATTCCTAGGCATTTGTGAGTATTACCTCTCATATTCATAGCACAAAAAGTTGCAAAAAAAACCTCCCTAGGCATTAGTTCTTAAAAAATACCTCTGCCCAGTATCATCCCATTCCTACTGGTAATGAATTCTTGCATAAAAAGTGTAGTAGTTAATTTACTCAGAATCACACACAAAGTATATTGGAAAACCAGCAATTGGATCTGAAAAAAACATAGTGATCAAAATGAAATTTAGATAATAACAGGAGTATCAAATGTTTGAGTTCAGAAAAAGATAAAAAGCAATCCCATTTGCAATTTCTATCAGGGCTGCTAAACATTTATATATTGTTCCAACACACCAACCACTCTTGTTATGTCACTGTTACGAATCCTGCACTCACTGAAATTCATAACATTCTGCTCACTTACAGCAATTTGACAGAAAAACAAATGAGAACAGAAAACTGAAGCTTTCTCATGCTGCTGAGTGCAACAGTCATGAAATGAAATCCTGAATCCTAACTCTGAATCACTTTTTATCAATAGACAACACCCCTTAGAAAATACTTATGTGATAATTATTACTTTTCTAGCATTCTCCTTACATGAAAGTTAACTTGCTGGTTCTGAATTCAGAAAACAAACTGAATGACAATTGTAAAAGCAAAATATTACTGAAACACTGTTGACTTTTAAAGAGTATGAGGAAAAATTAATTGGCAGATGTTTTACATAGCATAATTATCAGTTCATTTCAATGCACTGTAACAAGATTAAGATAATTATTCTTAGAAACAGAAATGTAATAATGATAAATTACTAGTTTTCATATTACGGTCAATCTCCTACATTCCAAATAATCACCGTGTTTAGGAAGAGGTGCATCTGTTCTGTGCTGTTACCAGCTATACAAATGGCACAAACTCGTGGCTGGTGAAACAATCTTTCAACCAAGACACGGGAGATTTCCTTGCTTTGTAAGTAAACAGAGTGCCAGCTCTGTTCATAAGCCAAATAGAAGGCAAAACCAGCAGCCCTGTTTTCACCAGGACAGAGGCACTGGATAGTAACTGTGACAGACAGAAGCTGAAGCTGCATCAGCAATTTGCATTTCTCATGGATAACTGGAGAGAAAAGCTTGAATTCTGTGAGCCCAGCAAATGGCAAAATCTCCTCATATGAAGTTCAAGACTGAGAATATAAGAATCTGTATTCTGTGGTGACATGCAAAATATGAAGTTACATGCTTTATATATGAATTGTAAGAAATAACTCTGTCAAGGATTTCAGGCCACAAATTAAGAAAAAAACTGATATTCAAGGTTTTAATTTATTACATGTTTGAGGACTAATTACTGCATCCAAGTGCCACAATATTCATGTAAACCATTTAAAAGTAACAATTACATGAAGGTAACCTCTGAGTGTTAAAAAGTTGTTGATAAATTAGGCTCGATATTTTAAGATTTTATTTCAGGCCTTCTAAGGGTTTCTTTTTTTCTTTTCCTTTTTTTTTTAATTTCAAAGGTGCATTTTTCTTCTCTTTTCCCACAAAGACATAAGCAACAACAAAAAAAACCTCACAGCCATTTTGCCTTAAAATTAAAAACAGACTTGCATTTCACCTCTCTCATTTCTGTAGCTTCACTGCTTTCATCATGCTTTTTTGTTGAGGTTTTTTTTTGCTTTGCTTTCTACTATAAAGTCCTTGACACTTAGAGAGTAAAACCTCACAACTAACCACACAAAGATCAGAGCAGGCACAGAAATAGAAATTGCAAGATTAGAAATCTCAAAGACCTGCAAAGTAGACAAAGGTGAAATAAACAGGTATTGAGGCAGAACCAAGGGAAAAAAAAAAGCAATGAAAAATACTTTGAAAAATAGAAAAAAAAAGTGTAACTGTATTATTAATGTGCAGCTGAGGCAAATTAGTTCTGTAGAACTGGAGTATCACAGTTATCCAAAGCATAGTAGATTGGAAGAAGGGTGGTAAGTGCAAAAGTATTGTGAATTATAAATACCCACTGACACCTTTCACATTTAGTCCATTTTTTATTCCCACACTGGAGTAGGCAAATATAAAGAGACCTGGTGTTCCTACTATCAATCATTGTTGTTCTGAGCCTTCAAATAAATAACACAAGAATCCCAACCTCTAATGAATGAAAACCCCAAGATATTATACAATTTTATTTTATATTGACCAGGTTTCTAGCTTCATTCCCTCAGTAACCACATATGTCTTCATATATTTTCCAACTTATTTCCATATTTCCAAGGCTTGCTAGGGCTTTCTAGCTGGTTTTTTAGAAATGCCTTAATATTCATACACTACATGTCCCTTCTGCATAATTTCCTGGTTAAGCAATTTTTACCTCACACCTAAAGAGAACAAATGAAAAATATTTATTTTCTTTTAGTCTTTCCTCAGATGAAATTAGGATGTTGGTTCTAAGAATGCTGGAGAAAGGGTTTCATCCTGGAATTTGCTCTAAAACATTAACTTTGCAACAGATAAGCAACTGATTTCTATAAATACCTTGTAGGCAATCTGCCTTATCTTAATGAGCTTTTGGGGCAGAATTTCAACTCCTAAAACCAGGACATTTTTATAAGTCCGCACCCACACATTATTCTCAATGGTATTCAATTACAGCTAGAAATATTATCCTGGGCTTTGATCTTTGATCTTGAATATTAACAGTGCATGGGAAGAAACTATGATGATAAAAATATACATATTCTAATGAGATGTGCTAAAAAGATACTGCAAGGCACATGTGAAACAATGATACACCCACGGTCCTGCAGAGCCCTTATGCAGGTGACTTTCGCAATAGAAGGACACCAAAGGCCAAAAGGATAAAAGTGAATTCAACCCAAATGCCCATTTTTACAGTTACATTCCATTGGCCTGAAAAAATAATTGTATCAGCCAAAGTACCCTTGACCATCTCACTGAGATGGTTCTTACACCTCTTCACCTAGTCCTGACTTTCTTTTATATCCCAGACACCACCTCACCATTGTTGGTAGGGCATTCTGAATCATCTAGACAAGCTCCTTCTGTTTTTTCAGCAGCCTAACTAATTCCAAATCCCAACATGAATCTTCTCAATTTCTCCATAATCTAATTTACTATTTGGCTTTTAAATGAGTACCTAACTGAATGGAGCTTCTTGAAGTATGTTTTTAGCTAAGATACCGTGTGCCTTTAAGGTAATATAGTATTGTTCTATCCTCTGTTAGCATTTAATAAAAGAAACCTTTTATTTTAGAAAAACTTTTTATATGTATTAATATATTGTGTATTGGATTGATCCTGTTCCACTGACTAAAGTGGGTTACATAAACAGTATACAACTTCAATATGGAGCCTCACTGACACCGCATACAGACCTGTTGCAGCCTTCCCAAGGTTAGATTTGATACTATTTCCCTACAGTTTCTGAAAAATAAATAGCAGTGGTTTGCTATGAGGATACAATTAAAATTTAAATCCTAGTTGCCTAATTTCCGTGTTTGTGTCTCATATTTCAGTCATACAGTCATGATTAAAACAATTAGTTTCAATATGTAACCCAAGCTAACAGTCTATTTTTATCATTTAACTTTAGGCCCTTGGCTGTGTATGACAGATGTAATTTCAAATAGCACTTGAACATACGTAATAACTGAATTGTGTATAATTTTCAAACAGTATTTGAAATTACATTAAAAATGCATTTAAATGTAAAGCTACAGAGAGCCATCTACAGTATATAAGGTGAAAGAAGGATCTATAAAACTCTGATGGAGAAGTGCCATATCAAGTTAAAAACATTTGGGAGTCTTCCAATATGGAAAAGACAAAGCTCTTACCGTTTCCTTTGGAATTTGTGACTGGCTTTGTTCTGCATTCTAAAGGAAGTAAAAAAAATAAATAAGAACACAACTACATACAACATATACTATCTATCAGCAAGGGGATAAATACAGAGATCTAATTCTGACGTGAAGTGGTAATGAAAAAATGAGGAGTGTTTGTCACACCCCTGACTGAAAACTGTCTAAACAAGGACTAAATGAGAGGTGAACAAAAGTAACTCCAGGGATCTCATGGTAGTGCCCCTGACTTTATCTGGTTATGGAGGAGGTGACTATCTGACCAAGGAAGAACGACAACTGCTTGAACCATTTTCAGGCTGGTAGAATTTCCTCATTCAGGAATGTCCCCCCCTGGCCTTTTCTTTCTGCTTTGAAGTTTCCAAAGAATGACTTCAGCAGTCCAGATGAGCCCTTACAAGTATTTGAAACCAGTATCTATTTTTCAAAGCATCCATTCTCATTTTAGCAAGAGATTCCCCTTTTGAGCACATTTAGGTGAACCAGAACTACAGTGTTGGATATCCCAGGACAGGAGGGTGCTTTCAGTTCACCAGAGATGGGACCCTCCTGTGCTTTGCATTCCTCATCTCTGTCTCGGGGCACATAAGGCAAACACACATCACTGGAAAATGCATCCCCCAAACAATTCTGGAAACACACATAAGGAACTATGGCTTTTTCAAGTGCATTCACCTATGTTAAAACTCATTTGAGCACTCAGGAGACACCTTGCTGCTGGCTGGCTGATCACTTTTGGGATAACCAGCTATTTCTTTCCATTCAGCTGGGATGCAATGAAATACTAGAGTTTACTGGACACTTTTGCTTTAGGTTGTTTTGCAGGAGATTCAAAAGATAAAGCACAAAGGTGTATTGGAAAAGCAGTAACACAAACATCCAGTCAGCTTCAACCTGCAGTCAGCAACTGGTAAGGAAAGATGATGGAGACAACTACCAGAAACATATAAAGGACCTATATGTACCAAGAGGCATATTAACTTTTAGGATACTGGAGATTAACTCTGTCAGCCAGTCTCCGTTGATACTGAGCATACAGCTCAAAACTAAATAAGCCAAATCAGTCCTTCAGAGGACTCCCACAGTCAGTAGCAGATCTAAGAAAATGCTTTACTAGTTATCTGATGTAACCACAGTGCTACAGGAGCTCTACTTAACCCTATCATAAAGGGAGGGAGTAGAGAAGGAATGTTCTTAAGAGACAATGTGCCTCTACCTCACACTGACATGGACAAGCCCCAATACATTACCTATCTGGCATAAGGTAACTGTGGAAACAATAAAATACCCGGTATTCTGGAGAAACATAATTGTTCTTCCAGTTCTCATCGGTTAGAAAAGCTGACTTCTGCCAATTTGATTTTATTCCCTGCTTTCACATTTTACTTCTTTTTGCCATGATCTGCTGCACTGGATTACCACATACATACACCCCCTGTCCTGATCACACAAGCTACAAAGATCCCATACTAACCTAAACAACCTCAGCTTAACAATCCTGTAAGTTTTAGCTACAACTACACATTTTTGAAGGTCTCCTCCAGACAACAATAGCAACATATATCAAAGACATTAAACTCCACAACTTTCCTAAAGTTTATTATCTTCATTTTACTTAAAAAGAACCCCAAAGATACTTTTTTTTCCCAAAAGCCATTCAACAAAGCATAACCCCAAACATAAAATCTAAAAAACATTTTTATTGGGATTACTATCTGTACAAATATTGGCAAATATAAAATGGTTTTAAGATTGAATTCTTCTCAGCAAGCAACAGCAATTCCTGCCCTTTATGCCATGGATGATATCAAATAATATGATTTTATACATATGATTTCTGAGACACATCTCATTCGGTTGATATTTAAAGCACACAAATGTAGAATATATGACAGAAATAGGGGAAGGATCCAGAGATAAATTGTTCCTAAATGGCCAAAGATTTGCATGTGAAAAAGATGAAATGACATGTTTCAGATCATTACCTCCCTACTTCAATCTTAATTTTTTAAATTTTTTTCATAAAGCTAGTAAAAGTCAATGAGAGGAGCCACTTGAAAAGACTTCCTTTATTTTTTATGATAAATTTATACTAGAGAAGAAAGAACAGCCCTTATGATGACTTTTATTTCAACACCTTGCCCAGCAATTCTGCTCCTGCCCTTTGACAGCAGCTCAGAGTCCTTCATGTCAGAATGCAAACAAACAACTTCTTATGCAACAGAGGATCATCACACGCATGTACTGTCAGATCCTCACAATATCATTTGTTCAACGGGAGCTACAGAAAAACACTCCAGTTCAGATCCGATCTCTGCTTAAACAGCACAAAGCCCACCTACCACCTGACACAGCCACGACTGCCTTTCCTATGCTGATCTTTGCCAAAATGTTTGAGACAGTATTGCCTGAGCCGCAGCAGGAAGGCTACTGAGGTTGAACTCAACCGAAGGGGCTGATTGAGTGTTATGTTAAAACCACATCAAGTATTGCTATTAAATCTATGCATTACTCATATCACATCTTTGGTTATAATTATTGAAACAAAATCTCGTATCAAATTATGCATTAAAACTTCCTCATTTTACCACAGAAATAATATACACAAAATTAAGACATTTTCTTTCTTCTAAGTTTATTTAGAAAACTCAAAAAGCATTTTTATTCACCTTTCTGTAAGATAGTAATACTGTGAAAATTACAGCATACGAACTTATAAACAGATGGCTTTTGCTGTTCCAATGATAAAGTAGGATTTCAAATTGTTTATTTCTCTTCATTTTATGACAGCTTTCACTTCAGCACTTGAAGTCATGTTCCAAGAATGTTAAGGTGAAAGTGCGGTTCATTTGCAACCTTCCCTGACATTGTGACTTCCTAGGTTTAATTGTAGTTTTTAAAATGCTAATGTTAAATGTATTGAAATGGCCAAACAAAAATTCATTCTCTTTGCATTCAAAGTAACACCAATCCAATAGAAAAATGAAGTAATTAATTCATCATACTTATATTTGTCTATCTTCTCACAATAAGGCAGCCAAATAAGTTATTTTTAGACCTGTATATAGCTATAATAATACAAATAATAAATAACTTCAGCAGTTTAATTGAGTACAGAACAAAGTATGACTGCTACATTTACGGTCTATCTTTTCATAACAGAAATTATCCAGAATAATTATCTGAAAAATTCCTGTATATACTATGCAAGAGGAGCAGGTACAGTAAGAAATGTAATTTTATTTCCATTTAATGTAAATTCCCAGAAATATCTTCTGAATTGCCCTGCTAAATTAATAACTGCAGGGTTTCGTTCCACAGAGATTGCATTTATATTCAAAAAGGTTACTATTTCTTATATCTTCCACTTTTTGACAGAAAGTTATTTACATATCCTGTTTTGGCATAATTTTATGTACTCTCAAACATACTAGTGAGCAGGTAGTGGGACAAATGGCAGGATTTCAAACATAGACTTGTTCTAACAAAAGGTATGAAATAATCTACTTGTCTGCATGCATCCAAATAAATCTATGCAATAACTTCTTCTATAAACATTTTCACTCAAAATAAAGCTCTCACTTATACAGTACCAAAAAATACTTAATTCCAATAGCATATCTTGAAGAAAATATAAAACACATATGCAAAATATTCTAAATACAGCAAAATAGGTTTTCTTTCCTTTTCTTATATTCAGTGCTGGCCATGCATATTTACTAGCAGGTGACACGATCAAATCATTTGTTCATACTCATCTAAATCTCTTAGCTGCTCTCTATTTTACGCACCAGTTCCCTTGGATGGAATGTTTCTTCCTGTCGAAAAATCAAAAGGCCAACAGTCCCTCCCATCTTGGTACTTCGCAGCAAGGACACAACTTCTTCTTGAGTTTTGCCTGTTAAATCAACTCCATTTACCTGTGACAAAAAAAAAAATGTTAGAAATTGATAAGATTCCAAACCAGCAGAAGTTTAGAGTGAAGTCACATGAATCATATGGGACAGTATTAAAAATCCTCACTGGAGCAGTCTGCTTATTAGCTCACATTACAGCTTTCACTTATTAGAACTAATTAAATGGTCATCCTTCCCATACAAATAAGCTATACTTCGCTCCTTTTCAACAGCAACATATATAGTCCAGTATACCCTGAAGCCAACTAATCTCATCTCCCAGAATTTCTGCATAAAAATCTTTTTGGCAAAATCAGTGTATGATCCAAAACTGGTCCTGTTTCCACTTGCCTTGGTGTTATATCTGCCTTTCAAATATATCTTGCACAACAAATTGCGACAATAGTAGAAAGTAATTTTTTCCCCAAATAACGTTGGGGTAGCTATTCTTTATCTTGCCTCTGTTCAGTGGTCCAATCCCTTGACCTCCACATGCCACTTACAGGGACAGACAGGTATGGAATATAAACAGAATTTCCCACTGTTTGAGCTGACTTCAGTAAGGGAGAAGCCAGAGAAAGATCAAGAGATCTCAGGCTTGCCTGTTCAGAAACATTCTGAAAATGAAGGCAAATCAACAGTGTTAAGCAAGGGAGTCAGCAAACCATCTTTTTCCTTCCCCTTGATAAGAGATCACAGCTCACACAGTTGAGATGCATAGCTGTCGCCTAAAATGTTTCTCAGTCCCCTTCTATCCAAGTCATCTGGGTTACCTTGAATTACAGTAATTACAGAGGGCTATCCTCCAGCAACAATTCAAGCTGACTTGGCCAATTTTGCAGCAAAGTGAACTTAGGGCACTGAGAGGCAGTTACAGACTCAGCTGTACCTCCAGTGCCATTTAGCTTGGGGACAGTAATGAAGAGCTGTGGGTGGTAACATCTTATATCACTCTGGCGAGATTTGCAGAAAGATCTCTGCAGTGCACCTATCTAGGAGAAATTTAGTTCCCTTGAAGACATCCTTCTTACAGGAGGGAAGTGGCCTTGATTCTCTGTAGGACTCCCCTCCTCCCTTTTAGTTAATTCAGTAAACCTTTTCAGGGTATTGCCTCCCATACTTAGCAACTTCTTCAATAATTTCTGGTCTGTCACTCCATGCTGATTTAATTCTACTTACTATATAGCAATCACTTTGCTTCAATTTATTTCTAAGCAGCAATGCAATACTACAACACCATATTCACATAACAACATCTAAACTCATGCTTTTGTGGTATGTCTGGGTCCAGCTGTTCAAACAGTTATGTACTGAAAATGCCTCACAACTTACTCTCTTATCTAAAAAAAAAAAAAAAAAAAAGGAAAAAAAAGGAAAAAGAAGGGAAAGAAGGGAACATTTTCCTGTAACATAAAATATTGTAAGCTTTTGGAAGGGAAGTAGTGTGTGGCACATGCCAGAACATAGACAAACAACATATAACATTTCCTCACCTCAATTAATCGGTCTCCAGCTTTTAGTCTCCCATCTTGAATAGCTGCACCTCTTGGAAGGATGTTTTTCACATAAATTGGAGCAGAGCCACCAATTGGGACATCTCTTGAAGTAATGCTAAATCCCAAGCCTTCTGTACCTGCATAAAGAATATATATTACTAGTTAAAATGCACATTTTATACTACATATTATTTTTACCAAGCAGAATGTATGTATACCTCACTGATGCAATCCATGAAAATACATACAAGATGTAAGAATTACTGCATGGCAAAAAAAAAAAAAAAACCAAAACAAAAGGCATCTCTAAGAAGGCTATAACTGAAGCATTGAGTCTGGGCACAGGTGGCTCAGCAGGCCCTCCCTTCCACTTGCTGTTCTGACAATTTCCAAGTCATTGCCATATTTCTGACTTTCTATTTCAGATGAGCTGAGTGACAAGGAATCAGAACAAAGCATATCTGATATCCTATCACTGCCTTCCCCCTTGTCAATCTGGATCTCATCAATGATCCTTTCTTTCTCTTTTGCAGCTCTTTCAACAGTGGCTGTCGGCTGCTGCTGCTGGCCATGGGTTTTTGTCAGCTTACTTATGGACATACATACATACATACATATGGACACTGACAGGTGACAGAACTGGAGCTCAATGGTCTCATTTCTTCTGCTCTGAGGGAACTCAGACTGTTTTCTATCAACAGCTCCTCTGCCCCAGGGCTTCACCTTGGCTCTCACTGGGTTCCACCCCACTGTCTCTTGTGCAGGCAGGGAGCAAACCCAGGCTGCCACTTCTGCTGGGATGTCCTGTTGTACATCCGAGTGACTGACTACACTTGGCTAAGACAGAGTGAAGAAAACAGAGGCATTTAAGATGATCTGGAGGAATCAGAGAGGGGGTCCAGTCAATATGGCAAATGAGACTTGTATTTCAGAGAAATTATGCCCACAACCGGTTATTGAAGGGTACCACCAGCTCCAGGAAGCACAAGCTGAAAGGGTAAACAGAAACCTTTCCTACTACACAGTAAGCTCATTTGTGATCCTCTCTTTAATGGAATCTGTCCAGTGTTATCAACAAGCCCTGAAACTCTACATTGAAACCTGCCGCTCTCCCCGTCCTCTCAAGGTTGCACATCAAGTCTATTCAGGACACTTAATCTAGCATGGATCCAGATGGCCATTCAGCAGAGAGTGGCAGCACCTACAATGTCCACTTGAAACATCTCAGAGGTTGTCAAGATACACCTACAGTTCAAGTTCCCTTGCTAGGCATACAAATGCCAAACCTACATTTCAGCCAACCTACTACAGCAGCCTGCAGTTAGGGCTCAGCAATAGCAGGTAGGTCCCCAAAGGTTGCACAACATATCCCTTCGTAAAAAGTTACGGGAACAGAAACCAAACTTTTATGCAACAGTCCTCTGTTATGAGCCCTCTGAATCTTAACATAACCTGTGTGAAAGACACACTATAGAACTCTTTGAGGTGTTAACATATTTAAGGAGGAGAAAAAAAGAACTGCACAACAGCAATCAGAGAAAGGAGTAAGATAAAGAGCTCTGCAGACCCAAAGTCCAGTGCAGAAGGAGGGGCAGGTGTTCCAGGTGCCAGAGCAGAGATTTGCCTGAAGCCCGTGATGAAGACCATGGTGAAGCAGTTTGACCCCCTGTAGGCCATGGAGCTCCACAGTATAGCAGAACTCCACCTGCAGCCTGTGGAGGACCCTACACCAGTGTGAAGGAGGCTGTGACCTGTTGGAAGACCACCCTGGAGGATGCTCCTGGTAGGACCTGTGGTCCCATGGAGGAGGTCCATGCTAGAACAGGTTTGCTGATGAGACCTGTGACCCTATTGGGGACCTACGCTGGAGCATCCTGTTCCTGAAGGACTGCTCCCCATGGAAGGGATGCACACTGGAACAGTTCTTGAAGAACTGCAGCCCGTGGGAAGGACCCATATCAGATATATTGGTGAAGTACTGTCTCCTGTGGAAGCACCCCACTCTGGAGCAGAGGAAGATTGTGAGGAGTCCTTCTAGGGAGGAGAAAGGAGTGGCAGATGAAACGTGGTGAACTGACTGCAGTCACCATTCTCCTTCCCCCTGCACCATTGTGGGGAGGAGGTAGAGAACTCATAGGAAGAAGGGAGGGGTGGAGGGAAGTTGTTTTAAGATTTAGTTTTATTTTTCACTACCCTACTCTCATTTGATTGGCAACAAATTAAATTAATTTCCCCAAATCAAGTCTGTTTTACCCATAACAGTACTTGGTGATGATCTTCCCTGGTCTTGACTCACATGTTTTTTGCTATGTTTTTTCCTTCCGTTGTCCAGATGAGGATGATGAGTGATAAAGCTGCTTGGTGGGCACCTGGTGTCCATCCAAGGTCAACTCATCATAATGTTAAAACCTGAATTAATTTCTGTCTTTTTCCTGTCACGTGCATTTGCTAAGTCTACTTTTTTACTGAGCAGGTTAATATTCACACATGAAAAGAAAACAGGAGCCAAATATAGTCATTAGTAGTGTACCTACAGGTTACTGAAAACTGCACAATTACATTTGATTAAAATTTAGTACAGTATTTTTATCAAGACAGTAAGCATTTTAAGAAGTAAAGTGACATAGGTGGCAGGACTGGGTGTGACACAACCTTTTAAAATCTTCATCTTGAACATAACTAAGTACTCCTGTATACACAGTAAGAGCATGTAGTTCTTATTGTTCAGTAAATTTGTATCAATTCCTCTAGGCTAACTATCATGACACAACTTCCCTTCCTTCTGCAGCATTTGAGATAGCTGACATTTGAATTTGAAAGTCTTCATCCACTATCAGGCCAATATAAAATTTATCAGTGCTGTTACACAGAGATGAAAAAAAAAATTAGCTCTCATAACATCCATTTTTTACTTAGGAAATCTCACAATTTTAATGATGCTTCAAACATTCATAGAACTCTTTAACTTCCTGCAACATATGATCTGTACCAGGATTTTTTAAGGCCTATCTCAGATTTTTATGGAATTTATCTTTTTCTCATTATAAGGATCTGCTCTTTGAGTCGGTTTTGTCTGCTAAAATTTCTAAAGTAATGACAGAACATGAAGGCAATCCCAGGACAATACTTCATTATTAATAAGCTTAATCCCCATAGCCTGATTACAGCATCATTACAGAAGTCTGCTTCACACACTCCACTTCAAACCCCCATGGAAAAAACAGAAGTTGAAATGTTCACATTACAAATGCACACAGGATATAAATACGGACTGTGGCATTTTCTGCCGTCAAATCTCCAGAAAGCTTTTACCAAAGCCTGCAGAATGCCACAAATCCACACTGAGCCCAGACACTAGCAGAAGAAAATTCTAATTACTTGTTTCTGCAGAAAGAAGGGGCCTCAACTGGGCTGTGTTTTACTATGCTGCTCTGTGTAGCTTTGCATGAGGTGGCTTTTGGGTGCTATTTTCCTTTTACCTTTTCTCTGCTTCAATTTGCTATTCATGCACCATAACTGCTCTTAGCTGTATGATACAGCTTCATAAGCTCCTATGCTTATTATATATAAATTAGATGTTCACAAGACTGGGAAATAAATGGATACATCCAACCGAGGCAAAAAATAAATATGACTTCTGTGACTGAATTGATTTTAATTTTTTTCTTTTCATACACATAACTGATTTAGTTATCTCTACTCCATGCATTTTCATTCTCCTGTTGATAGAAATGCATATAAGATCTTAATATCTTCCTGCTGCTAAAATGTTTTCAGTTCTTAGGTTGTAAAACTGCATTATAATAATAGGGGAGCTGCACAAACACACTGTAGGCTTCTCTGATATGTCTCATTTATACTCATAATACAGTAGAGACTGGACACACATACAGGCAGAACAACAACAGGAGTAGAAAACAGAAGAAATTTCCGTATTTTTGAAAACACAGGAGTCATCCTACACAAAGCTAGGAGCTTTAATTTGCAATGTCTAGATTATCTGAGCTATATTCAGTTTAATCTCTTACAGATTTTAAATTGTGTAGATTTCAGAAAGAGTAGAAGGCATTTTCTTCCCTTTATAGCTGTCATCTCAGACAACAATCAAATTACACCAAGTGATAATAACATTTAAAAATTACCCACTAATTTGTGTAGTTCAAATTCTTAGGCTTCTTTGATAAATCTGCAGCTTTCTCGACAAGTTAGGGATCCCTTTTTTTCTTGAATGTGATGCTGAACACACCTTCTGATGCTGCATTACCCTCAAAAGCTCAGCCAGCTCTGAGCTGAAGACAAAGTAGTTTTAGATTAATAAAAAGGGCAGTTGCAATAGTAAAAGAACTATCTTGTATAAAGAGAACGGGGACAGATTTGATGCTTCATTTGTTGTTTTGGAAGAAAGAAGTTCTGGTAGCATTAAGGTGAGTGGAGAGGAGATCCTTTCATATTATTTAATTGAACATATTTTCAAAATTAACATCATCTCTTTCTTTTTTGGGCAGTCTGATCATAAACTGGCAGGATGTTAAAAAATTTTGTTCAATTTTATTACAGGTGACTAGACTTTCTTATCTCCCAGTGATGAAGTATTTAATTTCTCACTAATGCTAGGATTACCTTCTTGATTGTGGAAAGAGTGTGTCTGGCATAGTTTGTTCTCCTAAGGCTATTCGGTATGACGAGTTGCTCATTCCTCATCCAGCAACAACTGCAGGTTCAAATTCTCGGCAGCAAAATGTGCTGCTGGGTAGAAATACTGCCAGGATACCATTCAAAAAGCAAGTATCACCTCTGCACTGCCTCCAGAGTTTTTACATCCCTCTCAAAAGGACATCGGTTCACAGACCCATAAGGAACAGCTGAAGAACCTACACTGTCAATGTTTTATGATACTTCTCTCACAATTATCTTCCCCTTCGAGACTGCAAGCAGAGCTAGAAGTAAATCCTGCTCTTCCTTCTCCTCTAATTTAAGAAAATACAGATAGATTCTCAGGTAGGTCAATGCAGATGTCTCCAAATTAAAACACAAAAACAAACAAAAAAACCTCAACCAAATAAGAGAGGCAAGAACATTTCAGAGAGGCAGAGAACATTACAGAACAACCTAAATATAGAAAATTCATGTGGGTGAACAATCCTCAGATCTCATAATTCTAATTGCATCTACAATTAAAAGGACTGTTAAGGAAAAGTGTGGTTTTTCATGAAAGACAAAGAACACACTCTCATTTTCCTAAAACAGTAAGTGAGGTTGGTAGCACATTATAAACAGTGACACAAAATCACAAAAATTACAAAATAAAGCATCATCATTTAATGAAAGTAGTAGAATAAATGGACAGAGAATAAGGAAAGAGAGAACATTCCAATACAACTTAGAAGGGCCAAACACCCTCTGCCAATAATCAGAGCAGACACTGTCCTTCCAAGCATTTCAACTTCCTACTTTTTCACAAGAGACTCTTTCTGGAGATCTACATGCAGAGGGGTGACTACTAAAATAGTTTTCCTAGTGTTTTATGTTGGAAAGCAGTTTTTTATAAAGAACTGAATCTCATGCAAGAACTGAATAGCAAGGATGTTCTCCTTATTGTAAGGGGCTTCACTAAGCTAACGAAGACCATTTTACTGCTGCTAGTTTAAGCCCCACATTTTCAGAATTTGCGCACATGTAGACAGGCTAACTACACATGCAAATGGCTGCTTAGAAAGCTGACTGCTCAGCTGTCTATAAAATTTTTGCAGCCACATGCACAATCAAGGCTAATTGCATGCCCATTTTTACATAGTTGAGTGATTTGGAACAAGTGTAGGTTTTTTCTCCAAGCAAAGCTCAGACCTCTCAAGAAGGTCTTTGATCAACCTGAGAGAAACACTCTTTTCCCCTTTTGCTACTGCCTGCTAACAGCGATCAGAAGTGGTTTACAAAAATGGAAATATGTAACTTGATGCAGTTTATGCTTCTTCAGTGACTAATGATGCTCAAAATTATTTGCTTCACTTTTGAATCTCATTTCTCAAGGTCATTGCAGTAATTTAGGAATGTACATGCTTCATTTCAAAAGTGACAAACACCCTTACTGCATCTGAACAGGAATTCTAAGAGAACATATCACTTCAAAAGCCATTTTAAACAAAAATTTAAAATGTCAGTTCAAAGTCTGGCTCAAGAAACTGTGTGGGGAAAACAGGAGAGTATGATGAAAAATGCATGTAAATCTGTACACTTCAGATCCATGCTGCAGGATATCTTAAAGACAAGTTCAGGGTCCTGTCTTGTATATTGTGCTATCTAAACCCAAGTAAAAGTAGTAATTGCCCATAGATGTGCTCTACTCCAGACAAGATATGATGCAATTTTGAATTAACTTACGCCCAAACTATCCATGGCATCTTATTTTTGTCTCTGATGACTTCTTGCAGAAAGGAATTTGGGTGCAGCGGGGCTGAGTGTCACTGTGTTATAGCACTGAATGCCCAGGCACCTGGTGGGACTTGCAGTGCTTCTGATCATCTCTGTGTGTAAGATGGAGCATTATTAACCTCAGAAAGGCCAGACAGCCAAACAGGAATCTGACAAGAAACTGAAGAGCAAAGACTCGTAATCCTGCTCACATCTACAACTGCAGCATTTTTCTCTGTTGCAGTTCACAGAGGTAACTCCTTTGTTTCTCACCACTCCTAGAACAGAGCTGCTACGTCCTTTCTGTGATGGACTCAGTAATTGCTCCAACTTTCCTGCTGTAAGGTATCCTACAGTCCTGACATGCATTTCTTTCCATGGAACCTTTACTGTTTTGCAAGAGAGGAATATTCTTTGGGTCAAAAAGGAAGCAGGGATCACAACTCCCATGGTCAGTAGCTAAGTCACCTTCTGGAAGTGGGGAGACTGAAGTTCCAATTCACCGAATATCTCAGACAAAAATTTAGCAAAATATTTGGTGGAGCTAGGAACAACTTAAAAAACATGAGCTCAGTTTTGACATTTTACTTCAAGAATTAGTTACTTAATTTACCTTGACAAATAGGTAGTTTTAGATAGAAATTATATGATGCAATGAGCATTATACTTAGGGCCAATCGAGTAAGGTGAAGTTAATTTACAGATCGAGTACTTCAGGCTTGTCTTAGTACAGCAGTGTCAAAACCAGTATATATGAAATCTGAGTAACACAATGTCCAGTGCAAAAGCAGTTTTTGGACTGCTTTAGCAAGTATCAGGTGAAATGCTATGAGTTACTAAGTGCTCAAAGCCTGAGCCTTACAGTCATTTGCTGTATAATTGCTTATTTATTATTTATGAGGGTTGGACTAAATTCCTCTCAATTGCATTGGCTGAAAGCCTTGCAACCAAAGAAGAAAAACTCTGGGAGTGCCCTGGTGTATATGAGGATAAAGTTTGTCCTAACACTCTTGAGTGTTATATCCTTGGTCTTATTTTCTTTATTTATTATCTGCAAAGACCTGTTTTTATTTATTTATACTTACTGTGTATCAGTTTACACCAAAATATATATAAACATAGGCTCAGTGTCATGTCTTGCGCTATCTTAATTTGTGTGAGCCATTAAGCTAGACTGTTATACAACCTTAATGGCATTAGAATATCAGCAATAACCCCTACATCTATATGCTAAAAGTTCAGGCCCTGACCTTTAAGGCAAGATAAACAGATATCCATTTTCATTTAGAAAAACCAACAAACATTCTGCATTGACTGAAACATATGACTGACCTTCTCTTCTGACTTTATTAAACAGCTAAATTCTATGAAAGTTCAGGTTATTTTAAAATGCCAAAACAGCAATAAATATTAAGAAATCATAATTACAGAAGCACATACAGTAGGGTTATCTTGGCATGTCATCCTATATAATAAAGCTCATGCAATATAAAGAAATACAGCTGTAATAAAGGAGGTCTGTCTGTATTGAAAAAGAGTCAGTTCTCATATACTACATCTGTAACCAGAATGCACAGATTAAATCAAAACTGAATTTAAAGATGATGTCTTGCATGCTTGTATGCCTTAATGCACCCCACACTGAGTTTTTAAAGTAATGATGGTAATTGGTGAAATAACTGTGGCCTGTCAGCTACAAATAAAAACACTTGTTCAATATCTATAAAGCCTGTAATATTACAGCATCCTTCATTAGAAATAATCATTAAAGACAATCAACACGCCTATTGCTCTCATATATACAACAAACTACTTGGGGGCATGCCTAAGTGTTTTGCTGCTTTCGTTTCTTCACATGTATGTCCTCAAGAAAGCCAAAATGGGAGGGCATGCCTCTTTCTACAGAGGATATGAACAAATGAAAGATAGTTATGATAAAAAGGCATCCTTCCTTAGGCACATTTTTCTTTAATTTTACCATGAATAAAACACAATACACTAAGTAGTTTCTAGCTGTCCATCTATAATCTGAGCTAGGTATCATTTCATCATAAGCAGTATTCTCAAATAAGCAGATTGTTAGGAAAAAAATATCCCCTTTAAACTTCTGAAACATATTCTAGATAAGGATTTCAAAGCTTCTACTAGTCTAAGAGCCATCAAGCTTCTCTGCTATGAACTAGACGTTAAAGTATCTTAGAGATCACTTTTCATCAACATGCATCTCCTTTACTCCAAACCATCTAATATATTGCTGCCAGCAAAAACGAATTACGTTATAGCCCTGGGGGGAGTATTTATGAAACAGTTTGCAGTGCAAGGTGACCAAAATACGACAACATACCACAGTCAAGAAATTCATAACACACCAAAATTATATTCTTGTATCTTATGAGCAGCTATAACACTTTTTTTTTCATACAAAAACATTGTGATCCCTTATTCTATATTCATTTGTTGGCGCTTTTACATTATATGAAAGGTTTATTTCTACCCCTGGCTATGAATTCTTTTATGTACTGTCCGAGTAATATCTTTACAGGTTCCACAGACACACACACACACACACACACACACACACACAAAATAAAAATAGGTAAAAATCACTGTAGTGACTGATAGTATATTTATAAGCACAATGATTCCTTACTCAACCAATAACAATAAGTTTTTCCAAGCAGGCTGATCTGAGCTGATGGCCTAAAGAAATTCTTGAAGGAGCATCAACAACAGAAGCAAACTGTCAACTCAACCTTATGTCATCCAAGTTTGTAGAGCTTAAAATTCAGCAACCAGAAAGAAGCAATCTGGTGGTTCATGTGAAGTTCATAGAAAGGAAAGCAAAATGATAATTTGACAAGTAGCCTGGTAACTGTAAAACTGTAAAATCTCTACTATTTGATGCATTGTCTGCAATGAGTTCTGATAAAAAGAATAATTAATAAACATTCTTTCATTAGCAAATATAATATCCTAAGGGAAATATACTCTGACTTCATAGAGAATACAGTCATATGGGTAAACTTTTTGTTATGTAATATAAACCCTATTCTTGCTGCTAGAGACCAAATTATATATAACATTAAGCATGCTCATTTTAAGACCACAAAGCCTACAGTACATATAATCCTTAAAAAAAATCATTTCCCAAGAGCTAAGAAATACTTGCACCTAAATGTCTTTTTATTATATTTCAAACTATCTTAAAAGCATCTAGATGATAACTATACAAAAATACCAAAATTTCTCACATCATAAAAATTCCAGGGATGTACCAATGCATCTACATGTGCACATATAACACAGATGTTGAGATAAGCACACACTACTTTAAAAAGTCTCTCACCCACACTCAAATTACATTAGCATAAGGGCCAAGATAGGAAATATCACATTACATCTCAACCAAAGGTTTTCACATCTCAGTGGAATAAAGAAAAGCTTTAGCAGGAAATTAGAAAGTCCAATTTACCAAGTGGATCAAAACCAGTCTTAAAATCTTAAGGCAAAAGCAGTTACTCAATTTGAAAAGTCATGATGACTGTAAAGCACAGAATATGGCCATTTTAGCTTAGTTGTTTATATTAAACAGTTAATCACTCCCTGCGTCTTGGCCAACAGAATTTGAGGCATTTATTGTGTTTCCTTATTAGCTGAGACAGAAAACAATGTTAAAACACTCCTCAAATGGTCTTTTGTAAAAATACTGCACAAGCTGAATGCAGGGTGGGACTCCTGGGCTATCAGGGTCAATTCGGAGCCCTGGTTTCCCAAACCCACCCACTGCATCCCCTGTGCTTCTGCCAGCCATCCTGCCCAATACCCTGGCACCGGACACATGTGCACACCCAACACACACATGTCTCATGCTGCATGAGGAATGCACTAGGGCCTTACCTTTCCTTAGCTGTATACTGAGCCTCTTCCCTATCTTTTTGGTGTTATACCCACTGTTTGCAGTGGAGGTGAGAACTTTCTGAGGTGACGGTACCAGGCCAGAGGGTGGTTTCCCTGATGAATTCACACTATGAGGTAGCTGCGAGTAGGAGTCTGTCTGATCAGACTGATTACCCGCTCGAGACATTCTTTGCAATGTGTGAAGTCCAGAATTGTTAATACTTTTCCCATCAGCATACTGGGAGTCGGGGCTGAACCGGCTGGAGTAGTACATGTTCTTCTCGCTCTGGGACAACTGTTCGTACTGCTCTTTATTTGCCGCGGGGACCACGTGGAACCAAATGAATGGCGTGCGCATGGCTTGGCGAAACATATGCTGTGCTCTAGGTTTTAAAATCGACAGAAAATTAGCAAATTAGGACTGGCAGACTACAAGACATTATAAGCATAATTGCTAATGTTAATTAAGCAACACGAGCTGACAGACACATTGCACTCAAGCATGAACCATAAAACTTGAATCTGTTCACTGGTCTATTTGGTCTGCTTTTCGCTAAAGTTTGTTGCTTTAGGGCAACACAATGGTTAAATATGCTTAACAACTAATGTAGCAAGCACTGAATTCAGAAAAGCAAAAATTTTAACCACTGTCTTGAAATGCAGACAGTTCTATAGCTGGACTGCAGGGTCATTTTGGTTTGAACTTGGTTAATTGTGATAATTGTGATGACAGTAATCACAGTGACAACAGAACTTTTAGAATGAAAACTACACTTTATAAAAAGACTATGTATTCTATAATTTGCTGATTATATGCAGTCTTGCAACCAGGCTAGTTAACACTTTAATTTTTGTGAGTCAGTAGTCTTTCAGAATACAACATTAAGAAATACAAAAAAAAAAAAAAAAGCTCAATCCTGTACAGACAGACATTGGGCTCTAGGTCATGATCCAAAGTATACCAAGTCAACAAGTCTCTTCACAGACTTTACAAATTATGATTCAGAACCATAGAACAAGCAGAGACAAGCTGCTCCCAACCATATGGTGCAGGGTTATGTTCCAATTCAGGTTAAAGTCAAAAAAAATTAAAAACACATTTTAAATATACATTAAGTACAAAATGATCAGAACAAACAATATTCCTTTGGCCCTCAACATGTTACAGATTTTGAAATTTTCACATTTTCAGCATACCTATTTTCAGGGTTTTTTTCTTTCAATTATCTGTGTGTGAACTCCCATCTAATTTCATCCTTAAAAGTATTTCTGATTCACCATTTCAGGATTCTACCAAGACCACACAACCACTGAGCAAATGTTTCTCTCTCAAACTTCTCCAGGAAGTTTCTGCATATAGTATCTGTACTTCTCACACAGACAAAACCACACATATTTTTAAAATGTTAAAAATACAGTCTCCGTGCTGTCCACATATATTGAATATGGTGCATTGCAAGTATAAGAGCAAAAGTCATATGGGAATTTCAGGATAAACAGTTAACCAATGTAAGAAGAAAAAACCTATATTGTACAAAAATAGAGAATTGCATATACTCTAATGACAATAATTAACCTTCAGGTTTTTTTAGTCTGGCTAATTATAAACCACTAATGTCCCTTAGTGTATCTTTTCTTTATTAGAAAGGAAGCCTAGATATTTTTTTGTACCTTTCTCAAAATACTGCAAGGTGCAGGGTTAAAGATCAAATAATGCAACGTGACGTGTAGTAAGAACACTTACTGTTCAAATCTCCTATTCCGAAGGTCTCCATCATTAATCCTGACAATACAATCATTCTCACGAAAAAGGTTTTCTTGTTCAGCTTTTCCACCCTTCTCCAGTCGCTTCACCAGCAGCCCCAGCGTTCTGGAACATTAACATAGCAAATGATTAGAGTTTGAATAATTAGCAACATAGAAAATCCTACTGATTTAATATTTTATCATAATCACTACAGAAACTACAATTTAAACCATCTTTACCTTGAAGTAGGATACCATAGTTTCAAATAACTTATACGCATTACCTGGTTTATTATCCCTTTTCCATAAAACAAAAAGTCTAGGAGAATTAAGCATGCCAAAAGTAAGAACGAACAGGCAGTGTGATGCTAGCATGTCCATTCTTGCAAAAGGTCAAGATTTCTGAGCAGTAAAAGCTCCAAGAACCACCACACATCTGAGGGATGGCATTTTTCTGCTAGTTTACCAAAGATGAACAGGTTCAACTAAAAATTTGAATTTCTGATTTAGCAGAGAATACCACAGCCATCACTACTCCTTCTGTGCAAGTGAAACGTGGGGCATCTAATGTAAAAAGCAGCCTATGAGGAAGGAATGGACAGAGAATTCAGGAACTTCATGCGAACCAAATGTTTTTATTTTTAAAACTTAACTTTTTTATTAAATAGCAAAGAGAAAATTAAAAACTTAAATGCCTTTTTTTTAATGCAACATCTTAAATTAATTAATTAACTGAAGACAATTTCCATTTGATAGCCTCCATGGAATGAGGTAGTCACCTCTGTCTAGTGCTTACCCACGGTGTCATCTTAAGGACTCTCTTAGAGAGAAAATGCAAAAACCATTCAATCTGAAATTATGAAGTGGATCCTGAGGAATGGATTTCTGAGGTACTGACAGGATAGTATGAAAAGTCAGTGATGTTTCTATACTTGAACTCTAGTTTTGAAGAAGGACTCAATCTTCAGGATTATTCTTGCATCGACTGCACTTGATTTTTTTTTAAAGATGATCAGCTTTACATTGAAATCCCACAGGATGTATCAGTGGGTCAAATTCACATCATCCAAGTCACCAGCATTACTTTTTCAGAAGTCATTTCAAGGCACGGCATGGGGAATACTCGGTAACATAGCAGGAATTGCAAGACCACCTACGTCATTTAGCAAAAAACTTTCAGTGATCACAGCACTGAACTTTCAGTTCACACATACCTCAAAATAAATGTGCAGTCAATGATGCTTAAAAGGACTCCTCATGCACACAAAAGTTATATATGCACTTGAGCACTTAATCAAATGGGTCAGAAAAGCAAAATTAACTTATTTCTTCCACTTTAGATTCTTCATTTACCAATTTATCATCAACATATGCAAATGAGACATTTATTTTATAGAACAGCCATACATTTACTCCTCCAAGGCAGATGAAGGAGTAAGATAAACAATCCTAGTAGTATTTCCCTTTTGGAACCACCTATAAACATTAAGATAGGATGTTGAAAGGATCTAAAGGTGTAAACAGACTGTGAGGAGAAAAACAACACAAAGCATTTTGACAACACAAATCATCAAATGAAGCTTGAGTCAGACATTTACATTTAAGTGATACTACTCTGTTTTCAACTGATAGGAAGTGTTTTGCAAATACCTAATGTGCTGCACCTTTGACCCATTCAGGGTCCCATCAGAGTAAAACTTGCTCCACTCTCATCTGGTTCCCAAGGGACTCCTTGGGTGCAGTAAGTGATACTAACTGACTGGACTTGAGTTCAGGTCAGCTGCTGCAATTAGCAATCTGTCTCTTTGCAGCAGCACTGGTGAGCACATGGAACAGGAGGACTCCATAATGGTAAAGTATAATTTTTCTAAAATACATGTATTTCTTGAAAAAAAGAATTCTGGAAAAACAGTCAGTACTAGTGTAAATCCAGTCCTGTCCCTCCCCATCAAAAGTTCATATTCTTTGTGTTTGGAAAGTTCTACCATTTTTAGATTCCTTCCAACAACCTAGCATCCATTAAAAAGGAAAATGATTTAACAAAAAGCAAACTAGATTTTCCAACATTTTCAAAAGCAAAACCAATTGTTCCCTGCTTGCTTTTTTCCTGATCACCAAAACAGCAAAACCCCTTTTATTATCTAGATATTTTAGGTGGGTTTCTGTTTGCCTTTCCTACCGTACTCTAATAGTTTGCATGACAAAAAATTCTAAAAGTCCACAACAGCGGCACACTAACTTATTGACCTTTTATTGTACTAAAATTTACTGACAATTATGAAGGTATGTT
>JAOXXN010000395.1:12850090-12888124 GCA_026770055.1 Myrmophylax atrothorax | reverse complement strand
GAAGGGCACACCCACGTGGGGGAGAGTCCTTCCCAAATCTTCGTTAGCGAAGTTTGGCCATACATACATACATGTAGCAATTAAAAAATACCCAGCACAATGCAACAAACACCAATCCACAACAGAGCAAACTAAGGAATTGAGACTTTGCTGACACATGTATTTCACCTTGTGATAAATGATCGTGATGCTTGCTTTTCTTTGTGTTGGTCCAAGTCTGAGGATAAAGTATCCCAAGATGAGTTTTTCCTGAAGAGGTTCAGTGTCAACTTTGTTAGGCAGGTTTCTTCATTTTCTGCTGTGATGCATTGCCACGTGGCCCAGCACATGGACCATGCCCCTGGAGAGCTCAGGGTAGTGCTCAAGGATGGGACGTGATGGTGGCTCTGCAGCACTCCTCAGGAAGCAACTGTCTGGATATGTAGATGTTTCCCAGCAGATCCAGTGGTATTGATGCCTTAGGGTTTTATATATTTGTAGATTTTTATATAGCTGTATAGTTTCTCACATTTGATGTAGCAGCTAACAGGTTCTAACTTTGTGCCACGCTCCTGAATTTCTGTTCAAGGGTGAGATAGCAGCCAGAACATCATGTTTGGGACACATGTACTGGGACTAGAATAACAAGACATATTTTAGTCAAAATAAGATAGAAGACTCAGGACCCTTGGAGATGCTCCAACAGAGCAGTTCTGCGGGTGGCCCCAGGGGTAAGGGGTTCTTAGGCTGGATGTCACCATTACTTGTGGTAATTAGTGTTACAAATTTGTAAGACAGCTATGCTGCGCGCACATCTATATACTTTCTACACTCGAAAGCTTTCAGTAAAGAACTGCTTTCTACTTTACCCAGACTAATACTGTTTTGAAAGTTTTCCCTCGATTTTAGGCAACAGTATCACTGCTGTTTTGCAACCGGTGTGTCTCTTGCCAGAAGCAATAATTTAGGTGACTGGCCACCTATGCATCAGCACAGGAGTAGGTCCTATCAGGTACCTTCTTGTCTGTGGGTTTGTTCTGGAGCTGTCTGGGGAGCACATGTCTAGCACTGCAGGTAAAAGTAAAAGCAAACTGGATTTGGGCATAGAGAAAGAAAAACAATATATGAAGAGGAATATAACACTTCAATTACCTTTTGTCGCTCAGAAATGAGAGGTAAGCAAGCTGTAAATGATCAGGATAAAAACATTATATCCATTCTTAAATACTCTGTATCACACAAAGTTTCTGTATTCAGAGAAAATATGGAAAAGACCTATTTTTAGCTCATCTGGCTGCAGTGCTCTGTGTTACAATTCTAATATCTACACATGCTAGAGATGACCTAACACATCTCCACTGCCAGCAAAATAATGTCAGTGTTTGTATTTAATAAGCCATTTTGATATAAGCCTCCTAATACTAGATTTAGGGTCACAGCTGAGCACCCAGTTTTGAGAATTTTATCCTTTCTCTGGCAACCTGCTTGTTCTTCCTGGGTATCATTTTAAACCACTTTTTTACAGGCTTTCAAAGTGAGTCTTGTTCAATTTTTTGGCTGCTCAGGATGTTTTAATTGTAATACAAATCTTTTGGTAAGCTTGCTTTATGGCTTGTGACTGGATGGAAAAATTATAAACTTATCTTGTGAAAGAATTTTAGAAGAAATGCCATATATATGTGTTATTAACCTACATGTATTTCAGATTTGCTCTTCAGGTGGGGGGTAGCTGGATAGCTTATAAATTGCTGAGGTTTCTGAAACATCTTTAGAGTGCAATTTGTCTATGGTCCTCAAAGCAGTGATTTTGAGTTTCTTTGTTTTGTGGGCTTGGTTTTGGGGGGATTTGGTTTTTGTTTTGTTTGTAAGGGCATCCGTTTTAGTAGCAATTAAGATAAATTAGTTAATTTTTACTTTTTTAACTTCATCTTTGTGAGATGTTTTATCAAATCAGCACCAGAATACCCTCTGATTACTGGAATGAGCCAAAGAAGAGAGAAGTGGCAACCTGGACTCCTTGTGTGTGAGGAAGCCTTTGATAACATAGCTGACTGTTAAAGCTGATACTGCTCTGTGACACCACATGGTTGTAGGAAACCAGCAGAAGCTGAAGGGGAAAGGTGTTCCTCTGCATATCCTGTAATTCTCATCTGAATCAGACAGTTATCACAAACAGATGACAGTTCTGTAATATTGCAGAGCTCCCACATCTGCCTGCCTTCTGGTCCTGTGTGAGTGCTCATTGATGGTGTTGGTTGGAGTGTGCTGAGCTGAGGGGAGGCAAACCCATGTCTGGTGCACAAGCTTGTTGTCAGGGACATGGTTCCATGACAGGTTTGTGTTGCACTTGTCTGGCCCCTGTAGGAGCTTGAGGTTTTCTTTTGTCCACTTCAGAAGATTACTTTTGCAAGCGCTTCCGATTTTTTGTTGTCACTTTGCAACAGAAATATGTCTCTAAACAGATCCTTCAATGAATCTTCCTGAAAGAACACAAGGACTGAACTGCTCTGTAGATGTAGATACTTGAGTAGCTTCTGCTCTTGGTGCAGGTGAGGAAACCGCAAAGGAGGTGTTGAGAGAGTGTATAAAAGCTAAGTCCAACAGGATGCTCAAATTTACTTCTCTAGTGCTCAGGGTGCCCAGATCTCAGTGCTTCTTTACTTAGTCATTGGGGCTCTATGTTTTTGGGAGGAGGTAGGTGGGGAAAAATAACATCTGGGTTTTCAGCTGTCTCCTTTTGTTTGGTAAAATAGACCTTTGTTTTACAGATGTTTATAGAAAGGTGATAGGGAGCATTTCCTTTGCTGTGTTAACAAAAATCTGTGCAGCAACTGGTGTGTAACCTTATCTCTGGATTTTACAACACAGCATTGTACATTTTCTGTAATAAACTGTAATTGTTCATTCGAACAGAATACTGTTCTTTCCGATATTTGATTAAGAGAAGTTGTGCTGAAGTGGTTATAGCTGTGTTACAGCTCTTGCCATATGTCTTTAATAGACCTTTCTCACTTCTGACTAAAGCATCTTAACACTGAAATCTCCTTCACTCAAAGCAATTACCCACACAGCTGCAAGTTCTCCAGGTTCAGTTGTACAACCAGGCCTGGGAAGCATTTAGGTGCATGAGTGCAACCTGTGAAACATCTTTCCAAAGTACTGCATGTCCTGGACTCACAGAGATGGGAACTCTAGACTTCTGCTACGTGTGCTCCCAGGACAACTGGAAACAGGCATAAGCCTTGCCTCTGACTTGCCCAAACTCTCCCTTCTCAGGAAACTGGCCTTGACTCCAAGCTGGGATGGTTTTCTGCAATGCTTACAGATCTGGAAACAGTGTTGGGGAGTCTTGTTTCCTTGTGACAGAAGAGTGTCATGGTTCGGGTAGTTACGATCCTCTTGTATCCTCAGTACCAACAAACCTGACTTTGAGTGTGCATAGTAGCCCTTTCCCTACCCTCTCCATTCTGAAAATTGGCATCCCCCTACCAACTGACTCTGAAGTAGTTCAAAACAACTGAAACCTTTCCCTTGCTTGTCGTAGGGAGTTATTTCCACACCCTTCTACTGCTATCTGAACAACCATTCTCTCCATCAGGTAGAGGTGGCAGTTTCATCCTGCACTGATTCAGAAACCAGAAATTTGAATCAGGAACCACAGGTCAGCCACCGTTATAAAAAAACCCCAAACATTATAGGACACATTCTACAGTGCAGAACTATGTATCTTGGCCTGTTAGGGGCCAGAAGTAAAACTATTTTGCAGTTCCTGTCTAGACTTTTAGCAGGTGTTGTGTGGCATGGATGCTCTCTCCTTGCTCACAAGCTGACTGCTGAGAGACCAGCACTAAGTTGCTGAGCTGCCCCTGTGTGCTCAGGAGACAGCCTCAGTATTTAACTCAAGTCTGTTGTTTCCACACTGACAGACAGAAACACCAGCTTGTAGACTTACTTTTTTGTGTTGTTGGGGTTTTTTTCCCCTCCAACAAAGTTCTTATTTGTGACTCAGGATTAAAGCTTTATCCCTGTTTAATACTGAATGTAGCCTTTCTCCCTCTGCTTTAGACTAAGTAGTTTCTACATTGAAAGGATGTGATACAAACAGTTATTTTCTTAGAAAGATGTTTATGTTGAAGGGTTTTTTACTAGTGTTGCAAAGAATACACAGTCACTCTCAACTGTTCAGATCTTTTCTTTGTCTATCAGAGATGGATAATTTAGCTAAAATGCACTGCTTTTTTTCTCCCCTGTTAAAAAGCACTTCAGCCTACAATTAACTGAGTGTGAAGGGAAAAAACAGAAATTGTATGAAACTGTTGTGGGTTTTTTTTTCCATGCCCTGAAATAGGACAATTCACTTTACTTTAGAAGTGCCTAAAGGCCCTTGAAAGCTATGGTGGTGGAAGCTGGTTTTTTATTGGGGAGAAGTAGTTGAAGGCTTCATCTAAGTTAGAGTCAAGGAGAAGGACTGTGCTCTTAGTCGAGGGAGGTGTATGTTTTCTGTGCATTCTTCTTGCCTTTGGTATTTCCTGTTCCCTTTCAAAGGCTGGGTTTGCGCTTTGCATTTCTCTTGATACATTGTGAGTGATGCATGGAGAACGCCAGCAGCTCTATCCTGTCAGAGCTCTTGTGGCTGCAGCACTGCTGCCAGGAGTGTCCATGGACTTGGCTGCAGTGCTGCCCTTGATTGCTCAGCAATGGGGTAGCTCTGCTGCCACCAGAAGGTCCATCCCGCCCTAATACCATGCAGGCAGAACTTGCAGGTCTGCTGTAGTCTGGGATACTTCTGCACAGCTGTCACTTTCTCCACTTGTAGGTTTTTACAAAATGCCCCAGCCTTGTTAAAATAGTAAATGGTGTTCAAGGCAGCTGAGGGCACCAATATACCTGTTGCAAACTTTAAGTACACATTATGAGTGTATTACTAGTTCCCTCTCTGTTACCTTGTAAGCTCCTTAGAGAGGGAAGTTTGAACAGCAGAGCTGTGGGTCTGAAAGATGGATACCTTGGTGTGCTGCCTTTGTGGAAATGTGTAAATAAAGTGGTCTCATTCAGAATGCCATGCCTCTCCATAGTTGTCTTCACTTCTCATGCTTAAAAAAATAAGCTAGGACTGAGGAGATTTTTTTTTAAGTAGGTTTGACATGTTTCCTGTTCTTTCATTATGAAGCTGCAAGACTATTCTTAACAAAAAAAGGTTGGAAACAAAGGAACAGAGTATAAATGTATTCTAAAATGCTATTAACTTGTCTATGCATAAGATGACAATCTTTAAGGTGCTGGCTGTTTGTGGGTGTGTGGTGTGTGTCCCTGCAATTCTTGCCATCACTACCTAGCTAAAGAGAAAGCTGCTCTAGTGGCTTGGTGTCCCCTATGTGTGAGTGTCTTTCCTGTTCTGCAGCAGGGCACACCATGTCAGTGACTGATGCCAACTATGCTGGGAGTGTAGTTATTGCTTCTGGTGCTCGGATGCTGTCCCATTAATTCAAGAATTGGATTAAATATGAAAACTGCTGTTAACCTCTATCATTGCTTTGAATATGAGATACTAATAGAAAGATGCTATAACTGATGACAGTTTAAAAATATCAAGCATCCCACAAGGATGTGACTAGCTTTTGATTTGCACTCTAAATCCATTAGAATGGATACTAGTTGCTTCCACTCTAATTCTAAGACATTATTTCCTCCTCACCACACCCTTCTCAGCCCTTCAGTAGTGAAGGGGGACCTGCATTTAAAGTGCCATACGCCTTTCTGCTGTTGTTTTACTGCTGCTCAATCCTTTTTATTCCTCATTCTTTTATGTCAGTCTTCATTGTGCTTACTGATTCTGTAGAGGCCTTTCCCCTGAGAAGAGTTCCCTTATCCATGAGACAACTTGGCTGTTCTTCCTTTTATTGCTTTTTTGTGAGTGAACTGTAAGTGTTTAGCCCCAGAATCCCTCTTCTGCTGCAGCTCAAGAACTGGCTTTGCAGTCTTTGCTGAACATACAAGTCACACTTGTCCCATCAAAAGCTCTGCTGAGGATCGAGATCATGTATTTACATTCCCTATATACCCAGCACTTTTATTTGCAGTCTTAATATCTGGCTGGTTTTGTATGTGAGCTACAAACTCTACTCTCATATACTGTGAAGTACTAAAAAAATTGCATTTGGGGGAATAGAGGCTTCATCTGGGCATCTTTGAGTGATCTGGGTTGGCTTTTCCATATAATGGCAATTCACCAAAGATCTACTTGGGTTCTACCTCATTGATACTGTATTTGCTTGCCTGTCTATAAGCAATAAAGTTGATACCTTGAAGTGGTTGAGAGAGAGAATACAATTCATGCTGTATTTGTGGTTGCTGCTAGATGCCATATTTGAACTTGTTATTCATGGCCTGAAATACCAACTTATTTCAACTATATTTTAGCTGTGTTATGTAATTACTTCTTTCAAAATAGCCTTTAGAAGTTGGACTCCGTAGAGGAGTTTGAGTTGGCAAATGTGGAGGGTTCCCAGCTAGGTGGGAGGGATATGGCACCTAGATGGAAATGGCATTTGCAGGAGAGGTGAAGCAGGGCATGAAGTTGTCATCACTGGCTATACTGCAGTTCTGCAATGTCTAGAACATACAAGAATGACATGGAGGAAGAAAACTGGTGTAAAGGCTCATTTCAGTTATGGAAGTAACACCTGATTGTTTCTCCCGGGTTACCTTCGACATTCTATTTGATTATTATGTACTATTATGTATTAAGAGCAGAGGAAGCTGACTTTGCACAGACATGTCTGGCAGGGTTGGCCATAGCATCATTTCCTGGCTCACAAAACTGAAGTGGGCACTTCTATTTGTTCAGTTTGTCTTGAAGCTTTATGATTCAACAGTTGTCTTTATAGTGCTGCACAGCATCAAAGGTGTGGTTTTGTCATACCTATCTGCAATACTCGTGTCTTGCAAGGAACATATTCCCACCAAATAGTGTTTACTCTCCTTCCAAGAATTCACTGTGTTTTGAAGACAGGATGATGTGACTGGAATAACCTTCATGCTGGAATAGACTTTTCCATAGATATCTGAGTGCTAGTACACTGTTTCAGCCTGACCATTATTGCTTTTCATCTCTGCACAGCAGTAGGTCTGACTTGGCAAAAAATTGTTTGTGATGTTGATTTTACATCTAGAAACTTTTAACCTTTTTCAACCATGTTCTAATGTGCTAAAGCAATGTGTACACACACACGTGTGCACATACTCTCTTCCTAATGATCTTTTACAGAGATTCATGGATATGAAATTAATCTTCTCCTCAGCAGTGGATGACTAAAGAGCTAGTGAGTGATTTTCTAATGATGACCTGCTTGTTATGCTGCAGTAACAAAATGCAATTGCAACATACTCTGCTTATACCTGTGCCTGCATGAAAGAGTCATGCCTGCATGAAATGTCAGCATAAATATCTTGGTGATGCTTAGTACTTGATTATGTCCCCCATTCCCTTAGGGAACCATAAAAAAGAGTTTATTGCTTTTGCTGGCAAATGCTTGAGTATATTTATTTCAATTTTTTCAAGTTTTTGATCCTAATGGTTTTGGGATCTTTTCCAAAGTGTAAAACATGGGCCAGTTAAATTTTTTTCCTCTGTATACTTCATACACAAATACCCAATTTTCTCATTGCATCAGGTGTTTACAATGTCAGATATATTAGTTTTGTCAATTCCTAGTTAGGGATAGGGGAGACTTTGCGTTACTTGTTTGTATGTATGATAGAGCCCCTCTCCTAAAGATCAGGGCAGGAGGTGTAAGCACAATGTACTTTGCATTTATGATCACTTTCTTCTTAGTCCATTGAAGTTAAAGCCTTAATCTTTAAGGGCCTTAATCTTTTAGGTACTGCTTAAACTTGTAGTTATGTTCTTAAAAATGAAACCAGTCAAACTAACCCAAAATCTGCCTCTGAAGCATTTGGTTTGCTATGCTCACTAGACAAAGTCCTATGTTGTCTTTGCTTCTCTTGTACCAGACCACAAGCTGTTTTTCTGCATTAGGAGCTACCTTTACTGCAGCTCAAAGAGAAACTTGAGACTGCCCAAATTTTTGGAGGATAATGTCTATATGAATTTTTATATCCTCCTTTTGCTCTTCTTTCTTCATATGCATGGTGCTGACTGATAAATCTTGGTCTTCAATGGTTCCTCTGGGTTTTATTATTCTTGTCTTGTCTTTTAGCTCTCCTAAATGAAATATGCTGACTGCCTGCTTTTTTGTAGGAATGACTTAGAACTATTGCATTGTTACTTCATTTCTCCCAAAGTGCATCCAGTAGTTCATTTTAATGCTGACAAGCTGGATTCTGCTTCTTAGATCAGACCTACTTTCCACCCCACCAGTGTAAACTAAAGGTCTTTGCCCACTTCCCTGCCTCATGGGAGTGTGAGGATTGGCTCCAGATCAGAATGGCTGAAACAGCTTGTCAGTTTTATCTTCCTCCTGCTACCACAGTCTTCTCCATCACTGAGACTGGTTCCCCTGAGCACTAATGAAATTATCTGTACCTTGCCTTCACCTGTGAGCTGTTTAAGCTGTGCAAATTATTTCTAGGTAACACATATATATATGTGATATGAATTCCTGTGTCTCTCTACACATCTACAATCCAGGCTTTCATTGCAACATTCGCTTCTTTAAGGTTCTGCTTCTCAAAGAACAGGAGAATTGTGTTCAGATTAAACTTTTGCTGTTTGTGTTACAATGAACTTTTTTCCCTTGAACCTCTCTTGATTTGTTGTTGTGTTCTCAGCTGACCTGGTTCTGTGGGTATTGTTTTAGATTTTTTTAAATTATAAATTGATATTTTTGCAAAGTGAAAAGTAAAGATGCCACTCTCTCTAGGAATATGTAATTATAGCAAGAATCAAATAAATTTTTAGCTCACTAATAGGCTGTGTCAAAAGCAAGACCTACTTTTCAGTCCTTGGACTTCCAAAGAAGGCTTAAAGTTTGACTTGTTGGCAAAGTACAGATTGCTCAGCTATAAGAAGAAAACTTGGACCGCTGATGACTATTTACAACCAGGGTTATGCTGTAGAATTTTCTTTTTTGGTCTTTTGCACAACATGGATTTTACCTTAGGCACCAAACAAATTCACCATTTTAATAACAGAAAATACTATAGCATTTTTCATTGTTCTTCGCTCAATTTGTTTTGTTGAAATCCACATGAAAAACAATTTCAAACTCCTCAGTAAATGCTTCATTTATTAATGTTCCATTCCAAGTGCCTACAGGGTTACAATCTGGTCTATGACAATTTTATTCATTTTTTAATCAAAAGCATTAAATCAAATTTTAAATAAATACTACTCAGTACTTCTGTAGTGCCCTCCAGCACAGTATGGCAAAGCACTTCATGGACAATAATGACCTTAGCTTCACTGCACCCTCAGAAAAAAAGATTAGAGGTTATTCTCCAAATTATTTATTTGAGGAAACTGAGGCACCAAAGATTTCTTTCCATATTTTTGATGTTCATTTCCAGCCTTAGATGCATTCAGTTTTAGGTGACATCTCTGAGACAGACAAAGCCTTACTTTGAGAAAAATGTAAAATATTTGCATGTGCTCCTGAACTAGACCAAAAAGGCCAGAAGATAGAAAAATAAAATAGCACCTAGCAGATTTCTGAAGGCAAAAAAAATGTCTAGACTCATCACTGCAGACATTCCCTGTTGAGGGCAGCAGAAGGCACCACAGGTCCCATTGCTCCTGGCTGGGGAGAGGCTGGGAAAAGCATCGGTTCCCTCAGAGCAGTTTGGGCCTGAGCCTGCAGCAGCACGTGAGCTGCTCGCTGTCCTGCAAAACTCTTACACGACACAACAAAACATGACCAACAGCCAAACTTCATCACCACCACCACACTAAGCTCTCCAGGGACCAACAAAGAGAACCTCTTTGTTTAAAATGTACCGAGGAACAAAGTGTAGGACATCACCCAAGTGCCAGAACCACAGGTCCAGAAGCACTCTGGAAACTATCTGTAAGTTATACAAAAAATAACAAGAAATAACTCATTTGTTGCAGCAGAAGAGACTCCAGATCTTCAATAAAACTCACTCTTTTTAAACTTCTCAGAGACCTTATTTCCATTTGTGATTCTTTCCCTTCCTTTTTCCCAACAGGTCAGAGCAGCTGGGGCTGAACTCAGCACACGTGATGGTGGTGCAGTATTCCCAAACAATTGTATTTCCATCCTGCAGCCCGTAATAACACCTCAGCCTGGCATTTCATTATCCTGCAAGGCCAGCACAAACCACAGATGTGGGCTGTTGAAAGAGGCAGTCTCCACTTTTCCTCTCCCCAGCTGGTTATGTTTGGCACTGGATCTCTCTGTCCACTTTCTCTTTTCAGTTTATTCAAGCATTTGTATCGTTATACAAAAGATCTAAATTAAAATTAATGTTTAATAAAAACAATTTTAATTGGTTACATTTCCCAGGCTGGTCCAGTTCAGTCTAATTAACAGCCTCATAAAAGCTTAGGGAGGCACAAGGGAGGAAGCAAAGCATGGCCAGGACTGCTTCTTTCAGCAGCAGAGGCGACTTACTCAGATCAGTGTTTGAAAGGATACGGCTCATCTGTGGTTTCACACACAGCTCAAGGCACTCGTTTCAGCATTCAGTAACTTGCACTGTTCTATGTCCAATCTCATACGTCTTTTATCACCTCCTTCAAAATCCTACCTATTTTCAACTAATCTAAATAATTGTCTTGTTCACTGAAGTTGCTATCTCAGCATTTCCCCTCTTTAAAAATGAGCAGGCCTTCCAGGAATAAATCCCTCTTGCCCTTGTACACTGTTGACCTATTTTCCACAATTTGTTTTTCTCCCTGCCAGTTTCTAATCTATAGCAGAACTTCATTAATCACCACATGAGTAGTTACCAAAACAACTTCATACAAAAATTCCACAATCTTCCTTAGAGGAGACCAAACTAAGACAGAGGCACAACCATGCTTTTAAATGCAGTATTTTTCCATGCATTAAAAGCTAAGATGCATAAGCAGAAGGAAAACCCTCCACATCTTGTGACCGAATCTCTTCATTGATCCCACCCCCAAAAAAAGGGAAAACATGGAAGTCATATGCACATTAGAGAAGCATGTGCCCTACTGCTTCTCTTCATCAAAATGTCATAGCACTTGATACATGGATGTCTACATAAACACTCTTTTAAGGTTAACAATAGCATTTTTGGGAACAAAATTCTATAATGATCCAGAACAACTTTTGTTTATTATAAGAACACAGACACTGTTAAACCCCACATTTAAACATTCTGACTTTGATATAACATTTTCCTATGTGTTATAAACTAGCTAAAGCCAGGTTGAGGATTTTGACACATACAGGAGCTTGTTATCAATTTCCCATAAATCACATTTGAATCCCAGATAAGCCAATCAATGAAGTTAGTCCACTCTAAGACCTCCTTGAAGAAATGTTTATTTTGCTTTAACTCTTCAAACATATTTTCTGAATCTGGAAAAAATATTTTTAGCAAACCAGAAGACAGGAAGCACTATTACCTTCCCAGTCTGAATCTTTTTTATTCAACCATGAAAGGAAAGCTTGAAGAAACCTGAAGAACAAGCAATTGCTGGGGTTTCAATAAGTGACATCAGAAATCAAGCTGCACTGAGCGCTTCTTTCTCTGCATCCCTGGGCAGGATCTTCGGGCTCTTCCACTCTCCAGTTTCCCAGAATACATCAAGTTTCAGACTAACTAGCTGGGGTAGTCCAGCACTCTGTTGTGGCCAGCTCTGGCTCTTGCAAAGGGCACTTCAAGGACACTACTGCCCTACCAGTACTCTTGACTAGATGGGAAGTAGAAAATCATCTGCTTTTATCATCACAGAATTAGAAGAGTGAAGCACAGAGTGAACCACTGAAACAAGATAAAGGTCACAATATCTTATACTAAAATTGACTCCATGTAAAGGGAAAACCAATTTAGAAAAAAATTAGAAAATTCTATGACAAAGTCTGTTGTTTCTCACTGAAATTAATAAAGCTCTTAGTGGTCTCACAGAATTATATGATTTGAAGATAATACAGGGAGAAACTAAACAGATGAGTTTAAAACCTGTTAATTTTCATTTAATATAATCAGCACATTCCCTGCTCTTTTGTGTGGTCTATCCTCAGGTACTTAGAGCCTCAGAATGAATCCTTAATATTAATACTTATAATATTTTCTCCAGTTTTATTAAAATAAAAACAACAAAACTTAAAGAAATATCTCACACACACATATTCTAGAAAGTGTAGGGACAAGGAATCCCTAAAATTAATGAAATGCACTTTTGTTTCTCTCTTTACATATAAACAGTTTGAAGGCAACAATGAACAAAGAACCAGAGTATATACATACACAGAAACAAAAGAATAATAACATAATCTTTAATAGAGGAGCTGATACTTCCCAATGGGATGGACAGCAAGATAATGTTACCTAAGAGCAAATCAAAATGAAGGGATGAAATTTGCCAGCAAAACACAACCCAGGTTTAAAACAATCTTTTAAAACATGATCAACGAGCTTTGTAAGACTTCACTATATCACACCAGAGGACTGAGAAGCCTGGTGACTGAGCAAATTGAAATGTGAACAAATATAAGATAAAGAATTCTGAGAAATGCAATCTAGTCTAAGCTTCAAAGGGAATAATCTTGGAAAAAGTAGGATCTAAAAAAAATAAAATAAAAACCAGCAAAAAAATTCATACATTAAAGAATTAGTCTGGGATAATACTGAGGTATATTTAATATACTTGGGGTTTACTGCAGCATCAAATATTTTTGCAGCAAATTTAGCTCTGAAAGTGATTTCAAATAGCAATTCCCAGTCTTCCGCCCTCTTGGGATAATATGGATGCATAGCACTGTAGTATGTACTTATTTATACTGTAGATGAATAATAACAAAAGAAATGGGTTTTGTATAAGATCAAATATTAATGAAGAAAATTAGTCAAAAAGCATAAGTACCAGTGAGAACAACATATTACTGGGAAGATAATAATACTCCTCTGTCTTAGTTACCAACTCCACAACACTGCCAACAATGCAATGTATTAACAGCTAACTCATAGTCCCACTATATGGAACAGTATTTTAATTGTTTTAACCTAATTCCTGGTCTAACTAACCTACGGGTAGCACAGAGCTTGAAATGCCTGAAGTGGAGCAGACAACTACATTTCCACTTGTCTATCTCTTTGAACATGACTGGAAAATACTTCTCTTTATAGTGGAAAAACTATGTAGGTGGAAAGGATTTAGAAACACGGTACATTTCCAGAGGTTAACGTGTGACCTGTGCATGTGGAGGGGAGGAGAGATATCCAGGCAAGACTGGCTGTACAAGAAGGACTGACTGATGCGTTACCTCTGCTGACTTGTGGCAAGGGTTAAGGAACACCTCTCCAGCTTTAGGAGAAAAAAACTACATCTTCCCACTCACCACAGACTATTATAGACATCAGATAGAGCGGGGCACAGATGCACACATGCGAACCGGCAACCTCATGGTGTGTGTGTGCTCAAGTGAACACAGCTACACACTGGAAAGCTGGAAGCTTTTTGTCTGTGCAGTTCAAATAATCCAAATAGTAGCTGAGTACGAGGGACTTTCCTATCAAAATGTAGTCAAGGAGAAGAAGAGATTATTTATTTATCTATCAACCTGCTTTTCCCTATAGGAAAATCCTGAAAAGCACAAATACTGAGCTGGTATATTCTGATGCAGGTCATCATCACCATCATGGCTAGGCTTTCTGAACAAAGATTTGGGAAGGGCTCTATCCACGTGGGAGTGTCCTTTAAGCCTGCACAGTGGATTTTTTAGGTGAGGCACAGTGTGCGAGGAACTGGCCCCACCCTTTAACTCCTCAGGTTCATCTGCCATGGCCGAGCAAGCTTGGACAGTGACAGTGAAGTCCTCGGGACTAGAACCTACAGCCCCTGGTATCCCCAGGAGGTCTCCCATCCAAATACTAACCGGGGCTGACCCTGCTGAGCTTCCGATATCTGAAGGGATCGGGTGTCAGGGAGGCATTTGACTGCAGGTAAATAAGAAGGATTAATTGCAAACACTGGACAGAAAGGGGATCAGAACAGAACTTCTGTGCAGTACAAATCCATGTAAGTTGGAAGAAAGGAGGTGAAATGAGGCTAAATATCAGAAAAAAATCCTTAATGGGGTGATATGTCAGATTGCAAAAGTCTCCCAAGGGAAGAAGCAGAATCCCCACAGCTCAACACATGTAAAAGCAGCATGGACAAAGAACTACACGATAGGCTACAGGGAATAACTCAATGCATAGCAAGAGGATGGTTCAGATGACCTAATAATATAACAGGATTTAAAATGACTAGATAATTCTATTATCATTAACCACATTCACAGTAGTACAAGCTAAAACACAGTTGCTATGGCAATCAATCCTTATGCGTCGTTGCAGAAAATGACTGAGATGCAAGGGATGGAAATGAATTGAATCATCCCTTCCTATTCTCAAATAATTCAACATACCAGTCAGCTGGGAAACTACCTAAGACAAAAGTTTACATCTAGATTCCCATAAGTCTTTTAAAATGTATAGTAAAGCACAACTGAGTATCTGGCATTCAAATATGGGCTATCCTTAGACTTATACAATTAGTTTAGATTCGAGGTAGGTGCAAGGCTCCAGTTCAGAGAGGATGATGCTGGAAACGGATGGATTGCTCTCATCATTGCATTTGGAATACTTACTACTGCTTGAATTCTATCAGCACAAAGTAAACTGACACTGTGGAAAGGCGAATGCATGCAGGGTTCTGCAGTCATGGTATTACAGCTCCAACTCATGAGAGTATGAGACAACTTGCTTTCCATGTGGGAGGCAAGGAAAAAGAGACAGCAAAGGTGACCATTTGCACTGGCACTTTCTAAGGAGCCCTACAGGCAACAAACCATAGTACTGAAAGCATCCTACTTCTAGTTCTTAATTTATATTCCCAACTGAAAACACAGAAATTTTTAAGAGTTAAGCAACAAGATAACAAACTATCAGCAGTCTCTTGATTACATATTATCAACTCCACATCAGTTCCATGTTATTATAGAGCAGTAACAACATGCACATCTCTCAGTACACTGGAAAATGCATACTGGTTTGCCCACTCAGCTTTCCTCTTTACTTTACATAACACAGTATTTGTCAGGAAATCAGGAAGTTGAACTTAGCATTAATAAAATCCTTAGAGCAGGAGAACATTTTGGAACTCAAATTTTGAAAAATGGAATTGAAATCATTCCTGGTACCATTGAAATATGGCTTGAGTCTCTACTAATAAAACTTTTATCATGATAACTCATAATTTAAAATAAGACACTAACACTACTCTTACTCCAAAACAAAAAAGTTTCCAGCAAAACACAGAAAGAATAAGATGCAAATGAAAGCTCAAATACCTTAGTGAAAAACCACTATGTTCTCCCAATTTTGTAACACAGTAAAAAGTGGTTATGGTGTTTTTAGGAAAAATGAGGCATATGCAGGCAGAAGAGAAGACAACTAGTTCTGCTCCTTGGAAATTCAGAGCAATGCTTCCTGTCAAAAAAAAAGTTTCTCAAGTGAACAAAGTATTTCTTTTTTGGTCTTTTGATAATCTACCAGATTGTTAATAATGCAAAGCAGCCCACACAAAGAGAGGGGGTCAGTATAGGTTATAGGACCCATATATTCCAAAAGGAACACGTTTTTATCTGCTAGTGCTGGTATTTTAATGTAATCCTTACTCAGTGTTTTCTGCAGCACTACACAAAAACCTTCAGTAGAAACCAAGGCAGGGGGAAAAGATCAAAAAAGGAAGCAAGTTCCATATTCTGGTTTGAAAATCAGCTACAAGTGAGCAAGTACCCCAGAAGGTAAACATGAACTCTAAAATCCTCAACTACAAAATATTTGAAGGAGGTTGAAAAGCCACTAAATTCAACCTTAAGAAATGTATTACATTTTAAGTGAGAAGCAAAGTACTCAAGTCAAGAAAAAGATCGGAGTAGCAGTGGAGTTTTCAATACTCAAAAATAGATACAGAAGCAAAATATTTGATAGTTGTGCTACACAGTTACCCTTGTACATTAAAAATTTAGTTACACAATGTAATATTTTGTAAAAAAATGTTTCAAGAATAAGCAGAGAAAATTATTTCAAGTACTACTAGAACATTCTTGAGATACTCAAACATGCCTGAATTCATGAGACATTTATTCAACTGATGAAGATACATCATTTTTATTGAAAACAGCCTGTAACACACTGCATGTATATTTTGTTTCTATTTTAATATATTTCATTAGTATTTTTCTTGGATTTTAAACAAAAGCCTTCCTGCTTGTGTGAGCTTCAAGTCATTAGTGCCAAAACTTCAGCCAATGTTTCGTGAGAAAATTACTGAATTATGTCTGTTTATGATTATAACACAGATTTCTCAAGAAAATTATTCCCTCTTGGGCATTAAAAACTAAATGAATACGAAGGACTAGAATGTGTTTAGTGTGATCAAGCTGGCTTTTCCCGCCAAAATGCTTCAATTTAATCCAAACTAATGTTTTAAAACTTAAACAAAGTCTAATAAGTTATTTCACTTCCAAAAATGACGTGCATTTACTAGGAGACTCAGTATAAAGAGATCATTAAAAAAATCCAAAATGTGAAGGCCAAGAATTTTACTATGCAACTGCTGTAAATAATTTCTTTTTTTTTTAAATATAAGTTCATGGATGACTCAAAAAGAGCATGTGTGAGAAAGAGAAAGCAATCCCAGTGCAACTGAGAAATTAAAGTGAAAAATTAAAGCAAGGAGCCAAAAACCAGACACACAGATGGTAAAAACTGGCAAAAATTAAACGTAAAAATCATTCTCTTAAGTACCAACAGATGCAGTGACTTTAAAATATTACTCCTTGAGGATACACAAAGACAATAATCCCAGATTGTGATTCCTGGGCCAGTCTACTGCTGCGCTAGAGCCCCAAAGTACACTGTACTGTACAGAGAAAAAATGATGTGTCAAAGATGGTGATATCTGCTCTGCCAGTCTACTAAAATAGAAAGGAAGAAAATTAAACTATCCAACACCGTGAAATTATTGTCTTCAGAAAAAAAAAAGGAAAAAAATTAACTGTATAAATGAGATAAAAGAGGAGACTTGCAGAATCCATTTACAGATTTATAATACTACAGGACTGAGCATGAACTGGTTATTTGAGCATTTCTGAAACATTTCTTCTCAAAACAATACTCAGGTTTCTTGCTCCAGATGGAAGCAAGGCTATGCTTCCCAGATTCCGTGCTGCCAAATGTTGCCACACTTATAGCTTTGCTGACCCCGTATTTAGGGTCTCCTTGATTATAATCACCACAATTTCCACAATTACCTCAAAGCTATCCCAATTTAGACTACTGGTATTAAAATAGGGAAAGAAAAATAATCCAAGATTTGAAAATCCTACATTCTTGAAGTTCAGCCTTTCCTGAAAGATCTCCCTAGAATCTGAACTTGAAATGAACAGCTATTAGCAGTGCTTTTAAAACACATTACATATGACCACTTTTCCAGATTGTTAAATGAATTCAACTGATGCTGCTATGTGTGATTGAATAAACCCTGAATCTTATGCCATCACTGTAATTTCAAGCTAGCTGTAAACATAACCATAAAGACTATTGCTTTGGAGGGGGCTAAAAAACAAAGTCAAATTCATGGAAAACAAAATTATGTTTATTTACTACCTCTTCCAGTATGCAGAAATTTACAGTGGGCACTTTGTCCTCTAAAACAATTACTGACACTATCACAATAATCAAAGTATCAGGAAGGTCACTGAGAACTCCACAACATGAATGTACTAAAAAAACAGCTACATGAAAAACATCTGTCAGAGAGCTTTAGAAGTTATATATAGACACATTTAAACATATATATACTTACATATATATGTGTGTGTGTATGTGTATGTGATCAATGACAGGACTTTAAAGTTCCATTCCTAAAAGTGGGCAGTTAATGAATTGTTCTGTATTTCTAATACACAAACAAGTATCTATGTGTACTTTAACTCTAACATATATATTGATGAGCAGTAACAAAGCAGAAGTATAAAAGTGAACATGAAAGTTTGGTGTAGGTTAACGGGCAAACAAAGACATTGTCATGAACCAAATAAATTTTGTCTTTTGTAGAGTCTCCAAGCTGAGATGACCTAGAGAGGCATCACTTCTCCCCAGGACACCCAGCTAGCAGAGCCAGCAGTGCTCCAGCAGCTGCTGCTTACCTTGCTGAAACAGCCCGAGGGGTGGTTTCGGTGTGGCTTCCCCCACCCAACCCAGTCCCAGCTGCACCATGGAGAGGGAAACACTGCCCTGGTTTCGCCCAAGGTGCCTGAGGTTTGGTGTTGGAGTAAGACAAGTCAAAGCGTGCCTGACGCAGAGTGCTCAAACCCCCAGGGGCCACCATGGGAGGGCACAACTCTTCAGCTGCGCCTCCTCTTACTCTTAAATGCACAAAGTGTCAAACACAGGAAGACATAAAATTTAAAAAGTCATTAGTGAGCTGCACTGCAATGGTGTAGGTAGATATGTGGGTTCACACTGATACTAATATTACTTTTTTTTCTCCTGCACATTTCCTACCTTACATTCCAGTATTCTCTGCTGTTTCTGAACACACCAGTATGGAGCTGAAATGCCTCCTACCCAACCTTCAGTTTTTCAGTAAGACTGACATTTGTTAATATAGGGAAAAATTGTCAGAGTCCTTGAGCCACATTAATTTCACCTACCCAGAATGCTACAATACACACTATGCTACTGAAGTATAATATTATAAGATACTTCTTTTACACAGAAGTATCAGTATTTTACTGACCTTCAAGTCACCACCAAAATCCATCAGTCCTGATAAGAGGATAAGTTAAAAGAGTTTTCATGAAGTGAAAGCTATTTATAGTGACACTACTAGTGTAACTACAAGGAGGAGATCCTGATGGGCTTGCTTTATGAAATCTGTGCTTTGTTGTAACAATTATTGCCTAGAAAATCAAGATAAATAAAAACGGCATAATGGAATACTCAATGCAACTTTCAATAATTTTAAACAGAGATGCTCACAGATATGGTCGCTTTCTTTTGGGACATTTAATTTAGTCTGTGCTTTGGATAAATGAGTTGAAATTATGAGCAATCATGAATTCCTGCACATTAGGAAAGTAAAGATTTTTGAAGACAAATGAGGGTATCCAAAAGGAAGAGGAAATTAAGCTTTGATACAAAGCGATTGAACACTGGCTTCCTGCCTAGTATTCTGAAGAAATACTACGAGAACCAGGGGATTTGATCATACTGGGCACCTCACTCCTCATGTGTTTATTCCACAGTCTGTAAAAATGTCTTCAATATACAGGCAAAAGAATATTTTTTCCCTCCCATTTTAGAAATAGTTCTGTATGTATGCTGTCTTTAACACTGATTTTTTAAACCATGACAAGTAACATTTTTAATGGCAATTGTGCTATAATAATAATAGCCAACTGATTTTTCTGAAATTCAGAAATAGTCATTTCTAGGCTGGAAAAAGAAGCATAAAAATTTCAATCCAAATGAAGTTAAAGTAATCACATGCAGCTGTCATGAAAGTGAGTAGTACCTCAATATGGAATCTGGGCGACAATTCTTATTTTTAAAATATCACATTCAAGAGATAAAAATTAAAAGTAGTATTTATTTAAAAAGTAAAATCTTGACAGCAGTTTATTAGGGAAACTCTTTAGTTCATCCAATCAATTGCTTCTCATGGAGACACTAGTTGTACTGTATTTGCTTTAATTCTATGTGTCCTGGTATGGAACCTCCCTCAATCAGAGTAACTGTATCAGTTACACATTAGTGTTGTTTCTTTGGCACAGGGATTCAGCAAAATGCCTTACCAGTACCGCAAGGCAGCTGACAGTTAGTTGTTGGGTCTATGGAAAATATTAATTATTTATTAGGTCAGATCCAACAAAAGCATTTAAAAACCCCACAGGTATTATTTTTTTCTGTTTTGCATGTGACATATATAGAAGTAAATAACTTCTTTGTACATCCCAATTTCCTCACCAACTTAATTCCTATTCTCCCTGCTTGCCCTCTCCCTGGCCCTGGATACTCAGTTGACCACTTCATAAGTGACTCCAAGTAGTTTTAGGATCAATTTAGAATGGACTTATTTTCAAATTAGCCAGTGAATGAACTAGCAGGGCTAGCCTATTATCTTCTTTCCTCACACACAGACTGAGGAACTAAATTAAAATCTCATGGTATATCACATCAACTACGTCATATTACGTAATTCCATTCATTCAGTTGCTGCACTCTCTAAATCTTGCTGTGTCCCATCATGAGAATCATGGCATTTCTCAAAGTACCCTATAAATTACAGTAACCACTTAATACAGCCACAGAGTACTACATTCAATAATGAAATGCTCATACTTAAGCAATAAAATCAAGATCAAATTTAAAACCCAAAATAAAACAAAAGCCCACACAAATTACTTCCACATAACTCAATTATTAACTCTAAGTTACATGGTATCATTCCCATTTACAGCAAAGTGCAACCATGTCATTAAAATGACCTGTCCACAGAGGATTTTAAAGAATAAGCACCTTTCCTAATTCCATCAATCAAAGATAAATTAACTATCACTTCACAACCAAAAGGACAAACTTGTCCCTTTTCTGAAAGCACCTTCCTCACAATTTGTAATTCACAGAAAGAAAAAAATGAAAACCATCCTGCTTTTATTTAATAAATTAGATAAAGATAGGTTTCTCAGTCAGATAAAATTCTTTTCCCTTGCCTAAAATAACGACTTTGTCTTTATTTCTGTTCTCTTTGTAATTAACTGACTCGTAGGACTCAGCAGTGTACTACCTGAATTTCCCCTAAAAACTACAGTGAGAAGCAAAGAGCTCTCACATCCATGTTCCTGTCCAGATAAGTTGTTCTATTTTAGTTTAGAAAGGACTAAAACTTCCACTACAAACTAATAACATAAATATTTCTTTAAAATAAGTAACATGAGCCATTTAGAAGAAAAATTGTATCAGGAAGAAAATCAGAGTATTAAAAACAAAAAGGGAGTTATTTTTCCATTTCAAGTCAAGAAAATTCCACAATGTGAATTATGTAAACTGAAAATTAAGTTAATGTGAATTGTGACTTCTAATGCAGACTTAAGAAAGCTTGGTTTGGCAAGAAAACCAAGCAATTTATCAATCTTGGGGTTTCTTATAATTTGAAAGGAACAAGAAAATAATATTTGACTTTGAGGGTGACAGAGCACTGGAGCAGCCTTCCCAGAGAGGCCATGGAGTCTCCTCTCTGAAGATATTCAAAACCTGCCTGGGTATGATCATGTGCAATCTGCTCCAGGTGAACCTGCTTCAGCAGTGGGTTGGATTAGGTGATTAGACATCCCTTCCAACCCCAACCATTCAGTGATTCTGAGAAAAAACTCCACAGCACTTGGGATAACTTGGGATAGAACATAAAGAGCATCAATACTGCAAAAAAATAAAAGAGGGAGATGAGGTGTAGAGATGGCACCTCTTTTCTTCTAGGGAATTGGCTCCTCCTCTGTAGCAACCTGTATTATAAACCACAAAGCAGGTATGAAGAAAGAAGACAAAGGTATAGCAGAGAAAATAAGAACACAAAACAAAGGAAAAAAAGGTAAAATATCAATACCATGTACTACCAGTACCACCTTCTGAAGTAAAAATGCGTAATTTCTTTTTAAGCCTCAAAGATACAAGTAATCACATATTTACACTTCGGTTAAAAAGCTCGAATGCAGAAGGAGCATAATGTGAATTTTAAATTAAGAATACTTTACCAAGGGCAAGGGAGAATCCTCTATAGACACAATTAACAGAATTGCTTTAATACACTTAAAAGTTTTAACCTTTGTGGTCTTTGAAGTGAATAGTGGAACTGCATCTATTTCAGGTTTGTACAGAAGGGCTGTACTGCTCTGCAAAGTTTTATAGTGCCGTAAACTAATGAAATAAATTATCTTAATTTGGTTAGATCTATTTTCATTAACTGTATTACCCACCAAGGGAATGAGGACAAATTTTCATTTTACTAATGTATTTCACTTCTGCATTACTTTGGCACACCATAATTGCAGCTCCTGCTCAGTGCTGCTCACTCTGCCATCTCGGGGCCACCTTTCCCCCTCTCCCAGGGCTGGGCACAGCTCCAGCACCTCTGCAGGGGGGAAGCTGCAGCACCACTGACCAGGCTGTGCAGGACTAACTCCTACCACATTCCCCACGGAGCCTTTGAGGGCACAGCACAGTAGCAGCAACAAGCACATTATGGAAACAGAGCAGTTTTATTACAAACCAGGAGTGGTGGCACATTATGTACACCTGGACTGAAAAGTAAACATATGAGAAGATAAACCTTTTTCACAGCACAAAGAAAGAAAACAAATTCCTGAAAGGAGAAAAGGAAGACTGGATATGTCCTTTGATGAAATCCTTTTCCAGGCCCATTCATGGCTCTTCAGATGTCCTTATTTGACCTGCTGCCATGGATGGACAGCAGTCTAAAAACACAGAGATAATATTGCTCCACAAAATAATTAGAAAACAGTCAAAAAACTAACAGAAATAATTAATTAAAACTTCCTACAGCATCTACCTGAAATTTAAGAGAGTATTAGTTATATTGCTGGTATCATAAATTCATTACCACAAATTAATTACCATAACAACAGGATTATTTAAATATTTTGGTCCAAAAGGGCAGGAAAATAGCAGTGTGTGGTTACTAGCAAGTTAGAAAATGCCTTTCACATGTGCCAACATTTTCCAGAGAGTTTCTTCAGAACAGAGTGGATCTTCTAGCAGACAGTAGCAGAGACAGAGTTGTGATGACCTCAGTCCATTCAGCACTTGTCAGGCTGCACCTGCAGTACCGTGACAAGTTCTGTCCACCAGAGCTCATGAAAGGCAAGAACAGACTAAAGTGGGTCCAAAGGAGCGCCATGAAGATGATTAAAGGATTGGAAAGTCAGTACTGTGAAGAAAGACTGAAGAAGTTTATTCTTTACTCCCTGGAGAAGAGAAGGCTCAGGGGAAGCTCATCACATTAATCACACTACTCCAGTACTTAAAGGGTGGCTACAAAGATGATGGAGGCTCTCTCTTCATATGGAGACACATGGAGAAGACAAGACCCTACAGGTACAAGTGCAAGAACAAACAATCACTGAAAGAACCTCCCAAGGGACATGTAGACTATCCATCACTGGAGGTGTTCACAACAGGATTGGACAGGGTGCTAAGTAGTCTCACTTAAGTCCTCTTTACCACAAAAGGTTGGACCAGATGACCAGGTGTCTTCCAATGTGGCCTATTGATTCTTTAAATTTCAGAACAGTACATCATCTATCTGCCTGCTTATACCGAGAGTGTTTCAGTGTGAGGATATGCACACATGAACCTGATGCATGTCTTTTTCTATAATAATTAAAACCCATGAGTATATTTTTGTACAACTGCTTTTTCTGGCTTTGGGTTAGCTTTTTTTTTTTTTTTTTTACTGTGAACACATATGGAGTTACATTCTGCCACTGAATTCACATCTACACAGCAGCATACAACTGAAAGTAGACTGTAGCCCTCAAACTGTCTCACCTATTTAATACACAGTATGAAATAACATATTATTTTTGAAAGAAGAACAAGATAGGTGCCAGCATGAAACATTGTTTATAAAAGCATCACCACTACAGCTGTCCCCAAGCAATAAAGCTGTTTATTCCAACCTCCTACCTCATATAAACTGAAATCCTCACCACTGAAAAACAACTTCAAATCTGTTCATGACTCCAAGACAAATAAGAAGAGCCATCTCTTTCCAAAATATACAATTATGGTCGTGTCCACAAATGTCTATTTTTTATAAAAGCTCAGACTTCTAAATTCCACATTTGATTCTGTCTCTGTACACTGATGCATTCAGCATAAAGATAAGTCTTTCTCTTCAAGGCTTCCTTGTTTCTGTGGTTATGTACAAACATTTTGAGAATATTTAATAAATATGTGTGTGTGTGTATATATATAACATATTCACATTAAGATTTATATAGAAATATAAAGATATTTTTTCTGAATTCATGACACATGACAACTCTTCTAAGGGTGTAGGAATTATAAGTCTACATAAAAATCAGAAAAATATCAAGTTAGGATTTTAAAATCAAATTACTTTTAATATGGAAATTATGTTTAGATTTAGAAATCTGGATCTGAAGCAAGTTAGATCCAAAATCAGATTTATACCTAGAAAAGGCCTGTGATTCTGATTCTCTCCACAGAAAAACATGGTAAAAATTATAACCTTAAAAGGAGAAATCATAAATACAGAAATAGAGAACTTACATGGCCATGATAAGAGGTTGTTTTACCCTCCCATGCCCCCTTTTAACCATTCTGTTATGTAACACAGAACCAGCGCCAGCAAGCCTCCCAGATGGAGATATGTCTGTGGGAACTGGGTTCCTAACCACCACCACCAGAGCCTCATCTGCTGGAAGCACTTCAGCAGGTCCATCCTGGACACAACGCAGCTGAGCCCATGCACACCTCAACTCTATGCAGATCCAGATTCCAGTACTACACAACAGAATTTGGGTATTCTTTTTGTAGGCACTCGCATTATAATCACCAAAGTACAGCTTTTTCATTTTGGAGCTCCTTCTGCACAGTATTTTCCCTAATCTAGTAATAATAAATGCAACACAGGTAAAACACTGAAACAATTCCACAGAATAATCACTAAATTGTGGTCATATACAGATCTACCCCAGTACCACAACAGTCTTATAAGAAGTCAAAGGCTATTAGAAATTGTGTACCAATTTTGACCACATTACACGTGCAAAATATTCCATAAGGGTGATCAGTCCAAGAAAAAAAATGAGAGAAAAAATAATAAAAATATTACTACACCTGTATTTAGTAATGGCCCCAAGATAGTAAGGTGCTCTTCTGGCAGCCAAACAGGGCATTGGGCTGCCTCAGAACTACACACAACCACTGCCCTTGCTGGGATGCCATTGTCCCTCTTCATGCTGAAGAGGGCACAACATGTAAGCTCTTCACTTCCGAGCTTCCATGTCATCTGAGCATGTAAGCCCCTGTGCTGAAGCAGTTAACATCTTGCCAATATAAAGAAATAAAGGGAGCAGTCAATACCTAACTACCTGCAGAATCAGTCGCTAAGAGAAAATATTCCTGGGCCAAATCAAGCTTTTCACCATTTTCATATTACAAAAGCCAGAAGAAACAATTGCTATAGCACATGGAGTGTGGATAGAGTGAAGCCAGTGTGATCACAGGGCCAAGAACCCACCTCAAGCAGTAAAATACCCTCATTTGCAATTGGATATGGGACAGGGGAGACTTTGAACTCCGGCAGAGGCACCTTGGGGTCCTCCATTCAACCTTATGACCAACATTACCCTTAAGTGAATCCTCTACCAATGCACTGGTTCCTACTGCTTCTACCTGCTCATAGTTAAAAGTGTGCCCAATTATTTAATATTAAGTCAGGTGCCAAGCCAGAAACAAGCAAACCACATGAGCCATGGCCTTGTTCACTGACTGGTAACATTTATTCTTCCCATTATCAGTCTCAGAGGGGTCTTGCCTTGTTTCACAACCCCTGGGTAATCTTGTGGCTACACCAATACATCCTCCAGCTTTCATACAGGACCTCCACTGAAGACCCCCCAAAAGAGACAGTTCTCTGCATTACATCAAGAGCTTTGAACACATGCATATCTCTGCCTTTGTGATGGAAATCCTTTATAAGTAATATGACAAGCTTTAAATGTCTTTGTATTTTATAATTTATACACTGTCATGGTTCTATGTTCATTAAGGTTATTATCACAAGAGATAAATTATAAAGCACATGTACTTGAAAGAGAAGAAAGCAATAGACTCTACCCCGGCATTTTACAGAATAATGGATAACCAGTTAAAAATGATTCCTCCAACTGAAGCCTAGCTAATCCTTTTTCCAAATCTTAAAGCACAACTTCTTACTAAAGACAATAATTTTTACTGCAATTTCAATCTCTATGTGTGAGGAGTTTGAGATAAGAACCTCCACCCCTGAGCCTCCCCATCTTCAGGCCATGAAACAGAGCATTTGCAGGCCCTTCTACTGTAGTTAGTCATAAAAAAAAACCTAGGAAAAAAAAAGTCAAAATACACCTGTCACACAAGGAGAAACACAAGAGGTACACCAGTGAAAACAAAACTATTTATATACATTAGCTATACCGCTATGAGACATTTAGAAATAAAATAAGTTATCTCCTTTTCTGCCTTCTCTCTTATATTCAGGCATAAAATAGAAACAGGGATTTGGTTTTAAGTGACAACTTAAACATGGATAACAACATGGATAAGATGGAACATGAGAATTCACACGGAAATTAGTGGTTTAAAATCACCAAACTACTTCTGAAGCTCTGGTCTTTTTTTTTTTTAACTGACAGTGCTGAAATGGATTAATTTATAGTATCCAAATGTTTTAAGAGAGTATATTCAATCATATTAAAAGCAGGCCTTATTTTGCTGAAAATACAAGCTGAAGACAGGTACTCTACAGCTGGAGATACAAGACCATATGCTACTTTCATGCCTGATCCTGTTGCAACAGGAACCAGAGAAACTGTACCAGATTACCATGGACAGATGTCATGAGCAAAAATAACTTAGGGAAAGTGCTCCATACAGCACATTTCTACACAAGAAGACAGCAGTAGTAACCAGCTTCTCTTTCTAGCTTAGAACACAATTGAGTTGCTATAATCTTGGGCTGTTGCCAGATACCAGAAAGCCACTGGGAATTTAGGAATCAAGGCTGTTCTTCAGTAAGAATGGTGAAATTGTATTCCATGGCCTACCTTGCTTTCATGAACCGACAAATGCAGATATACAGCAAATACATAATATACATATATGTCTATAGATTTATATATAGTTTTAACTAAGCAAACTCACTGTACTTGCAAATCTGACAAACTGCTTCATACTTCAGCAGGGCTGCTTAAGTATTTCCCTCTCCTGCTGCCCTCACCCCCCTTCCCAGCACACAGCACAGCCAGGTGCTCTTAATCCTTCTGCAAAACAGTCCTTAACAGCACAGCAAGGAATATATTATTTCAGTTCAAGGTGTCTTGATTGCTGCCAGTTTCAATATTTGACTAACAAAACTAAAATGACCACCTGAGAGAACTTTTTTGTGTACTTAGGGAACTGGTGAAAACTTTAACTCTTTCATACATTCCCTTTCATGTCTCCCTGGTGTGAAACAGCATGAGTCCAGGTTTGATCAGGGCCCAAGCAAGTCTTAAGGTGAACTGAGGGAAAAAAGACTTCTCAAATAAAAGTGATATTTCCATATATATGAATAAATTTCAGAGAAAATAAGATTTTTCAGCTATTCCTCAAAGTTTGGTTGCTGTGGGGCAAAAAAAGGGTGTTGTGGAGAGCAAGATGAAGAACGAAAACCAACCTCTTCTTTCTTTTTTAAGATATTTCAGAATCAAATTAAAGATTGCAATTTTTTTTCCTAGTACTTGGCAATCTGTGAGAGGGAATGATTGAGTGAAAGAGTAAAAAATACAATCATAGAATCAATCACAGAATGGTTTGGGTTGGAAGGCACCTTAAAGATCATTTAGTTCCAAGTCCTTCCATAGATTGGGACACCTTTCTATAGACAAACTTGGCCTTGAATACTTCCAGGGATGAGGCATCCACAACTTCTGTGGGCAACCTGTTCCAGCATCTCACTGTTCTCAAAGTGAAGAATTTCTTCCTTATACTTAATCTAGACCTATTATCTATCAGTTTAAAGCCATGCCCTTGTAAAAAGTCCCTTAACAATCCTTACCTTTCTAACTGTATTCTGAAACTCTGTTTGGATTTTTGGCTTCATAGAAACCCATGGATCATTTACCCTGTGGAAAACCAGAGAGCTCTGGAACTAACAATTGCTAGGTAGATACAGACAACCAACATATACAACCAGAATACCTTAAAGCGCTTGGAAAGCAGAATTAATCTTTTCCATTTCTTTGATGTATCACTCTAATTTAGCAGAGTCTGAGTAAAGCACAATAGATACGGGCAAAAACAATTACTGCCAGGAATTTTATCAGGCTTCATACATTCCTCCACTTTTAGGTGCTAAAACCCAGACAAGTTTGGAGAACTATTTCTCTAACACCTGCTTGAACATATCTAATTCTGTGCATTTATTAGTCTCTGCTACAGCAGTTATAATGCTTTCTTAGAAACAATGTATCCTGAAGTTTCATCTGCAGAACTACGGTGACGCTGCAGAATTACAGTTTGCTACATAGGAAATGTAGCAAATACATTGTTCATAGGAAATGAGGTGCTGTCCACACAAAAATAATTGTATTCTTTGGCAGAGTGCACCTTGATTCCAAGTGTAATTCCAGTGAATGTTTGTGTATGCTAGGTGACAAAGATCACCCTGGAATTCTTTTTTTGCCTTATATTCAAAACGAAGAGGTGAGGCAAGTATTTTAATTGAAGCCTGAAGAACCTTCATCCAACAACAAGCCTCTGGAATCTGCAAGATGAATACTTCCTCCTCCAAAGAGCTCTAAAGGCAGGTTAGACCAGGACTATTAATACCCCTGGTATTTGCAATGAGTTCTCCCCTAGAGGTTTCTTGGCACTGTTGCTGCCTTACCCTTGGTGCCAGACCTGGTGCCTGCTGCTCTATACGAACATACTGGCAGGATGCACAGACTGCTCCAGCCCCTCCATAGCTCTGTCGAGCACACCGGAACATGACTGGAAGCTGCTAAATTAATTAATTATGCCAGATCGCAACCTCATCGCAAACACATTGAGTTTCCCTTTCTCAGAAGTGAAAGGCTTAACCAACAGCAAACAAGATCCCGCAGGGGATACTGGGAAACATATTGGAGTTTAAAACCCACAGAGTGGAAGAAGAATATCTCTGTCTGCAGGCCCCTGGCAAGGTCCTTCTTTTCTTCCCTATGATGCATCCCACTCTTGCAATAGACTTACTTCTTAGTGCATACCCTGCTAAACAGGTTTCAGTCTAATAAATTATCCAGGAAATCAAAATAGGATCCTGGTCTTTCAGGTAAATCCAGAATCATTAACACATTCAAAGAATGAACCCTATCTCAAAAAAACCCCAAACCAAACCACCCCAAAACACCACTACAAACAAACAAAGCCAAAAAGAGGAAATCTCGCTCCACAGAAACATGATATTTGCGATTTCAAAATGAAAAATTTAAAACCAGTTAACTGTAGTAACAAATATGCTTCCAGACTACCATTACGGCCCAATTATTTACCTAACTGGTGGATAAATTACACTAGTTAAGCCAAGTGGAGACTAAAATCAACATAAAGCTTAATATGAAACATCATATATTAAAATTTCACATATCTGACATTTTAAAGGATGATCACTATTAAGATTTCTAATCCAACTTCTTCTGCTCAGACAACAGTTTCATTAACTGCCATAGTGCAGCTCTAATGACACATGGAAATTATTCCTTGAAAACATCAAACAAGCAGAAGTGTTACAGGAGAGGTCTTCGAATCTGGTATCGACTTTCCATTTCATCACAGCCTGATATGGAGACAGTGGCCAACTTCATCTGGACTAACTCGGTATCTTCTTAGAGGAAAATAGTAATGGAAAGAATGCTATCATTAAATGTGCAGAGGAAAGAGTATAAGGACCAAAGACAGAATTTTCTCATAAAACATATAATTTTAAATTAATTTGCAGGTAATTACAAGACACAAAAATTGTAAATACCTTACACTTGTGGGGGGAGTTTTGTTTGATTTTTTTTTCCTTATACTTTGTGATATTATTTAAGCTCCTTTCGAACTAAGAATGGGGTTGAATGAAGATTGTTTGGAGTATGCTATGATTTAGCGATGCTGAACTTCAAATACCAGTATGAGACCTGTGGGTGAAGGACAGTAGTCCCAGGACAGGAGCCCAGTGTTGGATTCTAAACCTTCCCCTCCATTCACAAGGTAGAGTGTAAGAAAGCTTGGGCCATGTCAAATAGCAAATTTCATTTTGAAGCTCTTCCATATAAAGCAAATTACAGTTTTATGTCTTATTGCTGTAAAATACAAAATTCGTATATGCTTGTTCAATGCAAAAATTCAATATTTTCATGTCACACTGTATAAAGAAGAAAAATGAGGTAATAATCCAACATATGCACTACCCTGGGCTTCCTGTTATATTTCCAATTTCCCTAGTAAAGATGCATTTTCAGTATACTTTTGAAAAATTTCAGGCATATACAAAGATATAAAGTGACTCCTAGGTAACTTGAATTTCAGGCCCCTAAGCCTCTACGACTATCAGCTTAATAATAAATATAAAAATTTTAAAAATAAAAAAAAATCCACCCAAACCCAAACCACAACTTGGAATTACTTAGTGTCTCAAAAAAGCCCAAGATCATAAGCGATATAAAAGTACACTTAAATATTATAAGTCTTTAAATTTACAATTAATGTATTTTTGATGTTAAGAATAACAAGCATTTAAAAGTATAATGCCAAAACTGATTCACATACGACTACTCTGCAGTAATATTATTAGATTTCAATGGCAAGATGTTTGTCAAAATAATACTAATTAAAACAATCAAGTTGGTATCAGTTGTGAAAAACAGCAGCACTCCATATACTATATAATTTTTTTTATGACTCAAAAATTAAATAATTTGCAGGTGTGCATTTCAGTGTTAATGTAGGTTCTTTGGAAATAGGATGAATTCCACACAAACTTAGTTAGGATTCTGCTGGTGCTTCTATCATGTTTAGAGACCCTATATCACAGAAGAACATACTTCTTTGTAATAGCTTGGAGTAGCATAAAGATTAGATTGATAAAGTAATATATATACACATATATATTACCTGTTCTTGCCTCTCCAGCCACTTGTCCACCATGGGATGACTGGCACTTAACGATGAACGAGCATTGTCTCTCTGAAACTGGTTAGACCAGCTACTAGTATCTCGTGGTAGGCTTCTGTAGTTTTCATCTTTCTAGTTTAAAAGAAACAAAAAAGTGTCTTATAAAAAACAACCAGTCCTTGCACATTAACAATGCAGCTGGTTATTAAACGAATACAAAACGAAGACTGACAAAAGCGAACACGGGTCTGGCTGGACCCAAGGACAGTGCCAGTGCTCGGCCATCCCACTGCAGGAGCTCCATTTCCTCAACACTGGGGAAGCCCAACTAAAGCCTCAGGGGAGTTGTAGATCTTGACCCCACTCGTGCTTCCCTTCCTCTCTTTTCCAGCCTCAAACCTCTAGTGCAAAGACTTCCCAAGTACATCCTTAGCAAGGCTTTTAGAGCAACCAGAAGCAAATACAGCAAACACGAATCCATACAATGACAGCTATGGCCACTATATAATCTTCCCAAGTCTCTATATGTAATCAGTTTTACAATCAAAGAGGTCTCACTGCTCCAGCTACAGGAATAGCATGCTGTAGAGTTCCAAACTTGAATTATTATTCCACATAATAATGCTTTCCTTGGTTTGCCTGAAGGTATACAAATACAGTCACATTTGTAGAACAGCAGCAGACAGAGATTGTGCTGACAGAGATACATAAATTGATCCCAATGAGTGTGATAAAAAAAATTAGGTTTTTTCTTTTTAATGGATGAGTTTCTCTGCACATCTTTGCCACAAGCTGTACAAATTCTTCTGCTTCTAAAGATTTTGAGTTCTTATCCAGTCTGTTCACTAAAAGCCAATGAAAGCACAGAGGCTGATTCTTAATGATGGGAGCTACCTTTAGACTGAAGTAAGTGTTACCCAAGACGTTTACATAGCTTAGTTCCCTGCAACTGTAAAAATACATGGAACTGAAATTCTGCTTAGCTTTTCAACAGAGGATTATAAATATGCTATAATATCCTAATATACTATAGTATCTGACCTCAGAAGCAAAGTATTTTTTACAGTCTATATTTGTCTATCTTCATGCCAAATCAGATAATTTAGAGTGTCTATTTTTAAAACAGGATTGTAGTCCTATACATTTTACAATACTAAAACTTCTAGGAATCTCAAAAGTCTCTAAAATAATAAGCACAAATGCACATTTGCAGAAAAAAAAATCTTTATTTATAGCCCACAGCAGATTTTTGGTCCTTTCTTAAATCAATTTCATTCCATCAACATTAGTATTTCCTTTCCCCATTTACCATACTGATATTTCTTTGGCCTGCCACAATATTAGTTCAGTATTTTAGATGCAGCATCAATTGCCTTACAACTGTCCTTCGCAACTTTATTTCTTGAAAATGTATGACAGGCTTTGCTAGGAAATTCAGGCCTCAGTATATCTGTGAAACACCACTTTTCAAAAGCTTCCTATGCAAGAACAGTCTTTTCCCAGACATATCAAACTTAAGCTTTCTTAACTGATGACAATCTCTTTTCTTGAAAGACTTTGTAGTGTAAAATACGTCTTCCATTTCAAGACATTTAAGTTTAAATTCAACCAGCATGCAATAATCTTGTAAAAAAATATGTTTGCACAAGAAACCAGACTAAAAAATCACCACCAGAAATTAGTTTACCCTGCCACAAATGAATAAAAACTTTGTGTCTTTCAGCAACTAAAACCAATCCAGTTTTCCAGTGTTGGTTAACCACATAGCAAACTAGAAACTTGTTTAGCATCTTGCTTAGAAAGGGACAGTGGAAGTCAGCATTGTACGACTGTCCCTCAGCAAAGCATAAAAGGCAGGGAACGGGCTGTACAAATTGATTTTTTTTTCCTGTTGCTTCTCTTTATCTGATTCTTCTCTTCAGGTGACAGGGGTGGCACAGTTCCTATAAGCCAAAACAATAATTTCTCTTGTTCAAAGTGGTGGGCAAGTATAACAACAAAATCAAAATCTGTCAAAGAAATAACAAAAAAAATCATTCTATGCACAAAACCATCCACACAGTTGGTGCAAGTGTCATTGTCATCTAACAATAACTACCTGACAGACCATCACCTACTCTGAACAAACAGAAATTTCTTCCTATGTAACAAGATGTTTTCTGTATTTCTGTATTTTATAGATAATTCCATTTTTATTGATTCATGTTCACAATGTTCAGTAGAAACTTTTTAGAAAGACATTTTTATTTATAAAGCACAAAGATCTCTCCCCACAGAGCATCCATTACCCATGCACAGGAGTGTTTTGCAAGAGCAAGAGAGAAGGAGAAAAAGTTCATCTAGGGATGTGTTGTTCTCCAGTCATTCAATCACCAGGTCTCAGAATTATGATGGATAGTCTTACTGCACAAAGTTTATACTGGAACTCTGTATTGTAAAAAGTCTCATGTCACAGTACACAATGTAAGTGAAATTATCTCTGCTAAGAGAGCCTCTGGTGGATCTACACTAACGTAATGAATTCTGCAAAGAGTTTACTCCTGATATTATCTGTGCTGACCAGAGGAGTATATTTATCCCACCGACCAAAATATTTCTGCTTGTACCCCACTTCTGTAGAAGGTGGCCTTTCTTCTGCTAAGACCTATACCAGCTCATTTTATACAGTAGACAAACAAGTCACTAAACAATTTTTCTGACAGCAGAAATAAATGGTAGAACGGTAGAGGGATGTGGTTTCTGTAACTTCTTGTGTTTCTCAGCACTGTTCAGAGGCTCAAAATAATGCTATTATCAGATTGGAATAAAATACCAGTGCTACAATCACACACAGAGTCATGTTGGTGTTTGCCAAACAGTGAAGTTTTAGAAGATCAACCAGTCACAGACAAGTCCTCCACTCCTTTCTTTGTCATTGCTTTTTGGCAAGCAGCTACCCCTGTCCCCCACAGGTGACAGCACTGGGAGAAGCATTAAGCTAGACCCAGAGCAGAGAGACCAGCACTTTCAACACTGCCACATGCAGTCCTTCTCACAGCCAGCCACACAACAAAGCATCACAATGCTCCTGGCTACCTGTAACCCTATCTATGCAGGGGTTTCCATTACTGCTACTGCCAGATCTAATTCAAAGATAGAGGTGGAGGTGAAAAATATCACTGCAGCTTAGACACTGCGATTTACTGAACCAGCTGCAGTGTTGTCTACAGTTAATATATATATTGGCTTGTGGGTTTGGGGTTTGTTTTTTTGTTTTGTAAAATACGCCAATGTCCACCCAGAAAGCTTTACTTGTCTTCAGCAAGATCCAGCATTAGCACAAATGCTTCCACCATCCGACTGGAAAAGGTGTGTGTTACTTTTAGCTACAATACCATAAAGAAAAAAAGATTTCATGGTACAGAAGCCATCAGGGTCACACAGGGAATTCTCATTTCTTCTGGAGCTGCAGCTGTAAGCTCTCCTGGGAGCAGGGCTGACACACATCATCAGTTACAATTAAATGCTCTAATTTTTTTTATAAAAAGTTTCTTTCCCAAACATCTGTGGGGACCATGGGCCATGTCAGCTTTAGCACGTTTGAAATGGAAATTGATCAATATAATACTAAAACTGCCAAGTCATAATATCACCACTACACTTAAGAGCAGCGTTTTGCAGTCATTTTAATGAGGACACATAATCTAACACTTTGATATTTAGTTCAGTGTGGTGTCCCTGCAGGGCTTTGCTGGAGGGTTGGGTGAAAGGGAACAGGGAGAATGAAGCAATATTGCTACGCTTTTAATTTCAGATCATTTGCAATATATAACAAGATCTTCGTCAAAGACTGCAGCTTGTAGATGAAATGATGCATTAGCATGATCTGTATACTTCAATTACTAGCTGCCAGTGCATAAGCTCACTTGTGATTTTAACTCACAGTTCTACCTCTAGAGTCCCAGCACCAGAAACCCAACAAGAATGTTCTCCATACAGTACAGTGACAGTTCCATGTCTGCTATCTCATTTGCCATTAGCCCACTTTCCAAATAGTAAAGAATTTGGGTTTTCCATTTGTTTTGACCTCCTGAATGGCTATGGTGAAGTGTGGCAAATTTTCATGTGCCAGTTTTTTATAAAAAAAACAACAACAAAAAAACACAAACAAAAAAACCCACATAGCATTACAGCAGGAGCAAAATAGATTGAAGACCTCCTCAAAGTAATCCTGTGAAAGAAGATTCAAAAGTTTAAACCAAAGTTTCACTTTCATTATTTCTACAGCAAATAGCCATGTCTCCTTTAGGATCTTTGCTAAGGGAGACCATTTTGGACACTGACCCTTTTTTTGCTACCTAGTCTCTTTTCTTTTACACTTTACACTTTGGGAAAGGCTCCTCATTTGCTTGGCTTTAGTTCCTTGTCATGGCCTCAGACTGAGATAGGATTTGTTGATAAGTGAAATTTTGTTTCGTCTTTTGAGGTTATAATTTCACTTGACAGACTTTGAGCAAACTCGTAAGTACAAGTGCAGTTACTAGAAGGCCTCCATCCTAGTCCAGAAGGGTTCCTCACTTTCCTTGATAGACACCTTGGTTTCTTTTAAACTGAGACACCATGTTAGAACCTGAACAGTTTGGTGTTACTCTCAGACAGGATGCTAAAAGCTGCAACTACCAAAACATTCACACAGTTTATGTAAATAACTCTCTGATGCACACATCTGTTTACAAATGCAGTAATACATACATATATCCATTTCCCACGCAAACAGGTTTTTGTTTGTTTGAGGTTTTGTGGTTGCTTTTTAATTGGATTTTAGAGAAATAAATATGGGAAAAGATGAACTGGATCCCCATTAAAAAAAAAAAAAAAACAAAAAACAAAACACCAAAAAACCCCCGAAGACAGCTGCATAAATAATGTCTATTTTACAGAGCACATACATTACATATGGGAAATTAATTAACTCAACAGATGTGTTGCATGAACAGAAATTCCATTAAAAAAAAAAAAAACAAAACACGAAAAACCCCACAAACACACAAACCCCCAACTACTTGCATAGATGCCAGATTTGGAACTATTCTCTCTATTCGTCAGCATCTTTTAAAAAATTCTACCTAATGTCAACAGTTTTACCTCTAAACTAATTGTACCAGTCACTCCTTATAACTGTCTATATATCATAAGAGACTGGCACAGTGCTTGGGTGGGCTTCCTTTCCCTTCCATATATTTCATCATTCGACAGTCTAATTTCCAAGCTTGCTTGTTTTGATACAGACTGAAGAACATGACCTGAGGAGCTACAATAATCCACATACAGAACATTCACCTAAGTATATCAAAGAAGGAACCAGTTACAGTCACCCAGTGTCAGGAACCTTTGATCTTAGGCCGTTCTCCCCAGAGCAAAGTAGAAGTGGACTCCCACATTAAAAAATTATAAGAGCTTCATGTCTCCTATCAGCCCTTGCCCAGAACACGGGTCATTTCCCATAACTAGTAAAAACAGATTTACAGAAGATACAAATATAATAGCCTCATAAAGAACTTGCATGCACTATTTACGATGAAAATAGATGAGAAGAATGACCACTCTATAGTCATTCTGATATTTTCAGAGAGACTTGTCTTCAGAAATGACCTCTGTATAGCTCCATAAATGGAATTAATATATTATGCATCGACAATAGCTCATTAGATGTCAACAAGGAAAAAAAGCAATTTAAAGCCAGTGTTCTGTTTAAATTCTATCACCTTATGCTCAGAAATTCCTGGAGTTGTCCAATTCCAATTTATATATTCCATGTTTTTCTTTGACTGACAAGCAAAGTCTGACCTTAAAAACAAAGCTATAACTAGGGGCCATGACGAACAGACAGTTTTCTGTGCATGTGGTGTTATATGTAAATATTTAGTGTTAAAGAATATGGGCTAAATTAAGAGTAACCTAGAAAACATGAGACTGCCTATCCAAAACATTATGTTGATCTCTCTTGTTTACAACACAAAAATCAGAAATGTCATGATCTTTGCACATACACATGCAAAGTCAGACATTTCCAAGCAGTATACACTGTAATTTCTCAGATGGAAGAAAAGAAAAGAAGTGGCTTCTTCTTTTCACTCTTTACTTACTAATCTCATAATAAAACCCCACAAAAGATAATGCAAAACAACCCAAGTAACATACAGCAGTTTATATTCAGTAATAATAACTTAGAAGCTGGATTTTATATCTCTAAGCTTAACTAAGGACACAGCTTTCCATGGTTTCATTTTAAAGTAAAATACATGAATCAGTTAACTTAAGATTTCATGAAGCTACAGTTCTGATTCCTCTACATATTATACTTAGAAACCATTTTCCCCTCCTCCTATTTTTCATTCAAGTGAAATAATGTTTTATGCAGGGCCACATTAAAGGCATCTAAAGAATTTTTAGTTATATCCACCTATACATGAATCTATATGGGTATCTGTTTAAATGCAATAATGTAATTATGCAGAGTCCTGTCATTTTCAGGAGAGCTTTGCTTTTGTATACAAAGGAATACATTTTACGTCAATTAGGATTTAGACAAAATACAGTTTTTAAATTTGTTTCTTCATTTTAGGTGTCAACATCCTTTCATTTGACCCCTTGGGAAAATCAAGAAATCAAAGTGCAAGAAGGGAAAAAAAAGTTGATAATGAATTAATTTTAAATGCTCTGAAGATAGGATTTAACAAATAGAATGTCAATACTAAATATAATTGAGGAGCTCAGACAAACAGGAAACAAGGGGGTACAGGAAACATCACAAGGACCTTATATTTGGATGCTGAAATGAAGAATATCTTATATACCACCTGCAGTATCCTTTAAGTGTCAGGTGGCCACACCTCTAAAATGCTGCAACTGGCTGTCTGTATGTTT
>JAOXXN010000395.1:12834335-12850019 GCA_026770055.1 Myrmophylax atrothorax | reverse complement strand
CTTTCTTCAGTAAAGCATGGAGAAGTGAAGGTATTTAAGGTCAGAAGCATGAAGGCAATGCCCCAAACCCACAGCAAGAAGCCACACATCCAGCCCATCCTTCTGCTCACTGTCTGCCCTCATCCACACCACCAACTTCCTCCAGGCAGAACGATATGGACAGGTGTCTCCACAAGGCTCCCAGCAAAGCATCCATCACCTCATCCGACTGGCCAATTCACTTCAGACCTTGGCCAAAATCTCTCCTGTGGCCTGTGGGGCAAGGCCCAAGGAGGTACCACACAGGCAGCTTGTAGCAGCGTTTCTCTTTTATCCGAGTTTGCAGCAGCACCAACACCTCCGGCCCTTGAAGTCCAATGGGCCTTTATCACACTGAACTGCTTCCCATCTTTCTTCTCTTATGATTTTAACGTTTATCCACATTCATTTTACTTCATGTGCTCAGCAGGTGATGCTCTTAAGTTGGGCGTCTGTATACAGGAGCTGAAGAGCTCGTTAACAAAGAGATAATGAAAGCGCGTGGTAGCAAACAATAACCATCCCCTTTCTGTCAAGGCTGTGAAAATAAACTAGGCTAAGTTACCTGCTATGTGTTTCAGCCCCCAAGTTAGTTATAACAGAATTTAGCCAAGAAGGTGACTAGGCAGTCCTAATTTGAAATCCTGTTTTAAACTGACGCTGATTTTCTCCACTAACTAAAGTTTACCATCTCCTCCCCAGACATACCAGTCCTTTGCACTGATTAGTTCCACATATGAGTGAATTTTATTCTGAGACTGTCTGCTTGTCTTTCTTATCTTCTTATATGGGTAGTACTCATTGCAAGATGAGATAAATTAATTTAAAAATACAATAAATATAGCCAAAAAAACTGAAATATTTACTTTTTAAAAGAGGGAGGTTCATGTCAGAGCACTGTTGGGAAATACAGCCGCCAAACTGAAGTACATTAAAGTCCTTTTTCTTACTATCTACACATTTAGCCAAAATCCAGACATGCTTTGCACCAACATACAACCTTCATACTCAGAAAACAAGACAGACAAATACATGACTCCGCAAAAAACTCTTGAACCACAAGTATATCTTGTTGCATGGTTGAAGGTTACGACAGAGGAAAACAGGCCAAAACCTTTAGCAAAACTATTGCCAAGGAAAATATATGTTCTTCTAAACTTCAAAATAAGTAAATAAATAAAATCACTAAACCTGAACACCCAACTTTTAAAAAAAAATCCGTATTCAATCTTTTATCAACCTACTCTTTCAGGCCCAGAGTTTTTCACTTTCAAACACAGGGAGAGCTGCAAGAACATTAAAACTTAAAAGCAATAGAGATGAACATTTAAACGTGGGAATTTACAAAGTATACATTCACTTAGATGAATGGCAGAGGAAAAGTCTTCAATTATTCTATAACATGTACTTGAGAGCTTTTTGTTTTCAGTATAGCTTTCATTGTCTCTCAGAGAGGTGCTGTACACTGCATTTACTGAAGTGAAAAGAAAAACAACCTGTGCACATTTCACCACTCCTTCATTACAAGTAAGAGACTCAACCAGACCCTTCATAACATTCCCAGCTCATGATGCAGCACCATGTCCCCTCACACACGGACCAGACATTGCTCACCCAGACATTGCTCACCCATCATAGAGAGAGAGACATGGGCACTAGGACAAAAAAATACACATTCTTCCTATGTGATGAAGAACAAAGACAGAATGATCAACAGACATGCTCAGCCTGAGAGCAGAAGTGGAAAAAAACACACCAGTTCTCAGATCTTGCACTAATAGTCTGTCTCTTTTGGGGGACACAGAGGAAATTTAACAGATGGACATCCACAAATGGATGACTTGGGGCAAAAAGAGGTAAAACAACAAAGGAGATGGAGAAAATCACACCTTCACTGTGGATTTGTTGGTTTTGTCATTGTTTTTCCCTGTTTGACGCATCTGGTCATGACTGACTTTTGGGTGCAAACAGCTAAGTCCTGTCCATGTACACAGTCCCCAGCAAACAGAACAGCACACATCGAGGGATGCACATTGGGCTGGTACTTCTGTGCACAATCCAAGGGTTTTTCACTTTGTGTTTCTCATTCCCAACCTGCTGGCAATGGTAGGAAATACTGCCTTTGTTTTCACACTTTGAATGGCAGGAATTTTGATTTCTTTCATAGAGGTTTACTTTTTATTGCATTAAAACATCACTAGCCATTCTGCTAAAGAAAATCTGATTCTTCACAGTATTCAGTGAAAGAACCAGAGGCAATGAACTCATAAAGAAATATAAGTTATTCTATCAAAATATAAAAAATCCTTTTTTACTGTAAGAGTGATTGAACACTGGAAGAGTTTGCCCAAAGAGATGGTGCAGGCTCCATCCTTGGAGATGTATATACTGAAAACCTGATTGGACACAGACCTCAGTAACCTGATCTGGCTGCCCCTGCTTTGACCAGAAAGGCTAGACTAGACAATCTCCAGAGGTACCTTCCAACCTCAGCTGTTCTGTGATTCTGTGAAAGGCATGAATTTTACACACTACCCAGGACAAAAATAACACATACTATGTTTATTTTATATTGTACTCTCTTTGGGTAAGATTCCTCTGAACTATTTTATCATCACATGACAAGCTGCCAGCAATGAGTTACTATCACAAAGAAAGAAAATTGATGCATATAACTCTCATTTTCTTGAATTTCCATTAATCTCTCTCCTATAACATTTTCCACATTAAACACTATTTCATCATCTGTGGATAACCCACTCTTCATTCTCCTTCCTCTCACTCTGTGAAACCTCATCTTGAATGACAAAAATCATGCCTCACTAAAAGAGAAAATGCCTGTTCAAATAAACCTGGATGAAGAAATATTCATGGCTATTGAATCCTTCAGAACTTCTGTTTCAAACATTGCATTTTTATTTTAAAAGCAGAAAGCTGTATTCATCATGTAGGGAGATAAAACCTATTGTGACAGAGATGCCAGGCTCTTTGTAGATATCCTGCACTTCTCCTTAGAGAATCCTGTTGACTTACAGCACTTTACCAACACTGTTCACCTGGTACACAGTACCTCCCTTCTGCAGCAGTAGGAAGAGTACCAGGAGTACCAGAAACTAAAGTTCCCAAGAAGCATCAGCAACACTTCAGTCCCTTGTTCCTAGAATGATGTCCAGTCTTTTGAGGCACAGTCTTCCCTAGTCAATTTAATAGATTTACACTCTGCAGTTTAAACACCCTGACTATAAAATGACACTAACATACACAGTTCAAATACAGGGCTTCTCAATTCTCTGAAATATACTTAAAATCTATTAAAATACCATGTCTTTGGTGACAGTGACAAAGCAAAATTCACTAAGCTGTGTTTAAAAAGTCTCAAAGCTAAATGAAACTAATTTTCACTTTAAATCTGATTTTGACACTGACATACCATTATTGTTGAAGCTTTTCAAAAAATGCATTAATTATTTTCCCTATCTAGACATACTTCATTAGGGAGACAGTTTTTTCATTCTGTTTACAAAGAGGATCAGGAAGCATTGCATCTTTCAAATAAATATAAGACCCTGTAACCCAGTGATCTGAAAATTCATTCTACTCAGTCTCAAACCATGGGAACAGCAAAAATACCTGGAAGAGGAGATGTGAAAAACACAATGCTTCACAGGTAAGTTATGTGACACTAGATGAGATTTCGATCACTCACATAAAGTTCCAAATTCTTTCTCTGCAATTTACAGAGCTGAGAAAGATTAGGTTTCCAAATAGGAAGAAAGCACATCCTAAAAACAGTTATTATTTCTACAAGGCATGCTGATTTTCCACCTAGAAATACACACATGGATAAATCCTTTTAACAACAAATAAGCAAAAAATTGGCTGATGACTAAATGGCAAGGACAAAAAGCAGAGGTAAAATCAATTACAAAATCCTGTGCCAAGTACACTCAGTTACGTGTTTGCTGTTGCCACTCCACCCCACAGAGCATGTTCTGTGCCATTTGCTCTGCTCCAGGTGGGTGAACCCAAGAGCGAAAGGCACAGAGGACCATGCACAAACATTTTTCTCTCCTTTGAGCTCTCCTTCTCAACATACTTTTTCACTTCTTTCTGATGTCCCAATGTTGTTATCTCTGACGGAACAATATATGAATCAAAATCAGAAAAGCCATAGTTTCCTAAGCCTGATAGCCATGGTGTATCCCTGCATTAAGCAAGGCAGGTTAACTAGATAAGCCTTGTGTCTTTCAGAGAAGCAGGAGCAAGGCAGGTAACTAATTTGTAAAGATAAGCCATTCATCATCACAAATGGAGATGCAAATTTAAGAAACCACACTGAAAATATATAGGATAATTAATTCACAGTCATTATAAGATGAAACATATCTGGTTTTTGCATTTACATTCTTCCAATACTGTAACACAAACATCTAAGGGAAAAGAAACATGATTTTCATTAATGCAGCTCATACCCATTGAGGGCAACTAGTTAAGCCAATAGGCTTTGGTACTGAATTATTAAGAATGTGATTCAAATTAACACTTTATTGAGAAAACAACAGTATCAAAAAAGATTTTACTGCTGTGGAAGAAATCACACATGATATGCTTCAGCTGTGTACAATCTGTTCTCCTGTACGGTTCCACACAATTCAAACAAATTACAGCTTGCAAATCAGGTGTTACTCCAGGCCTCTGGGAAGAGATTCCTTCTTGTTTCATCAGAATGGCTCAAGCAAGCAAGAGATGGGACTAAGTCAAGCCATGAGTCACCAGGTAATACAGATATGTCTCACACACACACACCCCCAAAAAAATTCTGAAAGTGATTTTAATATTCAGTTTAAAAAAAAAAACCTAAGAAGGGAATTTACCTACTAATGAAGATCATCATGAGCCAGTTTTGTAAATACTTTCACAGTTCAGGAGATCTGATCATTTAGTTGAAACCACACATGGAAAGGATGAGGTCAGAAAATACTTAACTGAGTACAGTTACCAACACTACAGTAACTTGTAAATAATCAATAATTCTGAAAATAAATAAGTACTTTGGGAAAGAAAAAGCCTGTTTTCCAGATGAACGAACAGAAACTAGAAATTAAGCAAGATTCCAGTTCTATGGAAAAACAGGGTATTATGATATGCTGATAATAAATGTTTCTTTACAATGAGATTATATAAAAAATGATGAGTGCATGTCCAGTTTAGGGCAATGATTTCATGTCAAAATATGCTACTTATTGTAGCAAAAATGCACTTCAAGTTCAACACACATCCAAATCTTCACAGGACCAAATCAAGCCCCTTCAAAGTAAACGGTGTCTCTCTCTGGTCATTCTCTTCTTTCCCTAGGGACAAAGCAGATCCTCCTGTCTCCCTTCACCTATCCTAGTAGTTACAGGCAGCACTACAATTTCGTCAGTAGGATCCTTCAAACAGCCTGTATTTTTCCTCTTCCCCTTTTCCCTTTCTGTTTGCCCAGAACTACTGGCATATGTCCTGGCTCCTCACAGATTTTGGTGCATGGCAGCACTCCCACCCCTTCATTTCATCTCAGCTTGGGTATCTGCCCATTTTCCTGCCATTCTAAATTCTTCATATCCAAAATGAAACAAACACCAATAAGAAGTCTTCTCTCGCTTGTCCCCAAGAAATAAATCCCTTCTGCTAGATACATGCAGTTTCCCCTGTGCTAATTCATCCAAAAATTGGACAGAGCTTCTACCTGTCAATTACTTCTCTTTAGAGGTGACGGGCTGAAAGTAATGTCATTTCTTAAGAGTCAGTAGGTGGATGAAGCTTTTGGCAACTTTCCCAGAAACGCTTTTCTTGTTTCTGCAAGATACTGCCGGGGCAAAGTTGCTAATCTACAACTGTGCTGCAAATCTCAGCCCAAGAACATATGTTCTTGTGCTGTCAAGAGAGAGAACTGCAGTGAAAACATTACAGAGTGCCAACCACCCACAAAAGATATATGGGTGCTCAAGCCCAATGCACTGAGCAGAAAATTAAGATTGTTCTCATTGCTTTTCTCAAAATGTCTGTCATCTATAATCAATGAAACAGCCTGGAACAAAGCACAGCCATCTCTTTGTTATCCAAGTAGCTGAAGAAAACAACCCAAGAAAAGTAGTGAGGGCTCTCTGGAGTTCAAATAACACAAATATATTTGTAAAAATTCAGTGCTAGTACTTTGGTAAGAAATTGGTGACAGGAACTTCAAAAAAACACCTTTTAGAATAATAATACAAATGAAATTGTTGCTAATACTGGGAAAGGAACAGAGAATTCTTAATATCTATTCCTAAAATAAATAGGAGACACTGAACACAGAAAAAAACAGTCTAGCATGAATGAACTCAGGATTAATTCATAACACACACTGCATAAGCAATTGTTATTAATTCCAGATGTTTCCTGCATCTTACCTATTAAAAATAGTGCAGTAATCTGCTCTATTCAAAGGATTCCTATAAAGACTGTGCATAAAAGGTAAAAGAAATTATCAGTATCTATTGTGCTAACTAATATAACTTTAGTTCTATCCAATCTTCTTGATTTAATATTCTCTGGTGCCTTGCTTCCCATCACTACATGAGATCACATAACATTCCTTTCCAGTTTGGTCACTGTACTCCAGTAGACATGAAATATTTTCACAAAAATCAAGAGTAAGTGCATGCTGAACAACTAATGATGCAAGAAAACTAGTGTGAAAGATGAGCTGCTGTTCAGTTCTCTCCAATTTCTGCTAACTTGAGACAATCAAAGAAATCTGATTACGCTACGTATGGCCCTTCATATCTATGCTTGTGGAGTAATGAAATGTCATCTCCTTGTGATTTCAGAGAAATTAACTAAAAATTTTAATGCTTAAAATGGAATATTTCTTTTCCTCTGAATCAGAATAGTATAAAACACATTTTTACAAAACAACATACACTTCTGTGCCACACCAGTACAAGTGACAGAAAATATACCATTACCTGCCTGAAATCCTGATCAAGCAGAAACCTGACAAGGCCATGTTAAACTGACACCTCTGCATGAATGGGGACCTCAATGCCTATGAGCACTCTGCTTTTATAGATGTTTTTGAAATGACCAATAGCCCACCAAAAATAGCTCAGTTCATTAGCAGAATATAAAGACTCCTCTATTTGGGTGTGAAAGTCCTGCTGCTTAGTCTGTATTAATACTACACAGAATTAATACTACAATACAGTTTGCATTTATAGGACACAGAATTAATATAAATGAAGGGAAAAAAAAAAGCTAAAATAAACTACATATTTTCCAAGATGACTTTGTGTACCATAAGTGCAGTATTCCTTTAAAATTACTCATTTCTATTACAAAATACATATTTTTTTTCCCCTTCTGAGTTTGTCTGCAAGTTACCATCATGGTTATGGGCAATGTTGGGATCTGTACAAAAGATTTCTTCCACCTTTTAGTTTTTAATAAAACCATACTAAAAAACTGAAGGAAAAAATATTCCCTCTCCATTTCACTGTTTTAGTTTTAAGAATGTTATCAAGGAGAGACACATCATTTGCAATTTGTGTTTTGTATTACTCGACTAGAGCCTCAGAAAGTAAAAACTAACAATGCTATGTTAGAAGGACAAACCAGACCAGCTGTGGGCATGCAGATTATTCACTGACATTAGGACTTCCACAGAGATCAGTAAAAGTCATTAAGGACAAGGCCTATTAAAAAAAAAAAAATCACACTCAGAAAAACCCCCAAAAACACACCAACCCAAATGCATGACAGCATTTAGGCCCTGCTTTGCAGAGTAATGAGTAATCTGAGCTTCAAATACAGCTAATAGCAAAAAATCAAGTTTTTAGAGTCCCTGCTGTGCATATCACCAAGAGTCTCCAAAGAGCAGGACACGTGTGACTCAAACACCTCTCTGCCGATGATGGCGTTTGGTAGACAAGGTCAGAAAACACAAGTTTAAACAAGAAGCAGGTGAGAGAAGGTGGAAAAAAATCAAGATTCATGCACATTTGTCACTTATTTCACAAAGAAGGAGAAAGAAATATACCTTTCTTTCATGGGCACTGGGCACGCCGGGGGTGTTCTGCTTGAGGAAGCCTGCTGTTGTGGACCACCTTGTAGGGTTTTTCCGTGAAGGCTCTTCTGAAGAAAAATTTGTGTCACTGACAGAGGTTGAGAGGCCAATCAGTGCAGGGTCACTACTACGTCGGACATGAAGAGGCATATCTGAAGAACAAAACAGACAGTAAATAAACACTGCCTAGATTTAAAATGTTTTTGACAAAGGAAAAATATTTTTTCAAGCTCTGGATGGGTGGTTTTGACCCAATGTGGTTTCACAGAGTAAGGAGTTATTGACCTCAACATAGCTCCTCAAGGACAAGGTCTGTTTCCTCAAAACCACAGCTTTGCCGCTTGGCCACACAAGGAGAAAATGAAGAGAAAACCAAATTCTGAACACAGCACAGATTAGTGGCTTTCCCAGTACAAACTCCTGCCTGTTGGCTGTTGTGTAACATAAAAAATACAACAGAAACTTGAACAACTAAGAGGCAAAAGTGACACAGGTATTTTAAAGAGCAAGTAGCCAAACCCCTGGTGACAAAGTAAGGGATGGACTAGGACAGTGTGTCCCCCACCCCACTGTCAAGGCTGCAGCCTGGGCATTGCGAGCACAACATGCAGTCAAGAAGCTGCTGGCCAATGAAAGGAATCCTCCTTGCCTTTTAAAATATACTCTCCATTTCTTTCTCAAGACTTATGGAAGAGACTGCTTTCTATTCTGCATTCTTTCTTTGCCTCTTCCTGACAGCTGAAACAAGACCAGTGCTGATTTACCCTGATTCCCTTAGCCTTCCAGCTGGCATGAGTGACAGAAGAAAAATATTTCATTAGTAATAAACGATGCAGCAGGCAGGTAGACTGATTGGAAAGAGATAAGGTTTTCTTAATATATGTAGAGGTCACATTCATTCTGGAAACTTTGATGGCACATTAAAGTTAGTTTTTCTTGAAATACAACTTAATTTTTTCCAATTTCATTTATTATCCTACAACAGAAATCCACACATCTATCCTCTCCTTGCCCAAACAGAAGTTTCATTGCCTGAATTTGTGACCTCTTAGTAGTCTCCCACTCAGCATCAGAATGGAGGGGCTGTGATTTATCAGTTTTATTTCTCTTTATTGCTGCACTGGGAACCTTGAATGCAAAGCAGAAAAGAAAAAAATGAAAGTGATGGCACGTAAGCAGCAGAGTCAGTGGGAAAGTCACACTGGGCAACAGCTGAGAATAAAAACCAGGACTATGTCTTAATGCTACGATGAAACAGTTCCCAAGGAAACTGAAGGTGCACGTCTCATAATAACACCAGGAAAACACAATGATAGGAGTTGTTGTTAAATGAGTGGACAATCTTGACAATATCTTTATGATAACACCATATATAGTAATAATAATAATAATAACAATCTTATTTCTCATGGCATTACAAAGACACTGAGAAATACAGTAAGTCATCCCACACAATGAAAACGTGAGGTTTTTGTTAATCCACTAGGACTCCTCCTGCTAAGATATGCACAAGTGTTACACACCAAACACCAAAACACTCTATTTCATGTTTATTCTGGCAAACAATATCAAAGAATTCATCTCTTTTCCCCAACAACCACTGTATTATTTCTTTTTCCTTTCATTTTCTTCTTTTCATTTACATAGCAAGAGTTAATTTCCAGCTAATAAAGTGCTTTCTTTTATAAATACATCATCATCATCTTCACGAACGAAGATTTGGGAAGGGCTCTCCCCACATGGGTGTACCCTTCGAGCCTGCGCAGTGGATTTTTTAGGTGAGGCACAGCGTGCGCAGAACTGGCCCCACCCTTTGCTCCTCAGGTTCATCTGCCACGGCTGAGCGAGCTGGGACAGTGACAGTGAAGTCCTCGGGACTAGAAACTGCAGCCCCCTCTATTCCCAGTAGGTCTCCCATCCAAGCACTAACCAGGACTGAGCCTGCTTAGCGTCCATGATCGAATGGGATCGGGCCTCAGGGTGGCATTTAACTGCCTATACACATATTTAAACACATAAATACGTGTGTATATATATATATATATACACACACACATATATATGCATAAAACAGAACTAGAATTATCTACAAGAATATTTCGTGGAAGATCACTAATTATGCAGAAAAGTATTGATGGTCTTAGTGAAGTCTACTTGGAATTTCATTTCTCAGTATATACTCATAAACTTATAGAGGGTTTTTTCTTTTATTGCCTTGTCTTCAACTCCTTCTAGTTTCATGAAGCAGGTGAAGGCAAAGCATCTCCTCTCTCCCTCAACAGCAAACACACTAACAATGCACTATCAAACCACAAGAGCTCTCTGAACAAAGGTGGCTCAGCTGCAGCCCCAGCCAGTGCCCCATCACACAGGATGAAATGACCTCTTCACAGCGGTGCCTGTGCTGCTGGCACAGCCCTGAACATACACTCCCATTTATTAGATCAGCCTGAGCCAGAAAGTGGCTCTGTAGTAGGTAGAGGCACTTAAGAAGAATACCAATCTATATTTGTTCCAAGCAGCAGCCCGTGCATATTATCCTGTTTGCCTTAGCTACCCTCCCCACAACAGAGAATTACAATTTTCAAACATGAGTTCACTTGCTCCTTATGCTTGTACATCTATATATAAGCACGGTGATAGCAAAATGTTCTTGTATTTTTACACTTCTTCTCCAAATTGCTTGACAAAACAAAAGTTCATTTGGGTGAACTTCTGTAAGAAAGGAAGCCAAATTGCCAACAAAGAAAGAAAGGCTGAAACTGGAATTCAAGCCAGCATTTCTGGAGAGGAGCTAGCCCTCATCACTGCCATGGTTTTCCCTTTGTAGTGAAAACCTGACAGTTTGCACAATGCTAAGTAGTAGACTTTTCAAAATACAGGTAGTCTATTATGCAGCAGAATTCCCAGTTATTAATATGCTCCAGAGAAAACATTAAAATGAAAAGCTTCTCTACAAAATCTACTCACAGATGAACCACCTTTAATATGACCAGTTTCAGTTCAGTAAGATGCACTATTGAGATATTCTTTAGACATTTATTGAACACTTCTTCAAACCTTTAAAAAAATAAATATATTCTGTCAATATAAAGATACAACTTGATCTATTATATTCTCTAGTCTCTTCTTATGAATATGGTTTCATACACAAGGAAAACTGATTTGTATTACTAAGCAAATTTCACAATATAGTGAATTATAAAAAACAATAATTTGAGGGTGTTGGATCTGTGTATTTCCTAGTTAAACTAGAAACATAAACATGGCAATGGAGGGGAGTGGGGGGGTTATTACTGTAATGGAAGAAGCACATGGGACTATATCTAATGCATGCTGCTTGGCAATGGCCAATATTGCTCCAAGTTTAATCCAAGAATTAAATCCCGGTCAGACTATGCTAACCATAACCTCTAAATATAATGTCCTAAATTCCCCTCTTCAATTCTGTTCTGAGAGATCATTCTAACTTGGTTTTGATACTCTCCATTATAACAATCACATAAAAGAATATATTGAAGAGATTATTTTTTTAACCAATATATTGTTGGTTACAATGCTCTGTTTTACTTGAATTTATAGATTTGAAGAGGATATACTTTGAAATATTAAAAGAAAAATCAAAGGAAAGGAATTTAATAATTAAACCACAAGATGAAGTACGCATGGGACCGATGCAATGTCACTGATTTCAGGATGATGGCTGATACCGTTTGAAGTCTGTGGTTTCTTTGAAGAGTGGATAAAACAGCAATGAACTCTAATCACAAGGCTTCAAATTCTCTGTGGCACTAATGCACTGTAAATATTGATTTGCTTCTGCAGCTAAGGTGCCTTTTAAATAAGCACTTGAAATGGTAAATCTAATAATGAATTACAGGAAGTTTTAAAAGTCTAAGAAATAATGAAAAATTAAATTAAAAATCATGAAAGTTACCACTAACTCAGTTCTTGAGTCACAATCAAGGACTTGAAGTATTCAACCACAAGTCAAGTTCTTAAAGAATTATGTGTGACAGAGAATCCCATTAAGTTATGTATGTAACCAGAGTTCTGCTAGAAAATGGTTATTTGTAGGACATATCCAAGCTGTATAACAAAATGCTCACATTCATAATCATGAAATTCTGACTGGAAGTCTCATTTTATTAAAAGCAACAGCAGTTTCACTATAAATTATAAAAACAGCCAATACACATTTTATAACCATCTTTAAATGTTAAGAACACAGAGTTGTACCTTCCCTTCCTGCCAGCAATTCCATTTTTATTTTAAAAGGGTCATCACCTTCGCTGATTTTCAAATATGCTCACGAGCAAAAGCATTTGAGGATCTGGCAAATTTCATCCATAAAGCTGACTATGTCATCCTGCATGCAGGCATTCAGCACAATAGATGGTGGCCTCCCAGAACAAAGCTAATATATACCTTCCCATACCAATTTCCTCTTGGATATCAGCTTAGAGGGCATGACTAGAAAAATACATACTTATAGCACAGCCAAGATAATTTTACTCTGAAGATTTCAACTGATGTTTCAGCTCCTCAGTGCCAGTGCAGCTTGCACAATTTGGCATGCAGTGGATTTAAGGCATAGAAATGAAAAAATGATCTTACAGTCATTTCTGGACACCTCACACAGACTATCAGGCCCATGACTGATGAGTAGACTGGAACAAGACTTACTTTTCTTTTCTCTCCACACACTAGAGATGTCTCTGAGAAAATGATGATGCAGTAAAGCAAAAATCCCTGTGGGAAAGAGTATCTTTTAACAAAAAATCTCCTCAGGTTAGAGTTCCTGAAAGTGAGTCCATAGATATGTATGTACATCAGGGTGCACTATGTACACAAAACACACAAAGAGCCTACCTCAGCACCAAGAAACCAGTGTGGGAATGTGGGATAGAAACTGAACAGCTTTCCTGCCTCTATCATCAATCCAGTTCGTTGTTCCCCTCAAATCCTCACCTGGACCCCAAGAGGAAGGATGACTCTGGGTCATCCTAGTGCTGAGGAAAGCTGGACTGCTTCTTTCAGCTTGAGATGCTTGAAACTGCAAATTAAGGCTTTGTCTATATTTAACTGAAATATCTCTTTAAAAATATTTAGATTAAACTTGAGTTTCATACTCCAGCACAGCTCCCAGAGCTCTGGTTTCAATTTCAGTAGGTTCAGTTCAGCTCCTTGTTACACTCAGTTGGACACATCAAGAGCCAAACATCCCTTATGACCTTCAGAAACTCAAATCCCCAAATCAGTTAAACTTTCATATTTGCAAAGCTCTAGAGACAAGATGATGGTAATTTCCAAAGACCACTGAGGCTGTTGTAAACTGGACTATGGGTAGAAGAAAACCAGCGGGAGACAAGAAACAGCTGATCTTGAACTTATCTACAAACTACATTAAACCTTAAGAGCAGCTAACAGAAGCCAGCACTTCTCTACAAGATTAAGAAAGGAGTGCAAATCAAATGTAGGCATCTTGAATTAGAAAAGAAAAAATATTAAAAACTTAAGCAGTTCCAAGAGGTGAAGAACTACTCTTGGGACAACAGCACCATCTGTCCTGTAGATGCAAACTCGGGCCTGCTGCACAGCAAAGTCTGCTGGGAGGGACACAGAGCAGGAGCACTGCAAAGATACTGCCAGCTGCAGATCTTCTCAGAAACATACTTTTGGATGTGACAGCAAAGGAAGGGGATATACATACATACATACATACATATATATGTATAGGTACACACACTAAAAACTCTCTTCATGACCCAGAGCAGTATATTCCTTCCTAGAATCAATTCCACTTTTAAGTAATGATTGTTTAATAAAATAATTTCCAATGTTTCAGAATATCAAAGTATTCAGAATTTGGTTTTGTATTACTATTATTTTCCCCAAGTTTGTCCTGATGTCATTAGTTACCTCCCCTTTGCTTACAAAACTACCTTCTTCTTTCTTATATCACAGACATTTCAATTCTCCCCTAAGAAGCACTGTACAGCACAAAACTTCACCTTTTCCTCTCAATTCTCTACTGCTGTTCATTTTTGTAACTATTCCAGTCTTGTTCAGAAGGCACAGAATAGTGTGTTTCTCTTATGAAATACCCTCAGAGCAGTTTGAATCCTCCTTGTCCGTTTTTGAACTTTGACACTAATATGTAGTCAACAATAATCACACTTGGGTATTTTATTGTCAGAGTATCAACACAGAACACCCACAGAAATCCTAAATCTTTTTCATATTTTCACTTCAGCATCTTTGTCTCGATAATTAAAGCATATGTTCAGTTAAGATCACTGTTCTTATACATTAGCTACCATTTATTCAGGCTGAATCAAACTGTTTTCAGTGTATTTACAACATCTCCATTGGGTTATATATCTTTCCCTCATTCATGTTATTCCATTTTCCCAGTCTAACAACATCTGAAAATTTAATTAACACACTATTTACAGTACTGCTTTTCCCAGATTTAAAGATGATAAATAAAACCAAAACTGACAGGAAGCCTCATGACACCATACTGGACAACAATTTCTAGACTAAGGTTGCCTTCAATTTTTAAGATTTCTAGGCTGATTTTTAAACCATACTGAAGTGTTTATGGTCACATTAACTTGGAATTTTCAAGACACTCAAATGTCTATCAAATGCTTCAACATTTGCAAACATTACATGAATTATACAGCATTCACCTGTAAATGCCAGGTATCTTGTATTCATGGCTCTACCTTTCAGAATTACAAAAAAGCTTCAGATGACATAGTTTAGATAATTAGCATTTCTCTACTTGAAAGTATGCCTATGCCTAAAACTATCAAATTCTAAAATTATTTTTTCTACATTCAGAACTCTTGGTTAAATAGCGAGACTGCCATTGTTCTTAGAGAGAAAATAAACTGTTGTTAGCTTCACACAATTCTAGATATTTACAATTACTTCACATACAAACCCAACTGTTTTCAGTTATTCTTCCAGCTATTCATCATCAAACAGCAGCTTATGTACTTCCTCACAGACATATTTTCAGTGTTATTAGATATTGTTCTCTGCTTTCTTATTTCTTTCGCTTTAAGATGGCACATTTCTAAGCATTTGCACAGTAAATCATGACAAGTCCCAATTAGCCCATTCTCCTCATCCCACTGCCCCGTGCAGTTGGAGCTCTGGCACGAAGCCACACCGGGAGTGGGGCAGGGGCTGTTCCACAGCACTCAAAATGCACAACGTGGTCTAGCAGATGGCACAGGAATGCAGCAGGTTGTGTCCTCAACCATCACATAAACGTAGAGAAAATACACCTGGCTGTGTAAAACACACAGACAAAAGCCCACTGCATGCTAGCACACCTTTAAGAAACATAGGACATTATATTAGCACTCCTGTAATCAAAATAGACTCATAGAACAGTAAGATCATTGAGGCAAGCCACCAAAAAAAGCTTATTATAAAGCAAAATAAAGAAGTCTTTACCTTCTCAGTCTAATTTTCAGTTTCTTTTAAAAGAACCTACATTCTCCTTTTTCCAACCATGATTGCTCAATGACTTTGAAATTCAGAAATAAGAAAACAACCTG
>JAOXXN010000395.1:12804532-12834235 GCA_026770055.1 Myrmophylax atrothorax | reverse complement strand
CTGACACATTTATATTTTAATAATGAGGTAATGTTAAATCCTTATCTTGAAAGGCCTTTAAAATAACAATCTACCTTCTCTTTCTCTAATACTCTTTCTTCTTATTTTTGAATACTAAGATACAAGAACATTATGATTTCACCTTGAAACTCAATTTACTTAGACACTGACTTTTAAAGCTAATTAGAGAAAGATCTTTAAAACTGAAATTAAAATTTAATTATCTACACCCTTTCCATCTCTTTTCTCTGGGCTTTTTTCTAAAATGCAAATATCTTTGCATGCCAAAAGAAAAGACAAAAATGTCAGATTTTACAAATGTTTTACTCATCTCTGTCAAAAAATTGTGTTTCAGTATGTTTTAACGAGTTACAGCCTCGGGTTTTTGGGTACATTCTTCATGGATTTCCTTAAAACATGCTGAATTACCTATTTACCTATTTTCACACTACTTTTACTGTTACAAAGGTAAGAAAAATGCAACTTCCAGAAGTTAAAACTTTTTCAAAACTTTGTGTCTTACTTCTTCAAACAGTTGTGTGACAGTAGAAACATCATTAACTTTGCTGCTGCTGAAGTTTTTCTGCTTTCATTAAAAAACATGTCTTGCTAATAAGACTATGATTGATATTTAGTTATATTATAATGAAGACACTGTATTTCACATCTTCATTCATTTTGCAGTTCAGGCAAGGGTTTACAGTGACAGGAGAAAATTCCTCGTTGCTTTGAGTTGATAAAGCTTCACCACTCTGAGACACAGGAAGGAAGTTGGCAGATAGTTTTCTTACTACAACTTTGAAAAATCCCCTATAACTTAAATGTGAAAATGTTCCTGTTAGTAAACATGATGCAGTGCTGTGAAAACTGTGTATTGTTTATGGTCTAAATGCTTTGGGTAGGCTCAGAAATGCTTACTTAGAGGAAGGCATTTGCAACTTTTTCCTGGACTGAAGGGAAGAAATACAGATGCAACCATAAGTTTTAGATTGCAAGACCAAAAGGTCTGTTGGGAAGTACTAGGAATGACATAATGTGTAACACACATTATAGTTCTTTCATCAATGAGTTTCAGTCAGAGAAAACCCACCGGAGTTGCCAACATGATGCCTTTCTGGTCCCCAGGCCATCACTGTGCTTTTATGTGAGGAGGCAAAGGGTGAGGAGAAATGCCATTGCCCTGCAGTACCACACATTAGGGGTTCAGAGCTATTTGTCAGTCTATATCCATTTCTGACTTATCAGAGCATAAACTTTCTTTCAACATCTGTTGCCACCACAGTCTCATGCATCACTTCATCACTTCATATATGAGGCTGGAATTCCTATATGGATCATATGCAGACGCCAAAGAGTTAAAAATGCTTAACTGCAATTCAGCAGGAATAGATGTAATTAGCAAGAGATTTGTTGTTACACAAGTCTTACAAAGCTGATACTGGAATCTCTCTCCTTCCCTACTCTCCATCAAAACCTAATGCCTCATCCACTGGCTCATGGATTACAGCACAAATTGACTTGACAGAAAGCTAAACGCCTGCACTGCCCAGAGGGCTGTGGAGCCTCCTGGCTGCCCATCAGCATCGCCTCTGTGGCCTCTGCCCAGTGAAGGAAACCCAACAGGCAAACAGTGAGGAAATGAAAACCTGCAGCATTTCTACTGGAGTTTAAATGGGAAAAAAGGGGGCAAACTTCTGGATTAGTAAAACATCATGATGGGACCATCACCAAATAGTCCAGTGTGTATACAGGGTATGGTAAATAATAGGTGGCAGCAGAGATCCCTCTGGAGTCTTAATTACGTGAACAATGGACAAGTTATGTATGTGGTTGTTTACCTCGGTTATGTTTGAAACAGTGAGGGTAGAGATATTTCTTTGCCAGTTATCAGATGAATACTCCATCTTTGAAGGTGTTTGGCTGTTAACCTATTATGTCTCCATGTTTCTGTGGAGAAGCTCCTCGCCACTGAGTGAGCACTGGGCAACCCTCCTTTCAGACTGGGGCGAGCATGGCTGACTCCAGCCTTGCTCTGTTGCAGAGAAGTTCAGGAATAATCAAAACCTTTACTAAGATATAAAAAAAATTGCTTAGATCCAGTTCACAGGCCACTGTCAAGCTGGAAAAGGCAACAGTTTTGGAATATCAAGGCCTGGAAGTGAATCTGAACCTGTGTTACCCAAAATCCAGGTAGCTATATTACAGAAATTATTTGGACAGATTTTTAACTGAACCATAGTAGTTACGACAACCAAGGAAACTTGACCACAATTATTTAAAGGATTGGGGGGCGTTTGGTCAGAAATATACATGCATGCATTCTCATAGTTACATGCAAAAAATACAAAGAAAACAGAACATGTGGGAAGGAATAGCCTCTATGCACGCTACCGAGTCTCCAACACAGTAAAGCAAATTACAACTAACATCTATAAGGCAGACCGAATATAGTCCTGAAGAACTATTAAAAATTGCTAAAAGCTTCTGCAATTTTTATGGCACTTGCTCTTGTTTCCGTGACAGAAACATTTACTAGGATTATTAGAAGCATATTGGTACATTCATGAAACATGTTCTCATTTGGTGTTATCAAATCTCTGTGACTTAAAGTTCCACTGAACTGCTATCAGCTGATGATGACCAAGAAGAGTAAAAGATCTCAAGCAAAACTAGGAAAAGGCCATGCCATGCCACCCCATGTGCTCAGACAGACAATATTTAGCAGAAGGCTCTTCTGCACGCAGGGACTAACACAGCTCAAAGGCAAAGCACAGAGCATAAAGATCTCAAGAATATTACTTTCTGTCATTCAGCTGCAAGGATCAAGCTGAATCCCTAAAGACAAATCAAGCATTTGCGTGTTTAAATAACGAGATGAAATGTCACCAACCCTCCTTATGCACAGGGACTGCACGGCAGCAGAGCTGCCATGCCCAGGACATGGGAGGGCAGATAGTGCAGCTCTCTGCAAGAATATGTGATGCTGTGCCTGACCTTTCACTGGGGGTAGGGCAGAGAGTGGCCTGGGAAGCTGCAAAGTTTGGGAACTACAAAAACCTAATGGTGTCCAAACAAGCGCTTTCCAATTGCATGAGTGGGGAATAAGAAGCTCCAGCTTCAGCGCATGCTAGAAACTTCTCATTAACTCCCAAGGTCAAAGATCACTTTCTGCAGAAAACTCCAGTTTTCCCAGTAGCCAAACAGTGAGTAAGACAATTTAGACCATACTGGAAGTTGTTTAAATTGTTCAGATAATGCCCACAATGGGACAATAAAACAGAACACCTGCTGTTTCCCAAACATCCTTAATTCTTCTATTCTAGAATTAGATATCCCTTTATTGTTTCAAGCCATGACTAGTGAGCACTAGTAGAATAGCTGCTGCTTGAAGTATGTGTAAAGTTGAGCATTCCTATCTATCTTTACATGTACTTCACTAAGTCCCCTTTAACAACAAGGATCCTAAATAGTTTTCTTCTGGAAATGAAGAAAATTTTCTGCACCTTGGAAAGGCTTTGGAAACATCTTTTTCTTTTTCTTTTCCTTTTTCTTTTTTTTTTTTTAATTTTTTATTCCACACCCGCTTGCCCCTCTATTTTTCCCCTCCTCTCTTCCCTCTCTGGAAACATGCAGCTACACTGCATGCTTAATTACATCTCTCACTCTATTTTTTTTTACTTCACATTGCCAAGGCTGAAGAGAATAAAAACTTATTCCTAAAAGTTCAAAACCAAGAATAAGCAAAGAGAAAGAGCCTCAGCTAAGGTTCAAAAGGAAATGTTTCTACATGAAAGACAGTTCATGAATTTTTGGATCAATGAATTTTCATGCTTGCAGTTGCCAAATTTCATAAGAATTTGTGATTGGTTCTAGCCCAGAGACGAAGATCAACTTTCTTAGTGGAGAAACAGCTTTAGCCAGAACTAACAGAAGATATTTACTGAAATACTATGGTCTATACTTCATGCCAGAATTTGTCGGTTCCCAGCAGCTAACTTTTCCAAGCTGTCTCCACACCACAAGGCTCCCTCCTTGTCTCATCCTAGAATGTGCTACGATAATTTCAAGTATCTTCATGCAGAGAGGGAACACGAGGCAGAAAAATTTATTTTACAAAATCCATTAATATTTTTAATTATGATTATTATTCATTTTATGCTATTAAGGCATTCCCATTTTGTTTCATTCTTCAAAGAAGATTAATAAGGTATTTATTGTTCTGCAGCCCAAAACATATTGATACACTGAAATGAGAAAAAGAGAGGATTGCCAGCATATATTACTTGGTCCTCTTCCATTAGCATGAATAACTGGAGACTAGCTTGAACAGGAGGAATCTCAACAGATTCAAATGAAAATCAATACCCCAGGATAGATTATCCTGGAAATGCCCTGCAAGTAGTCAGCTGGACAAGAATACTCTGCAAAACCCCCTCACATCCTCCGCATTTTCCACTAAACAGAAAAAAAATGCTCTTACAACAGACCTGGCAGCTGAATGCCTCCTTCTGCACCCGAACCCAGTGAAGTGCCTTATGCTGTTACTACATACACCTCGCTCTCTTCCAAGGCCTCCCTGCAGAAGGATAACAAGTTAACAAAATCTCCACTGAGGATGCGAAGATGGGAAACCCAGAAAACAAAGGAACTACAGTGGCACTTATACATGAGGCCATGGCCATGGTTGCTTTGCACATGGGCTGCTGGGCAGAGTACTCACTTCCCTGAATGCCACACACCCAGACACAGCCCTGGCAGCGCCAAGACCAACAACCTCAGTCCATAAGGAAATATATTCAGGAGTAAAGCAGGAACATGGAAGGATCATTCAACTCTCCATTCAACTGCCAACATGGAGATGTAAAGGAGGAGATATCTTTCTGAATAAGTGCCCAGGTTGCACTGGGATGCCACAGTCTGGATGTCTTATAGCTGTCCAGTCTTCAGCATTCACAGGCTTCCCCTACACACCTTGTAGCTGTGTATCATCCTTAAGATGCTCCTATTACAATCAAAACTAAAATTCACTGTAGTAACTGTTTTTAGCTAAAGTCAGTTCCCCACAAAGGCTCTGTGAAATGTAAATTAGATATTTTCCACTCCTCAAAAGAAAGTTATCTTGTATAACCACTAAAAGAAAGCCACAAGAAAAGAGAGCCATCTCCTGTTCTGATGGAGCTATTTCTTTGGCCCAGCTGAGAGCAATGGATTTTAGGGAACAAGCCTTGATATCACCATTTTTATATTCTATTGGAATTCAGAATGCTTTCTAGTAGCCAAAGCTCCCTAGCATATTAATTTTTCAATCCATGCATCCTTACGAGGTTTGTACACAGCACCTGGCCTTTCCCAGAATAAACACAGAATAAACGACTGCCAATAGAACATCTACAGGCTCTCACAGATCATCCACTTCTCTGCAGTGTGAACCTCACAGTCGATGTGCTTCCAGCAGCAATTATCTCTGTTTTTTGAAGTACTTGGTTAAAAATGTAAAAACTATCTTTAACTAATTGTTCTCATATATTTTGCCAAACTACACCATTTTTACATTAAATATGGAGTTCTGACTAAAAACTACTTTACTGTTTAATAAAAGTAGCTATCTTGAGTTTCATGTAAAATAAGAAAGCAGAAAAGGTTATTATTGTTTAGCTACTTATGTTTATGCAATCCCTGAAGGCAGAGTATTTTAATAACTATATGTGAGCTAGTGTATTTAATCTTTCACATGAGATGACAAAAATCTACAGTATTAAGTAACATCTAAGATACTTACTCTCACTACAATTACAAAGGCTATCTAACACAGAGAACCCTTATGTAGATATTTTTTAAGTCACTCCAGAACAAAAGTAAATTTGTATTCATACAGACACGCATTAGTCTTAGTTGGAATTTTTTCTGTACAGAAACTGAAACATTATCTTCTGTATCATTCACATAAACACTAAAAATACTTCTTAAATGTTTCTGAAACTAAATAGCTTTCTGAGGGAAAGTTCATTACTCTCTGTTCCTCTCCGGAATTTGAAGAACTATTTTAAAAGTTATTAATTCATGACATAGTTCGTTTTTTCTGTCTCAGATGAGATTTTGATTTATGTATTTTTCAAACATTTGAAAATACTTCCAAGGGAGGTTTAACAGTCTCAGACTCAAGTTCAAACTTAGTAGGAGGGAAAACTTACCCACTGGTCATGCAACACATACAAAATGCAAACCTTCTCAAAAATTTAAAAAAAGGAGCCAAGACTTTGCATATGTGGGAGATCACATCTGAATCTTAGTAATGGAGGATGTTCCATTCTCTCCACAGCAGAATATTTCCAATAGAAGGGCTCTTCCTTATCATGCAAATGCCAGCAAGAGGAAAGGCAACTCATGGAAGAACAACTCGGATGCAGGTATTACAAAACATGTTGCCTCTGGACAGGGGACCAAGCTGGGCTGCTCCTTGTTCCATGCACAGCATCAAGCCCCCATCACTCACCTCCCCAGATTTTTTTCAGCTCTTGGAATATAACCATCATCATACCTTTTGTGTGATTACTATGGCAATTCTAATGTAGGGCATATTCAAATATACCAAACAGATATATTTGCTTTTTTCTGAGATGACCAAAATCATTTGTGCAAAGCAAGGTTGCTCTCATGTTCCTCAAAAGCCAATTGTTGGTCTCAAGTATGAGTACTGAACTAAAACCACCTATTAAGTGTAATAGATTTTAGCTGTTTCCATGTAGCTGAGGAGAAAAGGAGTTCATCTGAGAGCTTTTTGCTGCTCCTCTTCAGCAGCAGCTCAGCAGGACTGGGAAGCAGCTGCACTGAGAGGAATGAGTGCCAAAGCTGCCTAAGCCCATGCTCATTCTGATGTCCATGCTCGTCACTCCTGGTTGGCACAGGGACAGTGTTGGGATGATGGCCCCTCAGCCTGCTAACTCCAGGAGAAAGGGAGAGACACAAATCATGAGACAGAGGCAATGATGTTCAGCATGTCCTTAACATACATGCAGGTACATAACACACCCTGTGGGGTCACTGAATAACACTGTCACAGACATCCCATCAAACAGCCCCTCCCAGCACCCCTTTCTAGCCACAGGCAGTTTGCAGCTTTTGTCCCTGTGCACACTTTGTGCTTTAGGAAGTCCTGTGACACAGCCAGAGAGGACAGACTATTCAGTAAATGACACTTCACAACACCCTTCCTGAGAGGTTCCAACAATTTTGTTTCCCTTTTCACATTACAGCAGAGAAACAGGAAAGACCTGGACATCAAATGCTTTGAATTACATTCTTGTGGGACTCACCTAGAGATGACTGAAGAAGTGTAAGTGTAATCCACTACAATATAATATTAAGTTCTTCAACAAAATACACTTTTGCAGATTTGCTATAAACAAACAACCTCCCTGATCCCAAACTCAAGAATAAAAGTCTTTATGTGAACAAAACACAAGAATTCTTGGATCAAAATGCACTCAGCAGCATGAGACTGAAAAAATTTTCCTGCTGATTTACTACATGGCAGTTTGCTTGTCTAGCCTTTCCAAACAATGATCTAACATCAGCATGAGGACAGTGAGAGGGAAAATTGCTGCCTAAGTGGCAGGTTTGTTATTGTTTGACAATTCTAAAGAGTTCACTGGAAACTTTTAAAAGGAGCATCTTTAATTCCCTGAAATTACTGATAATCGGCCAAGTGAATGGAGAACAATTATGAGGAAAATTGAATGCTTCCAAATGCCAATTTGCTGTATATCCTGAATTAATATTGCATAAGCATTTCTAGTCTCTTTGCTGTAAAAGCTAAGGAATAAAAACCTAGGCCCACAGGCAGTCTTGCATGCCTCTCCTCATAAAGTTCTGTATCATCATTTTTGAATTTTACAATCATACTTAGCATTTATTTGGTGACTTACATATTTAACCTATTTTTCTTAAAAAAAAAAAAAAAGTAAGGTAAACTGCCTTTTGTATTGAATGTTCAACAAGAAGCAGTCACACCACAACAGCATGAAGCCTCTAAGACAGCCAGAGACATAAGCTGTTTTTTCCTACTAATTAAGTCGGAGCACACTTGAAGCCATTGTTGTAAAATACAGTCTTGGGGATTTTTTGTGATACAGCTACACCAGCAGTTGGCCATGAAGTAAAGTAAGGAGAATAAATACTCTGGGAAGAAAGGGGCTCAAAATGTCCTTTTTTTTTTCAGCTGAGCTGAAACTGGTCAGTTTCTGTTAAAGGGCTAAGAAAGTATAAAAAGTTAATGCAGAATTTTTATCAGCCTCAGTTTCCTGGGTAGCAGCTGAGTGGCCAGCCAGTCCCCATAGGAGAACACAACCAACCCTAAGCCATGGTGACTGAACCAGATGCTGTTCATCCTTCTTAGTCTGCACTTGGTCTGCACGAAGGAGGAGCTGAATCAAAAAAAAAATAAAAGTGCAAAAAATGTTTAAAGAGAATTTTATCATTTTAATCCGAAAAGAAAACAAAACACATAAAATAACAACAACAAAACCCCTAACCAAATAAACACACCCCACCCACAAACAAAACAAGGTATGGATGAATGAGACACCCAGTTTCTGGATGGTTCGCAGGAGCAAAGGGTGTTACAGCAGTACAGGCACAGAAAGGGGCTGTGGCAGACAGGATGGGAAGACTACAGAACCAGCTATAAACAAAGAGAGAAGGTACAGCTGAAAAAAATGCACCAAAAAAAGAAAACATTAAGAAAACAAATACAGAAGAATCTTAAATGAGAAAAGCACAGGTCCAAGGATGAGAAGAATCATTCACTACACACACTGCAGCACTACTGTGAGACTCCAAACAAGACTCATAACTCAAATCCTGAAGACACCCTGTGATCATCCTGTCAAACACCTATATAAGCCCAGGTACACCATGCAATAATGTCTGCATTTAGTCTTTTAACTTCTGTTGGAAATACAGAAAAATATTGACTTTAATTTCAAGACTTCAGGAGACAGAGAATCCATCAAAGCCGCAGGACTGTCATTTTTAAAGCTCTGCAATTCAGTGAATGTCTTCTGTGTCTGAGACATCCACAGTTTGTGTTTCAGGAAAGGTAATTCAAAATGTCATCATGCACTTATACAAATCTAAGATTACACACTACCATTTTTCACTTTGTGATTAACAATTAAGAAATAACAAAAGTGTAATCATATGGGATTATAGTTCTTTTTCATGTTTTTAACATTATTTTTGTTTTTTCTTCAGTTTCTGGCATGGACCAGGTCTCAAGTTCTACAGAGAGTTTTGCAAAGAGAAAGAAGGGGTGAGAGGGAGGCCAGCAGAAACCTACTCACTTTCTCTTTCATAGTCATACATCATTTACGTGCTTCCTGGGGTAATTGTTTATACAGCAAAGTAACATCAAGGAAACAGTTATGTATTTTTATTTGTCCCCAGGGAGGTAAGCATTCCCTACCACCAGCTCCATCCCTCCTTCCCTCCCTGCCTTTCTGATCCATGCTTCTTTGTTCTTTAATTCTTCATGCCTTCTCTTTTCCATTCTCCTTCTGTTTCTGATCACAGACTTATACAAAGTGTATAAAAATTTCTAAAATTTCCATGAGGCACCAATTTAACCCGGATGCAGAGGGTTCTCAATCTGGATGTCAGCAAATGGAAACAGAAGGCAGGAGCATCAAGTCACCAGCTAACCTTGTCTCTCATCCCCATCACACGTGCAGAATGTCTCACGTTCTGCAGCTTGATAACTACAGACAGAAAGCAAAGAGCACATGAAGAGCCTTCAGCAGCAGCCCTACCCTTGACATTTCCTCACTCTTCACTATTAAAAATGACCCTTCAGGTGTCTTACAAGTATATGAGAGAAAAATAGTGCAGTTAAAAATGAAGGAAGGAAACAGAGCAAACCATTTATATTGCAATGCAAGTAATAAAATAGTTATGACTAAAATGAAACAAATGTATTTAATTTGGCTGAACAAGAGGAAAATAAAACTGAATTAAGGACACATATCTCTGAGTGAAAATTACCATCCATCTTGCTAAAATTATGACTTTAAGATCTTCTTCCAAGGTAAGATGAAGGAAACTGTATTTCTTTACATGTTACATACACAAACACTTAGGTTAAAAAAAAAAGAAAAGAAAAAGAGGGAATGTGAAAAAAGCTGCACAAGTACAGCCTTCCTTACGAAAGCCATCCCTTTTGATACAGTGTAAGTTGAATTATTGAATTTAATTACTTATTACATTTACTAAATGCTGTAAAAATATGTGGTTAATGAGATGCCTTCTTTCCATAGAAGTCTGAAACTCTGATCCTTTCCGAGGAAATTCTAACTATGTACCAATCTTATCTGCTTTCATACAGTAAACACTGAAAATCTCCTGTCCTAGAACTCAAGACATCTGCCAGATCTGAGAGGCATAAAGTAGAGAAAAATATAACATTGATTCACAAGGACTCAGTGCCTGTTAAACACAATTGAATTTGCAGAAAAACCTTGAAAGCAGATGTACTCACAAAATATTTAAAACATCTGGCAAAACCTGGATGAGGGGAGGGTGGAATACAAGCCCATAATATGAGAACAAATTAAAATACTTTGTTAAAAATATTTTGCACCCCTAGTAAGACATTCCGGCTTTGAAAAAGAAAAATGGAAACAAATGGAACAAAATCCTAGCCCTGGGAGAATTCAGAAACTGAAGCTAGTACATGGCACATACAGCACAGCAAAAATTGCTTAGTATGAGTGAAGTTGATGCACTGCCTTGAGGGTTTGAGGAGTAATTTAATATTCAGTTCAGCCCATAACAGAAATCCCATGCAAGGAATTCACATCCACAAAATCATTCTGGTGAAATGCAGAATTAAGACTCCTAGAAACTTGCTTGCACACCAGCAGTCACACCAGGTAAACAGCACATAAACAGCAGTATTACAATACTACCCTGAACTCACAGCCACTGAGAACTATAAGAATTCTAATACAACAGAAAATTCCATGTGTGAGCACTGTGCTCCTTCAGGAGCTCATACCACTGGGGATGTGCCACGTGCTGGAGTGGAAAGGCTGCGGGGCCTGAGCCCAGCCACGTTCCCGTTGCCCTGAGTGCCACTCCCCTGCCTGGGGTCTGGGGCACACTCTGCACTCGCATGACCTGCTCCCCTCAGCAAACCTGCAGCCTGCACCCCCCAGGAGGGTACTGCTCTCTCTCAGTGCTACCGAGGACATCGTTCAAGCATGCACTCTTTTGGTACTCTCATATTCCACGGGCATTCTGGGTTTGTTGCCACCAGAACATACTAGACATACTACTGCATAAAGGAGATGCCAAGACACAACATACACAGTTTAGGATAAACTCTGCAGCTAACACAAGAAATACGCAGACCAAGCTGCAATAAACAAACACCTATGAGTATTCACAGCTGCAGTTTCACTGAAGCTTTTTCACCCTTCACTTTTTCACGATAAACTTTTAAACAGGTCAGTTTTGTCCTCCTTCCCTTCATTACTTGCTTACACAGGGTTTCTCTTCCTCCTCCTTGGGCTCCTGGAGCCAGCACCCTGGCAGAGATCCCTTCCCAAGCCTTCAACTGCATGTCCTGCATACTTGGTCACTGCTGAAGTCCAAACCAGAAACAAAAACTCTGTACCAGCACTAACTGCAAATTTGCCCCTACCCTTTAGGGGTGGATGAAGCAAAAATACATATTACACTGGAATTTTATGTTTCAAGCAACACAATAAACTGCTACAGGAAAGCAGGATTACGGGAAGACTTTGCCCATTTGTGTTTTATTACTTTAAAGATGAACTTAAAGCAGAGGCAGAGGTAAATCATCTACATGTACAATACTCACAGAAATATTGCCTACTATGTCAACCTAGAGCAGTAACTTTATTCACTCACTTAATGGATATTTCTCATGGATAAATGTCATGCATTTCATTTGATAAAGCAGTTCCATATTTTTTTCACTGCAGCACTCGTAGTAAGCCCTTCATTTTTATTTATTTTATCATGAGTCAAAAGCCGAACTAAAATTTTAAATAAAACATGAAGAGACTTTACTATGCCAGACCCTTCAGATGGAAATCATTGTGAAACTCAGGCAGTGCTCGACCTAAAATCCCTCTATCATCCAATAAAGATCTTAAACATTACAGTTTAAAATGGGTTGGAATAGAAGAAGCTAACGTCATTTTTGTATTTGATGGAGAAAGCTTTCATTTGCAGAGAATCTCCAAAATCCCCAAAAGCAGCAACATAAGTCAGGACTTACCAAAAAGCATTGAAAGACTAATTTGAATATTATATAGGACTGGTTAACAAGGCACATGAGTCCACTCTCTTAACTGGTCAAAAACTGGTGAACATAATTTTATTCTTTTATAGTCTAGTAAAAATATGCTGCTAGCATTGCTTCAAACATTATTTCATTTGAAAAAGTCTCAGCAGTTGTTGCTCAGCATTATTCTGCCTGCAAACTTGCAAAAGCATTTACTTTAACAGCCTATATTCAAGGGATTTGAGCTGTGAAGACAGCTGAGGTCCTTCAGTGCTCATGGACTCCACATCATGCTTGTGCCTCCAGACTTAGGCTGGCTTTTCACTGCCACATGGTACCTGTTATGCTTCCAGGTCTGAGAACACGTGGCAAGCAAAGGCACAGCCACCCCTTTGCAGAGGATTGCCAGTTTGGGGGCAGTACTCTATAAAGTGACTAGATACCAGTGCAGACCCAAGGCAGGGGACACTGCTGGTTTAACTAGAAAATTCCATGGAAATGTCTCAAGCACAATTTTACTCTGAAGAAAGGCCAGCATATAACCATCTGCATCCATGACATACTGTCTGCAACCCAAATATACTTCCCAAGCATAATTATGGCTGTGCAGGAACTTCCTGCAGCCATGTAAAATTGCTCTGTGAGTCAAATTGAGAAGTCATTTGCTTTGTAAAATGCGCCTTAGGCTTTCTCTTCCAAATCTGCAAATGACCATTTTTAAGGCAACATCCTGCTTCATAATAAAAATTTCTAAAAAAAAATCTTTCATTTAAAGATTTACTTTTATGGCATGAGTTAAATCACAGGCACATTGGAATCCACAGGCATGTATTTCAGAACTGGTCAACTCCATTTCTCTCCCATCAATAGAGATTATCCAGTGCAGCTAGTCTAGGCCATGCTGCATTTCACCCTGAAATAAGCTGTAAAACAGGTCAGATGAACTCACCCTAAAGGTGTCCATTCTTGTCCAGGAATGAGAAACTAGGCTGCTTTGAGCACTTAGCTCAGATGCAGAACCTGAAGCCTTTTGGTATTAACTTCAGCCGACATGTCTGCTTTGAATCAGCTGTTGCCCAGTAATTGCCAAAGAGTCCCAATTTTACTTTCAGTCGTGAACATGAGCAGTGCTGTGCAGAGAGCTGAATCAAATCCAACCCCTTGGGATAAGGTTTTAATGGTTGATCAAAGTTTGCTTTGAGAAGCCTAGTCCCTGACTCATAGGCACAGTTTTTGGAAGCTAACACAAGCTTGCTCTTGCTTTGTACAACCCTTTATGTATGCATCCAAGCAATAGTATAAACCTTTTATCTTAACCTAAGAACCACTTTTTGCTTTCATTTGTAAATCCACATGGTCCCCAACTCCCTGCCCACATATACAATCACTTCCACTTTCTGTAAATTTAAAACTATTGACAGAATTAATTACCTAAATCCATAAGAGGCAAGAAACACAGACCTGGAAGGCAGCCCAAGCTCACATTCACTCCAATCCCAAACAGCCAAGCTCTGGCATCAGCCTGTGTAGTAAAAGCCCCCACCAGCCTGGTGGCAACTGTGTCATGAAGGGGGACCCCATCTGCCCCACAACATCACAAAAGGGGAGATGAGGAGCCCTGCCTGCAGAGTAGCTGGGGACACTGAGCTACACTGAGCCAAGCCAAGCTGTGCCAGCAGGAAAGTAGGTGTTGGGCTTGTGCCTTGTCCTAGTTCAGACCAGGTTCATGGGCTGAAGCCAAGCTTGTCATCTCCACAGCATCCAGTGCCATGGGTCAAAAAGAGAAAACTTCTTCTAAAAACATATGGTTTATTCTCATCCTGAATGCTTAATCTGCCCCTTACATGAACCCACGGCAGTTCTGAAGCTGGCACTCATTTTACTTACATAATTCATTTGAGATTTACAGCAAGAGATGGGTGGGAGAAAGAATAAATTTTATCTATTTCAAAGTATGAAATAAGGCAGTAAATTAACGGAAAGTTGTTTCTCACCCACTCCTTTATTTCAATATCATGTTTCAGTTCTTTTAAGTGCATGAGGGAGAGTAAACAAAAAACAAACTAAAAAACAAGCCTATTCAACTAGCAGCCATCTGTCCCTGCTTCATCCTCCTCAAAAGAACATGTCAAAAGACATAGAATTTAAAGCAACTTTTTCCCAGTAATCACCCAAAGAGATGGACTATCTCCAAAACACATCCCAATCTGAAAACAAAGAGTATGTCAAGTTCATGTGCTGCAAATGTAATAAGGAAGGGAGCAAGAACATCCCTTGTGAATTATGAACAAAAACAACCAACAATACTCACACTGAAGCACAAGTTTAGCCTAATAAAGAATACACGTTAAGTGTAATATCCTTGGGCTTGTGGTCAAAAATATCCACATGCTCGTTGCAGAGGGAGCCATGCCCTGGCTGATACACTGAACCCTGCAGAGAGTACAGCACAGAGCGCCAGCACCACAACACTTCATTAGCCCTACAACAGCCTTCCCATAAGATCAGCCTGCTTAGGACAATAATTAAGTACATTTGACAAACTCTGCATCCTCTCCTGCTGCTAAACTGTCTGTAAGTAATTCATGTCAGTTGCCCACCCACCACCCACCCCCCCACTATTGCTGTTGCCTCAAAGCAAAGCAAAACACCACTGGGATACCAGTCACGGTTGCAGACTGGTGGTTCTGGATATTAAGGATGCCTTGAAGCATGGTGTTTTATCACATCTCAGAATAAATACCTATAAATACTGCATAAGGTTTTTAGAAACTGTTGGGGAAAAAAATGTAATATGTACACAATTCTTCCTAAAGTAAAAAATCTCACAGCATGGTTGTCTGTGCCATGAAAAAGCATTCCTTACTCATTTCAGATTCATGTTCCTTTGCCTTCACTGTGCCCCTTTTTGTTTGCTCACAATGAAATCACAAAAAACAGAGGAGCAATCAAGAAATTATCTATTGAAAGAGTTATTACACCTATTGATATATATGTGATGACAAAATTCTTTAAAGAAACAAATAGCTTTATCAAAGAGTATTAAACCCATGTACCACAATACAACAGACTTGAGCAGCTACACTGTAATGTTTGATTGGATAGAATGGCATAACTAATAGAAAACACAAAAATGCAGTTCCCTTAGGGAAAAAGTTACCTTTCATTTAAAGGGGGAAATAAAACACAGCAACACCAACATCACACCCATATGGAAATATTCTCAGAATCACCTGTGATTTCCATAACAGCTTGTTGTTCAAGTGATCACTAAATCTATTTAATATGTCAAATTTAGACGAATATCCAAACCTGACTTCTTAAGCTATTCACATTCAATACTTCACATCTTCATAACCCTTCCTTATTATCTCTCTTGTGCTGTATTCTGTAGCTACGGAACAAAATGCAATGAGTTATCAGATACAATACTGTATTTTTATTACTCCCCATTATCAGTACATGTAGATAGAAATCTTCACCATATGGATTATAGTCTTGAAATGCCCCATGATTACTCAGGTTTCCTCTAGAGAAACCAGTAAATTCTAAAATTCTTCACTTTATTGGGTTCAGGGATTTTTTTAATCCTACTAGAAGCAACAGTATTTTGCTTGATGGTATACTGAGAAGATTGAAGATATTAAAGGTTAATTTAGAAACCTAAGCAGTTTAAAATCCATTTGTTTTTACAAACATGTCACAGTCTCATCAAAAACACATGGTTTTTAAACTGCTCAACAATCCCAAATTAACAGCAGAGCACTACACTTGGAGAAAACACCAACAACTCAAGTCAGAACTGTGCTGTAGAAAGATCAAATTTAGCCTCATGGAAGAAAGTGGCACCTGGTACTGATTTCTTGATTCAATAACTCTGGCTTTTAAACAATCACATCCTTGATAGAGCTATAGGGATAAACATGATAAGAATTCCTGAGCAGCGAGAGCACCAGAAGGTGAGGAAACAGACTCTGCTGAATCTTCTCCTCCAACTCCAATGCGTCAGAAATCTTCCTTATTCAGATGGCAACAGCTTGGTGAAAGCCTCAGTTTGAGGTTCTTTTTGTATTATCCAACACAGTAAAGGAAACATAAGAGAGCCTGGCAGAGAAGTGTAAGTGGCAATGACGGTTAGGAAATCTTTTGGATTTCATTCTTGGAACTTCAGTGGAATGACAGACACCTTGTGGAAAGCTGACCTGACCCAAAGCTCGATGGAGCTAGTGGAAAATCTCCCACTGACTTTAGCAAGAATTGCCTGTAAAACCCTAACCTTTCATTATAAATATATTTGGTAATCAGCTACTTTATCCTTGAGATAACTTGATCTGATAAAGCTCCAAACATCTGGGGTTTGATGAACTCATCTTTCTCTTCCTCCCTCTTCTAATCTCTCGCTTCCTTAGCTCTTTGACATTAGAAAATTACTTTATTTCCATATACAAAACTGACTCATAGATTAATAAGGAGTCAAAGAGATATAAACAAGAATGAAAAAGTTTCTAATGGCCATATGTGGTAAAGAGCGCTGACACCATCATCATTTTTGAAACCAGGACAAATATAAACTCACCTCTGCAGTTCTTTGCCAATATACTAACATGGAGTGCTCCAAACCTTAAAACAACGGCTCTTATAAATACTAACAAATTATTTCTCAGAATATGCATTCAGGAGTCTAGATGAATACTAGTAACGAATCAGTGAAGTACCATATTTAAAACAGAAATTTTAAAGTACTTGAAAATCACACACTTACTTATGTGCTCACACCTTTAAATAGTTTGCTTAGCACTGAATTTTTTGAACAGTCAAATTATGAGATGCTTAAACACAAACACTTGAACAATGGACTCAAGAAGCATCTCACCTGTGGTTAACAATCAACCCAGTGGCTCAGCCAGGAACGGGACAGATTGCCACCACCAGCTGTTCACTCTCCTGCCTTAGAGCACAGCACAGACCAGTGCTCAGCAGCACACAGAACACACCCCTGCACCATTCCCACAAATACTGGCTTGCTACATGAGGTGTAAACATGTTTTTTCCCAAGTAATGCTAACTGTCCTTGTCTAAGTAGACATGAAGACTTGGATGCTATCAATTTTTATGTTTCCTTCGCTAAATAAACTGATCCTACCCATGCTTCATCATAATCTCCAAGGCAACTTACTCTTGCTCTCTCCAACTTGTTTAGAATTTCTCCAAGGCTGGCACCACAACTGGTCACTCCAGCTGAAGTCTTCCTGGTCACAACAGTGAGCTCACAGCAGCATTTCCTTTTGATCTTTTGATGGAAGAGCATAATGCCCAGATGCACTGTAATAATGCACTATATTGCCTAGATTCTTGTTGCAGTACTGTGTATTTTCCTTTCATTAGTACTGCCTTGCAAAACACCTTTTTTTCCCTAGATGCAGTGATTGTACACATCTCACTGATTTCAACACAGTTTATAAATGTATCAAGTCAATGCTGAATTGAAACATTGATATCCAAAGCGCCAGAAACTCCATCTTAGTTTTTTATGCAATTCTTTATATTCCAGTTCAGATTTCTTGAAATACCAAACAGACTTTAAACTAAGTGAGCCTTCAGGGACTATACTTGATATGTACTACTAATTTGTCAGTGAACAACTAAAAACTACTCAAAAAGCAGAGAGACACACAAATTCAAAGGCAAGCAAGGTCATGAAGTTCAATAGATCAATGAATTCCCAGTCAAAGTCTGTGTTCACACTCTTACCTGTGAGGAATAAACTGGTGCTGATTGCAGGGTAAGAGTAAACTTGCACACAGGGAACCTCAGAGCAACAGCCATGCTGCTGGGTAAACAATGATGTGAAGCAGCAGCAATTTCTTTACTCCTCTGTACTTCTAGGACATCTTCAAAGACAGCTGTGCACTGACTTCAGAATATTCTCATCTAGACACCTTTTTTTTCATTGTCTGCTTCTCTGACCAGAATATGAAAGTGATGCTGAGAGTCCTACTAAAATATACGATACGAATCACCTGAGCACATGTATCACTGAAATGCACCATTTCCACTTAGCTTTTAGTAATTTCTATGGCTGCTCTGGCAACTGTTCTGGGAAGATGATGACTCTGCACCCTTTAGGAGAACCTTGCAATTACCCCATATCTCATTTTCACGGAACTGAAGCACCTACAAAGACATCCTGAAAACAAAAGCAGCAGTCTTGTAAAAGGCACAGGCAGCTGATCTGTGTCACACTGGCGCAAATTAGTACAATGCTAAACCATGCTGGGAAGCTGTACATGCACAATATGCTTGTACACCTGTCTGCTAAATATTCCAGCATGAACATCATTCTCTTTTAGAAATAATAGCTTCAAGAAGCAAAAAGTTTAATTTTAATAATTATGTTTGGAATCACAAAATTACAGAGTTTTGATGAGCTCTCTGGAGGCCATTTGGTCCAATCACTCCACACAAAACAGGACCAGTAGACCAGGCTGTCCAGGGGCATGTTCAGTCAAGTTCTGTCCATCTCCAAGGACATGGAGATGCCACAGCTTCTCAGAGCAGCTTGTTTTGCTCTCAAGGAGAAAATGGTTTTCCTTATTTCTAACTGGCATTTTCCTTGGGGCAACTTGTGTGTGTTCCTTCCAGAAATAATGTGCCTATGTGAGAAGACTCTGGCTTTATCTTCTCAATGCCCTTCCATTAAACAGCTAATGAAAAAAGAGGATCTCCCAGCCACCTTAAAAATTCTCTACTTTGGGCCAGGGGTGTTGGGGGGTGAAGTGGAAAAAAAAAATCAGTTCTCCAGACGTCTCTATCTTTCTTTATATGTTTTCCAAATAATGTCACATATTAAAAATGTTTTTTTACTGTAACTGCTGAAATATTCAGAGAGACTTGTTACATATAATCACACCAAGACAAATAACCAAGGGTGGTCTTAGCTCTTGAACAAGTTAAATAATTTAAAAGGAAAACAAGACAAAGAGATGACCCTTTTCACAATACCTCATGTAGCTGGAAAGGGATTTTATTTACAATATTTAAATGCAGTACTGTGAAACAAACAACTTGGTTCATAGGCAGTGCTCCCACTGCTGAACTGTCACTGCCTGACATCCTGTCTTATCTGCCAAATTGCTCATTAGGTTTGGCAATTTTCACCTGCGCCTCCAGTTTATATTTCAGCAGGGAATAAACATCAGTCTGCTTTAACAATCTTCTGCAGTGAGCTTCCAACCTCTTCCCAGAAAGCACGCAGGCACAACACAAAAAAAAAGCCTTGTGTACTGTCTGCTTAGAAAAAAAATGCAGCTCAAGTGATGAAATACAACAAGAGGAAGTTTAACTTGGGTAACAGAAAAGTAGTGAAAAAGAAACAGCTAGATAAGAAACATAAATAAATCCACTGCTTGTATCAATGAATTGTGTTTTCACAGTGCAACACAACACAGGGGGTATGGCCCAGCCTCATTTTTGTTTCCATGTTTGTATGGGAAGATTCAATTTGATACAACCCCCACAACGTGCAAAGTACAGGCTGTGTTTGTGCATGGGAAAAGAGGGACTCCAGATGAGTATTAGTTTTCCAGCTGGACCTGATCTAGCTAACCTTTCCCTTGCTGGGAGAGGAGGATGGCGTGATCTATAAACAAACAAAAGGGGTAGCATGGCAACCAGAACAAAGAGAGGAAGATCTCAGCAGGCCCTTAAGCCCCAGCCTAACACACCGAGATGCCGCCTCGGAGCAGAGCCCGGTCCGGACCCCGCGGGTGCAGGCGAGTGGCAGCAGAACGGCACAAAGCTCTGTTCCTGCGGGCAAAGTGCTGCCGAACAGAGCCCAGCTCGCCAGCACAAAGCGCCAGAGATGGAAAACAAAACGTCTGAAATGCTATAAACCAATTTCAGATGGAATACTGTTTTTCATTTGTTAGAAGTAAAATATTCACCGCCAACCCTGCAATTAGCTAGAAAATTACAATAATTACAGCAATTTTGTATCCCATCTCCAATCCAATTAATAGATATATGACCTTGTCAACATGTAATAATCAGGATCTGCATCTACCACAAAACTGGATGGGTTTTATTTGCTGAATAGAACTTACACAGTAAGAAGATAATTATTTGAAATACTGAGAATACCATTTGTATGCTATGCTTCACTTCACAAGTTATAAAGGAAATACAATAAGGATAGTATTTCCATTTTAAATGTATATTTAACTGGAATTCTTGAAATAGGTATGTTTAATATGGGATAATAATACTGGACTGGGATTCTAAGCCTGTGGCTAGGAATATTTAAAATCAAAATATATCTAATTGTCAACACTTAAAAAAATTTATTAGCTAAGTAGGAGAATATCTCTAATTTCTGACAACATATTTATGACAAATTTTTAAGCCATTTTATTTTTGAACACTTTTAATTAAAAGGGTCAGAGTTTTAATTCTTACCAACAGTTTTAAAAGTCTTCTGTATTTCTAAACACCTAAGTATTGTAGGGTCTCAAAGCACTTTTTGGTCATTTTAGCAATCAGTGAACTAGCTAAGTACTCCATATATTTTCCAAAATAACATCAAAGATAAGTGAGCTGTCCAATATATCGCTGAATTTTCTCTGCTCTATATGATTTTGATGCACTAACATTCATGTATTGTATAATACACCAGATAATCATACAAAGGGGAAAATGTGTATGTGTTTGCCTGCTCCAACCCCCCTTAAGCTGAGAATCCAGGAGGACAGCTTTTTGGCATATGTATGGAAATGAGATGTGCATTTAGCAGTGGCATACTCTAGTGACAGCAAAATGGAAGGGTCCTGAAATTCCAGGACACTTCTTTATTCTGTCATTAGTCCTTTCCCTAATTTAATTCTGTGTTGCAATGAAGCACAGTTATAGCTTGAAAAGGTACGTGTTCAGCTCTATATAGGTTAATTGTTAAATGTTGTTCCCTTAATTTTACAGAAAACATTCTGGTACAAAACCCCTCAAACTTAATAGAGTGGTAACTTTTCCATTTGCATTTTACCTGATTGCTTAAATGCAGATTTTTATCCATTAAAAGGACACCTACACAAAAGCAATCTCTTGGGAATTACAAATAGTTTTCTAAAACACTCTATCTCTAGAATATCAAATGACTGATGCTACTAACTTGCTAAGAATTTTCTGGAGTGGAGTAACTACCTCAGAAGTTTAGTAAGAGAAATGACAGACAGATAAGAGGGCACAATGCTTTATCCACGTTGTCTTGTTTGTGGGGTACTTTTAACAACAATGAAAATTACACAGTAAATTTCATTCCATGATTTTTCTTCTTAATAAGCTGAAATATTCTTGCTCTGCCTGAGCAATAAATGTGATAAATAATTCCTGCTATGAGGTTTTGCAACAAATGTTCACCACACTGAATAAACAAAACAAAGGGTTTTTTCTGGCTATGGTTTCTGTTTTTTAAAGAAGTGTATTTTGCAACACAGTAAATGCACATCTTAGCAGGTGTTTTTATGGTAAGGTGACAGGCATAGCCTAGCAACACTGACAGGTTCAGTAGAAAGTGCTCCTATCTTCAGAGGTTTTTTCCCATTTTCTTCATTAAATGGAATGAAACTGGCAAACTGAAAATTCCACCATGCAGAAACTGCATTTGGAAATTTTGCTGTAATTTTCAGTGTAAGGATAATTTCAAACTGGCAACACAGAAGGAGCTTATGGCTCCTAAAAGCAGTCTATAAATAATTTATTAAAACAGAAAAGGTTTTTTTACTTGCATGCACAAGCATTTATGGAGTTCCTCAATTCTGATGAGCTTTCGATAAGGACAGATAATGAATTGTTTTCCCAGCAGCATCAATGGGTAACAGCATTTGGCGTCTTTGTAAATTTAGATTAAATGCTTTGAGATACCAAGAATATTTACTTACTTGCACGAAGGACTGAAGGAGTGACCTCAATTTCACTTGTAGCTTGGTAAGGTTGAAAGGCCGATGCCACATTGGAGCCAAGCTCACTGCCAAAAATCTCGGGGCTCTGCGTCCCTGTCGAGCTGGCGCTGGTGCCATCACCCCCGTGGTGTGGATCTTGCTCATCAAACACAGCCACAAGCTGCAAATGACAATTTAATCTACTGTTAAAAAAAACCTTTCAGCAACATCAAAGTGCCATTGCAGATCAGCATTTCATCATTTCTTCCTACCAAAGAGCGAGAAATGTCTATCAGCAGAAACTCCGATCAATGCCTAGATCACAACATCATCAGCTCAAGGAAAGGCAGCCATTAACTGGATACTACAAAGGGTCAATAGCTCTGATGGGACACAAAACTCATCACTGTGAAGCACAGAAAGAACAGCACCAAGGCAGGAGAGGAAGGGCCGCACCTTCCCCAGCAAACCACTTCATCTCACCCACAAATGCAGAAAACTATCTTGAGTGTGGATCGATGCCTGTGCACTGCAACTTTTTATCTGTGAGCACCATTACTACAGACTCAAATGATGAGCAAAACCAGAGTTATATACAATAAAACCGTACCAGAAGAAATTATGTTAACACACATTGAAAACTACAGGCAAAATACAAAGCCAAGTAAATGTTATAATCACTAATAGTTATCATCCATTAATCTGCCACCTATTGATCTATTAATACGATTTAAGACACGGGCTTCTCTTGCAAAATTTCTTTAGTCAAATTTATGGAGATACTCTGTGTTTGGTTGCAATCAGCTTCTCCAAGACAAGTTTGAAATCTCAAACCCAATTTGTAACTTAGCCAACTCGCTAATTCAATAAAGGTTTGCTAAATCTGTGTTCATCACTGCAAGATGAATAGGAAAAACATCACGGTGATTTTTGATAAATCTGAAATATTTTTTCCAGAGTAAATGAATGCTTTTTTTTGAAATAAATAATATATCTTAATTTATCTTTGGTGACCTACTGAAAGAGATAACACCAGCTCTCATACAGATTTCATTGTAGAACTTAATTTTCAACATGGAGAAAAAAACTTTATGGATAACAGCATTCTGCAGCCTGCAAATTAATCCATAATATAATATATGAAAGTCATTTCCAAGAAAACATTACATTCTTCTCTCCAAATTGGTAGGGCAAATGGAGCAAATCAACTTAAACCTATGCTAGTCTCTGCAAATTGCTTATTCTGTTAGAACAACAGCTAAAACTTTAGGTCATCTAAAGGAATCAGAGGTCATTTTCTCTCTTCTTTTTTTTTTTAAGCAATTTCAACATCATCTTTATCCCACGGATTTTAATATTAGTCCCTTTGCTCAAATCTAACTTACATAAACACCAGTAAAAAATTTTAAAACCCCAACTGTAAGCCCAAGTCAAAATCATTTGGCAATTCAGCTTTTGAAAGTGCTTGCAGGCATTAACTCTTTCTAACAAGTCATCTTGAAACTACAGAGCGTAGCAAACTTCTGCCAATAATTCCATGTTTATTGCAAATTTAGGCTCTGACATGCATAAAACAGAAAGGAGAAACTGCTCTCTCCAGTGTTAGTTGAAGGGTAGGGAGCAACAGGAAAACCAAGCTGCAGCTGCAGACAGCTGGAACATGTTTTTAACATAAAAGTCATTATTTTATGCCTGAGAAATCTACACAGAAAAGAGAAGTGACAATACCAAAATGTCAGTAGCTCAAGAGTATTGGAAATTTAATTTTCTAACACATTGTGAAATATCAATGCTTACAAAAATATGCTTCTCAAACTTTACTCATAACTCTCTTACTGTTTTATAGCGAACAAATTACCAATCTCAAGCACCTGAAAATAAATTAATCCAAAAGTGAAGATCTGTAAGGTATTACAACAAAAGACAAAGCACTTAAGAATCCTAGGCCTGAAACATCAAATCTTTTACTCCTTTGCATCTTTTTCTCCTTTGTATCAAGATAAATCCCCAAATTACATTCTGTTCCTTCGAGGCTGATTGAAAAATACTGTTTGATGCATGCAGCTGCAAGTATTTTATAGATGTTATATACATGTAAAAAGGTATGTGCATATAAATCTCTATATATGTTATGTCCTACTGTAAGTTTCTTCCAGTTTTTGCCTATTCCAGACACTCTACAACCTGTAACTTCAAATGAAGTTATGAATGAATGTTTCTTACTTCAAGCTTAGCTTTTGATCTTACATTTTTTCACAGGTATTCACTGTTTTGACAGCATCAAACCTTCAAAAGGCTTCAATTCTATTAAAAAGTATACCAAATTGTAACATTTTTTCATATAATATGTGAAGAAACAAACCATGTTAAGTCTTCTCCAAATCTAATTAGCATTAGGAACACAGGTTAGAAAGTTCCTTGTAGAACAGCACTACAATGGTACACTCATTATTCATAAGCTGGAAAGTACTTGGGACTGGAAGACTTAATGCAAATAAAACACTCTTGAATGTTGATTTCCAGAGCTTGGTGTGACACTCTGCTGCTGATGAGGAAACAAAGACAACCGAAACTTCTTGCACTATGTTATGATCCCAAGTATTTGTCTCTGATTTCTCCAACACCCTCTATTTTAATCAAGGGAGATTCTCTAAGGAGAGGAATTACACACTTTTTTACCTCTGGAGGCCCAGAAATCACATCTCAAATACTGTCTTTTCAGGAACAAGAAATGAAACAAAAAAAAATCTGAAGTGACACCTTATGGCAACTTAAAAGGAACAACTGGAGTAAATCAGTTCCGAAGAATCCTTTGGTGCAGGAATCCACAATGACAAAAGGAAACAAAAGGCCTCTCAGTGAGTCATGTTTAACCACTGAGATGCTTTTAATTTGGCAAAGAATGAAGCCCACATTACTAGACCAGCTTTTATCAACTTTAACGTCAATGGTAAGCCTATGGTATTTTTCTAGGCTGTGGACATCAGATTTACAAAGACAGTAGAAAACAAAGATGACTATCTTTCCTGGAAACAACATAATCTTTACTGTCAGGACACTGCTTCCATATTGATTTTTTTTTTCTTTAATAAGAAATAAGTGACTGGAGTTACCTTTGCAAGAATCACTCCATTATATCCAATACCTGACATGAGCTGTGCCTCCTGTTCTCTGTCCTTTACTTTTAGATCTCATCATTTGCAGTGACCTGAGAAACTCATCATACCACCCAATCTTATACAGAAGGACTGATGAAACCATAATAATGCAAGAATAAAGCAAATAATGTAGTTGTTCAATATTAGTCCAGTAGTAGCTCTTTAAAAGTTTTCCACAAAAAATCAGTGAATATTGGAGCCATTTGGATTGGTTTAATTTTTTCTATTTTCCATTTTTTGTGAAAAAACAATCCCACAGTCAAAGACCAAATATCATATCAACAGTAATAAATAATAATAGTAGTTATAAGAAGTTTTATCTGCTCCCCATTCCATGGGGCCTGAACTTGAATGCATCAAAGATGTGCAAATATGGTTTAATAGGTTACAGTAGTTTTATCACCTGAGGTAAAAGGACTATTTACATTTTTCAATCACTGAAGTAAAAATCTGGAAATAGAAAATAAAATCAAGTAGCAACAAACCACTTTGTCTTCCCAGAACAAATTTAAAAAATGATAGGTTTAATCTAGACTGTCATGCTTACATTTCCTAATGCAATATGGCAAAAGCAAAAGAAAGGAGGTTTTCACACAGATCCACATCATTCATCAAGGGAAGCGGGCACAGGAAGTATCGTCAGTTTGATTACCACAAAAATTTGGTCCCCAGCATGAGTATACATTACTTTTTCAAGAAAAAATTTGTTTCAAATACTCACTAACATATTCAGATATAAATACAGCAGTTCTGTTCAGATCAAAACTTACAGAAAGGTTCACTCCATTTCAGCAGTGGAATTAAGAATAAGTATTCAAATGGTCAATATGCATAAACTAAAATACGTCTTAAACTGCAGACCAAGAAATACAAGTAATCTTGTATGACTTATCAACAAAAGATATGATTATTTTAAAAGGCAACAACATTCGTTGTTTGACCAACAGTTTTTCTTTTTTTTAGAAATACAAAGAACTGCAGTAAAACTCAACAATTATCCCAGTTGTAAAAAGTATACTTGTGATCTTTTATATATTTCAAGAGGTGTGGGGTTTTTCTTATTGCTACCCTTATCCTTTGAAGACAAAAAAATGACAGGAGTATGGTTTAAAACCAGCTACCTTGATGCCCTTCTCTTCTGACTAATAAAGACTCTTTCCATAGTAAACAGAAAAAGAGAGCAACCACATTTAATTCGTCTTGCTAAATAAACTAGCTTCATCAAGCAAATGGTTTACAAAGAAATCATTCTACAGTCTGAGATATCAAAACAAAGTTTTACTGAGGCACCTTTGGCTCTGGGATAGGAGGAAGGCATTCCAGCCTATCCCTGCATTCAGCTCTTTATAACATCATGTTGTACTGACTTAATTACACACCAACCTTGAGTTCTCTCTGAAAGAAATACCGGGATGAGCTTCTCTATTCCTCTGTCTGAGACTCAATATATCATACTAACCAGGTTATATTTACTTAAATAAATAAAAAGCAAGAAGATTGATTTTTTTTAATATTGACACAGAGCAGCAGTCTGCATTCCAACATTAATTATTACAATTTCCGTCTATTCTGAAGTAATTAAAAATTAGTAAACACATATGCAGTCATAATTAATAGACTATATTAAATACTTGAATGTTAATTAACTGGATTAAAAAATTATTTGCACCAGCAATGGCTGTTTACATTTTCATTTAGTACTAAGATCATATAAAACAACTCATCACTATTAAATGGTCCAATCAGGTCATCTCTCTTCAGCACAAAACCAGAAATACTCCACTTCAGAAATTCATAGATCTAGAAATTTTGCTGTATTTTTCAACCACCACAAGTATGATGGTCAAAAAGATCATTTGAATTTTGCATATTCCTAAGTATTCATCCAAATTCTGCTAATTCTTCTGTGATATGTATTGATGGATCTGACACTGGCACAAAACTGAATTCACTTATCTTTTTTGACAACTAGGAGTCATTTTAAATACCTGGTTTATTCTCACCAGAAGGACACTTATCAGATAACTTCATACAAGGACATTCCCAATTTTTTCTGCTGTTCAGTGGCCAGTTGTTCAGTAATTGATCTGTGGAGGAACCAGAAGTGTCTGGAGTCCCCTGGCTGAACCATGCACTTCCCCTCCTGGTCTACACAACTTCCAGAAGCACTCTTCCCTTTCACAGCTGCCATGGTCTTCTGGCATTTATGCTGCACAAGTTCTCCTGCAGGATGGACATCTGTGGACAAAATTGCTGTCCACACAAGCTGCCATTTTTCTGGTTCTAGGAGAACAGAGAGCACAGCCCTTCTGAGGCAGCTCCAGGTGATGGAGCAGCTCAATAATCTCTGGTGAGGCACCCATGCTGGCAAGGATTCTGGTGTTCAGCTTGTGCTTAATAACTGAACTAACTTTTTCACAGGAAACTTATGGTCCTTGAATGGTCCAAAAGAGATTCTAAAATCTAAATTAGCCTTGTCAAAATATCTTCACCTAATACAGCTCCTTCAAGCATTTCCTTTAAACCCTGATGCCAGAGGGTTGAGCCCAGACCTGTCCTGCAGTTCCAATGTATAAGGTCTCTATCCACACTTTCTGACAGCCACCTGATTTGCTGCTATGGGAGATCTCACAGCGTGGCCATACGCTTTCAGACATATGCAGCAAGCTGAGGACACAGAAGAAAATTTAAACACGAACATCACTGGCATCCTTTCCTCAGCAAAAAAATTTCTAGTCTTAGGTGAGCCTGTACAGTGAACTAGCAAGGCAACCACAGAACTGACTACACACATCCTCAGCAACGAGCACAACCACAGGAAATTGCAAGAGAAAATAAGCAGAGGTCTCTAGTAACTCTGAGGCAAAAATCACTTATACCCAAAGAACTCTGTGTATTACTCAGTCCAATGCAGAACTAAAAAGTACTTGTTTAATAAGGCCCAGCAGTAAATCAAATTTCAGCTAATGGCACCTCAGACTCTAAAACATCCCAAAATACAAGTTGCTTGTGAATTAACAGATGAGTTTAAGAGGAAAAAAACACAAATTCAGGAAAACAACTAGCAAGGGAGTAGCCAATTATTATTTAGATATGAAAGAAACTAAATACAAAATCAATTCATAGGCTTTCTGATGACTGAACTGACTTTAATAGCCCCATGGCAGACCCAAATTCTTATTATTCCTTGAGCTTCACTTTTCTACATGGCTCATTAAAAACCCATTTAAATATAACTATTGTTTCAATGAACTGGTAAGAGAAAATATAGGAAAAAAAATAGATATTTTCACAAATAATACACTACTGCCCACAGACATTAAAAAAATCCATTAACAAAAATAGCAGCAGCTAAGAGTCATTCTGTGCTGTTTGTGCAACCTGAGTGTCCCTTCAACAAACTTAGACATCACCCAACATTTTAAAAGGAGAAAAACACAAGCAGTTTCAATTTAAGACAAACTGTAACCCAAACAATCTCAAGAAAATTACTACTTGTTCTAATTAATCACTTCAGTCATGAAACCAGAACTAGCTTTTCATAAAACTTTCCAAAGTAACAGAGGTAGAAGGGAGACAAACAAAGAACTTTTTGTAACAACTTTACAGCATTATTGCTTGGCAGGGGGGAGAGGGGAAGGGGGGGGCAGGCAAGGACATGTAAAGGTTCATATTCTAAACTTTGTATTAGGATTAACACTTTTTATCAGCTTTTCAGTGGATTACACAGAAGTGTAAACTCATACAGAATCACAGAAGAACCTGAACTGGAAGGGAACTCTGTAGATTAACTAGTCCATGCCCTTGTTCAAAAGAAGGTCTGTGAGAGGACACTGCTCAGAGCCACACCCAGTCGCATTTTGAATAACCCCAAGTATGGAGACCACAACCTCTGTAGGCACTGTCCCAGTGTTTGGCCCCTCTTGGTTTTAAGAAATTTTTTTCCCTATATCAAGTTGATACTTCCCTTGTTGCAACTTGTATCCATTGTGCCTCACACTCCTCATCTGTACCTCAGGAAGAAGTCCAGCACCATCTTTGCCATCCCTGATAGAGAGCAGTTATATCAAGAATGCCATGCCTTGGGGAACGGCATGGCCATCAGCACCCCTGAAGGTCACCCTTGGCCTGTGGTGGTTTCCAGCTTACTAATTCATCCCTTGATGGCCTCTGGATGGGATACCACAGTAATGTCTTGCTTGTGTTGAGGAGGCCCAAAACCTCCAGAAACAGAGAGAAACAATCATAAAATCTTAGAAGAGTTTGGGTTGGAAGGGACCTCAACTATCATTTAGTTCCAGCCATCCTG
>JAOXXN010000395.1:12770871-12789858 GCA_026770055.1 Myrmophylax atrothorax | reverse complement strand
TAGAAAATCAGGTATTTACTAAATAAATTAAAAATAAATAAATAAAAAGAAAAGCAAATACACACATATTACCTCTGCAAAAACCAGAGAAACAGACACCTACCAAACACACAGATGTCCTGGATCCAACCATCCCAGTATTCTGCCTCTAACAAGCTTCAAAAGCCAAAAGAACAAATGAATGCCAAAAGAACAGGGCAAAACTATTTCCTATCTCCATTCTCCAGTGATTGCAGCTCAAGGACATCCTAAGCCACACACATGATCTTTGTGTTTAGACTCTTTACCCAAAATTAAATATAGATTCATAATACAGAGATTTTATAAAAATATTTTGAATGGATTAGATTTAGAATTATCTAAATCCAGACTCTCGGATATAGTGCTATTTACGCCACTTGTTCAGATCTGATTAAATCTGTTCAAGCAGCGCATTTTAAGCCAAAACTTCCAAATTATACACCTAACAAGTTTTCCTGTACTTTTTCTACGTCAATTTATATCAAGTTAATCAATACTAACCTCAAAATATATTCCAAATGAGCCTGGCCATCCAGTATATGTGATATCCTTGGAAATAACCTTAAAGACCCTATGTAGTTTAAAAGACTCCACTGTATTTTCAAATTGACAGACTATTTACTTCTACCAATAAAGTAATTTTTTGCATTGCTTCTTTTTCTGAGTTACAGAAACTCTAAAAGGATCCTGGATAATGGCTTCTGACAGTGAGTGTCATCACCCAGGTACAACTGTCATTTGAAGGATCACCTTAAAAGTTCACAGTATTTTATTATAGTCAGTTGCTGCTCTGTAACAGTGCAAGAGAATTAATATTCAACCTCATCCTCTCACAATGCAGGTTTCTTTCAGAGCTTTGGTTACTTCCAGAAACAGGTCACTTACAATGTGTTCATCTCACTCCTCCTGAAAATCTCTCTTGGCCTTTCTGCCAAGTCTCAGTGCACGATGTAAACACTGACAAAAGTAATAAAGAGCTGCTCTGAACTTTGATGGGTTTCTCGGCACTTCAAGGCATGTTCAGAGAAAGGGAGGTGCCTCCTTCTGTGAACATGTAAGTTTTGCAGTCACAAAATGGTAGGATCATCAAGTATATTCTCCTGATCTGCAAAGTGATACTTTTTTAGCCCTTAACTGTTTGGAGTAAAAAAAAGCAGCAGCACAACACTGTTACATTTCGTTTTCTAAGTGATTCTGGTTTTTGTTATGTTAAATCACATTATATTTTATGCTCCCTTCCAAAAAAAAAAAAAAAAAGAAAATAAAAAAAAAAAACAACTAAATAAGATTTTAAATATATCAAAGCACTTTGGAAATAAGGTTACCTGTTCACTTTCCATGACACAATTGGGAGTCTTTCTCTAAAAGCCAGAAGTTCTATTATTGTAATTGCATCATGCCTTTCAAACCAGGTATAGGAGTCAAATAAGAATTCCAAAGTTATGGCTTTATGGTGATTTTAAGTGAAAAACCTACAAGGAAAGTATTCTAAAAGTAACCAAAGGAATTGGGGTGGAGAGAGGCAAGGGGGGGTGCTATAACATTCAAGTGTAGAACTTAAATTAGCTTTTCTGAACAGTTTTTTCATAGTGAGGCAAAATATCACCATTTGATCCATGAAGTTTTATTTTTTCTTTTCACAAAAATTAACACCTTTCATTGAAGTGTATTTGTGACTATTATGTTTTTATTACAGTACCTATTATTATTATCTTTTTTAATAATATTTCAAATATTCTGCAACTAAATTTAAAAAAAAAATTAGAAAGTATTTGTACATTAGTAATTTCCATGGTCCTTGACAGAGGTCATTACTTCTGAAAGCCATCTTGGATGAGACTCTATAGGGTTTAAAATATCTCATTTTATGAAACACAAGCATACTATGTAAACAGCATCTTTCAAACTATTCAAAACTGAGTTCTCTAAGCAATCTAACCATTGATATAATTAATTTTGCTGTAAATCTCTCTCAGGGACTTTAATGAGCCAAGTCAAGAAAATCAAAATTAAATTAAAGAAACATACACTGGATCTCAGAAGCTCATAAGCAATGATGTTAACAATATTTCCCCAATACTACCTAGAAATTACATATTTATAATCATTTTTAAAATGCAGTTAAATTTCGAAGAAACATAGATGTTACTCAAGGATTCCTAGAAATATTTCTCAAAGGTTCTGTTAAGGTTATTCTAGGACAGCAAGACACGATGGGTTTGCTTCTACATTATGCACCTACTTCTCCTACTGTTCAGAAATCAGCACACAATACAATGTTGGGTCCTCAAGTTCTAGAGGGGGGAAATGAGGACACTTATTTCCAGCCCTCCTTATATCTCCAGCTGAAGTCATATGTTACTCGCATGGGACTGGCATGCTCATGGCTATGCCACCTCCTCCACTGCAGCCTTCTTGGAAGGAGAGAGAGGGACAGCTTAGGAGTCTGGAGAAGCAACATCCAGCCCAAAAAAGTGGCAACTACAAACAGTGCCACGGCATGAAAGCACCCTGAAGGAAAATCTGCATGGGAAGACAGTAAAATCTATTTTCACAACGGTTACAATTCTGGTCCAGTCTATAATCAGGGTGACCTCACATATACAAATGTACAAATAATAAACTAAATTGTTTAAATCTATCTTATATTCACAAAGAATGCTCATTCCACTCAGTCTCCATGTGTCCAAGAACAGGGACTATAAAACTATACCATGTTTCAGAAAACAAGCCAGAGACAGCAAAATTAAAAATTTGATCATTCTGTTTTATCAGAGCAGCATGATAGATGGCACTTTCATTCTCTAACCTAATAAAACGCCCTCTTTTGTCCCTCCCACCAGAAGAATATTATACTTAAAAGTAGATCTAATTAAAAACAGCAGGGGATGAGGTCTATATCAAAGACTAGCCTCTGTGTAGATGATGATCCACACACACCACCAGGCTGCACCTACAGCTGAGCTGAGGTCCCAGTACATGGCAGCTTCCCACTCATGCCCTCAGGACAGGGAGGTGACTAATGGACTCTGTCTAATGGTGAAGTAAATGAATCAGCACCAGTAAGTTCCTCCTCTGAAACACTAGAGAGAGTTTGGTTTCAAAGAGGTCTTCAGGCTTCAGAAAGCTCTGCAAGGAACAATGCCATTAAGGTGTCTCAGAAGCCTCGGCCCTGTGTCAGGCCAGCGGGAGATGGCCCTGCGTGTCCATCCCGGCTGGCTTTATCTGCAGGACCACTAGGAAGACAGTGGCCACAGGGGTTTTGGCTGCCAGTGTGCATCTCCTTGGAGCACACACTGTGCCAGCCTGCACAGCTCCCACAGGCACACAGTGGGAGTGTGGTCACCCAGCAGAGAACACAAGACAGAGCCACTTCAGAGCCAGAATAGCAGCGTCCCAACAACGAGAAACACGATTCACGAGAGAGGAATCCACGGCATTGTACACTCCTTGCAGCAACACACCTCCTTTCTGCAGCTCCCAGGATGAGGAGGGAGCAGGTGGATTCAAAAGGCAGGTGGAATAGGAGCACCCCTGGGCAAGGATCTCCTTCACCAGTCACCTGGAGGACACAACTGTGTACAAGTCCCCTGTGAGGAGGCAAAGATTGCATGAGCTGCAAATTTGATTTTCTGAGTAACAGGTCTCTTACAAACTCCTTTCTTTCTGAAATGCCACGGAAGATATTCTCCAAAAAGGCAGACAAGTGTCATTAGTCAGAAAGCTAAATACTGTGTATTTACTCTTTCAGGAAATAACTAACTTGTGTAGAAGGTTAAATAGATGCAAAACTAGACTATGAAAGTCCACATATCAAGCAGTTTTGAAAACCTGAACTGAAAAGGACCCTTGAAATCTTCAAAAATGAAGGCTCAGTAGTAAGTTAATCCTGCTAGCCTTGCTGGAAGTGTGAAATAGTCTCAATAAAAACAATAGTCACAGTGAAAGCCATGTAGCAAGCAGAAATCTATGTCTCTGTTTAGGGCAAACACCACTACAAGGAGGCACAGAAAGGCCTCAATAATTTTCTTACATCCTCAGGATGAGATTTTCAATACAGGTGGAGCAACATAATCTGTTTATGCCCTGCAAAGCTCCAAAATCATTCCCTACCCACTAAGGTAGTAGCCTGGAAAAAAAAACACTGTATTCTCTGTCTTTCCTGTCTCTTTGTACTGGCACAAGAGACTTGGATGTGGCAGACAATGAACTTCAAGGGTTTTGAAACTCTCCTTGTTACTACTTATTTTCCAGGTACACTGAATGACCACAGGTCTTCAACTTCACCATCTCCCAAGACTTCCTGGTATTTTTCCTACATGATGAGATCCAAGTAGCCTCTGCAATCTACTTATTTCCAACCCCATAAGCAGCAACATGTACCTTGCTGCAGATTTTGTCAATGCTACTAGAAGGCTTGACAACAACCACAAGTGGTGACCCAACAAAAAACATTCATTCCGATTTTTTTTCCAACTCCTGTGATCCTGAAGAAATACTTATTGCATATATCCTTACAGCAAAATGTTGAAGTAGTTTCCATCACACACATAAGCCAGTATGTGAGATGACTTCTTTATTTCAGGAAACACTTTGAAATGGGAGAGAAAGGATAGAAAAGGGTAAAATAAAAAAAAAAAAGGTAATTATAATTTACAACAAAGGCTGCTCAATTTGTAGCAAATAATTCTTCAGATAAGCATAAAAATATCCCGAGAAAGACCCACTGTGTATTATGTATCTTAGAATCTCTTAATGTGGAACATGAAATTTCTGTCCTCCCTCTCCCCAGCAGAACAATTTGGTATTTCAATCCTAAAGTAATAAAACATACAAACGGCTTCATTTACTTGGTGAAAACTGATGAGCCTTCATCTACAGTCAAGCTCTTTATTGCTCAGATTTGACACAGGAGTCCACTTGAAGCTCAACAGGAGTTTTTGAATGGCTCTTTGTGTGACACACTGGCTCTAGAAAAATTATTGGCTTTTGTTTTTATTTTACTGTATCCACCTTTCAGATAAAGTTAGCAACAATCTAAGCTGACATCCTGTTCCAGAACAAACATATTTAAAGGTAAGAAAGAAACAGGAGTACCTATTTGCGTAGGTACTCTGCATATACCCTAACCCTGCATTTTCTCAAAAGGAAATGTTAAAAGAAATTCAGCTATTTCTAAATTTCTAAAAGAATAAGGGGTTTCTGCTGTTGTTCACTATCTTTCACTGAATTGGGCATTTTAATTCAGTCCATGTTTTTTCCTCAGATAATATTTCTGCCTTTTAAAAGTTTAAGATTACTAAAAACCAAGGAACTTTTCCAAATCCCCTAATTGTTCTAGGCATACTGTTCTCTAGCTAGTCAAATTGTCTTTTGCAAATCTGCAAGAAAACAATCAAAACTGTCTTGTCACAGATAAACAGAGTCAGGAACTATTATTATTGAAAAAAGCTTTCAGTATTGCACTGCAGGCAAGGTAAATGGAAATCCCATTGATGCAGAGTAGTCAAATAGTCTGTCTGTAAACATCCATCCTTCCTAGATGGATGATTTCAACTGCCAGATAAACACAGGGCAAAATGGCAAGAATAAAAGTCTGAAATCAGAAATCTGATGTATTGATTGTAATACACAATCAAAGATAGCAACATTTCTGTGAGCAATGACTTTCATAAGTTATTAATACACCTTGTCTCCCCTTTTTTACTGCTCCCTCTCCCTGGAAACAATGCATTCAGTCATTTTGTTAAGAAATTATTTCATTTCATTTCTTGTATCTGTTGAAAAGTTGTTTGCCAATTACTAACTCCGCTACCCATCACCAACTCTGGTATTATTAGGCATTTTTCAATATGGTAAAAAGCAACTATTTTTTTCATCTTAAAATATGGGCTGCATTAAAATACTAAACAAGCATCACATAAATATATCTTTCAGTTAAAGAATAGATTTTCATCTTGGTGTGGTGATTCAATAACAGAAAATTGCCAAGAAATCCAGGGAGAAAGCAGTATATTATACAAAATGTAAAAGAAAAGTGGATGAATGCAAGATAACCATGAAATGTTTGAATGTCCAAGGGAAAAATACTTTTTATTCAAGGACTGTTGCCCTAAATTTAGCTGTGATTTGACACATTGAACTCTCTGTGTCTCTAAAAGAACAAAACAGGAAATAATCACATCCCACTCGATACACTTGAATGAGACTTATTAAGTTGAAAGATGTTTGCTCCAGGCCATAAACAGCAATACAGTATTCATCACAGCTCACCAAATTAAACTTTTCTCCCACTTGCTCACCTCTAGCCCAACTGATTTGCCGTAAAAGTAAACTGATTTTGCGCTGAGAAACAGAAGAGTTGATACAAAGGCTTGCTGACAAACCAAAGAAATGAGGAAAAGTCACTCTATAGAATGAGCACATGCAACTCATGTAAATTTATAGAAACAAGGTTTATAGAGAAAATTAAACTACTTAATAGGCTAATAGAAATATTCTTAGAAAAGATAGGCTTCTGGACACATCAATCCTTCCCTCATAAATCTTCCACCAACATAAATGTGTATTTTACTTTTAATGAGTTACATAAATATTAGACCTTTGGAAGTGATGTATTAGCATGGTGTCTATCAATCTGTTCATCTTCCTTCAACAAAAGAACAACTCTGTCCCTTGCAATTCCTTCATCTGGGATTCCCACAGGGATGACACTGCAGCAGCAAACTTGCTGCACATCCACAAACCTCTCAGGATCACAAACAAGTGCCTGTGCTGCAAAGTACTGCGAGGAGGACCAAATTGTCTTCAAACTCACTACTTTACAGCCGGGACAGGCTGCAGTGGGTGGGCAGGTGGCTTCAGCACTCCGTGACAGGAGGGTTAATGGTCCCAACACCCTACCATGCTGGAGCAAATCATGGCCTCCAGAAGTGTCTGGAGGTCTTACATGAGTGACAGCTTCAGTTAACCACACAAAAGGTTTTTCTCAAGTTTGGATGTCTATCATTCTACACTTATGGAAAACATGTAACTATGGTAATTTCAAAGCAAGATTTAAAATGTTCAAATCCTTGGCAGAAGCCAACTGTCTTTGCACATACCATTGCCTGGTTATTGCTTGACTGCTTTTAATGGACCAAGATGTAAAAGGAATAATGCAACAATAAAAACCCCAGAGGTTCATGTTGTATTTCAGTTTAGTACGGCAGGGCGAAGGACAGGTTTGCTGCTCATTATACAGTACCAGAACAGAATCACTGTGAAGGAAAATGGCTCAACAAAGGAATGATACAGTCTTGCAGAATACCTAACAAGTACCTTTTACCATAAGGATATGCCTCCTACAGCACCTAACAGAACTGCAGTCTAATTTAAACTGTTATTCTATTCTTTAATAGACTTTCTTGCTCATCCACCAAAAAAATGCAGATAAACAATTAAAAAACATTGCTCCCAGAACAGCAATATGATTTGACCTTGCTCACACACTGAAACTAAAAGTACACACATGAACAACAAAAAAAGCACTTCTGAAGTAAATGTTGCTAGTAGAAAAACACAACAGATGCAGATGCCATTTAGAAATGTTCACATATGATCCACAATGGGATTTTCCATATTAGATTTAAGTACGGGTTTATACCAATTCTGCTGAGAAGTATGATTTGTAATAACAGTCATTTTTTCAGTTTCCTCATATTTCAAAATGTTCTGCTAAAAATCACAGCTCCTCAGTTTATGGTTGACTGTGACTGACAAATTCAGTAGCAATTATGTATCATTAATACCACAATAAAAGGAAGTGCATTAGTGTGTATAATTATTGAAAATGTTTTTATTAAACCAATGGTTCTTTGGTTTCTCTATCAAGAAAAAAATATGCTGAGACTTGAAAAACAAAGGTTGAAATCTGCTATTACTAAAGAACACATACACCATCAGGTGCAAGGATGGTGGAAAGCATCCAGAACTTTCACATCTATAGGAAAGTAGTGTGCAATAATCCTCAGTCTATGCAAGATGATAAAATGAAATTCACATCCTGCTTCTAATTCTCGAGATACAGCTTGTAGCAATGCACTGCTCAGGGGACCTTCAAAAGATCTTCAGAGTGTAGGTTAAGAAGTTAAAACTGAGGAAAACAAAGACAGTCAAACCTGATGTGGTCCACAGCCTGATCACCTCTCAGAGGGTTTCCCTGCTAGCCAGGTAAAGTTGGCAGTGACATGAGGGGCACTCAAGACAAATAGAATATGCTACATATAAAGCATTAAATATGATACTTTGATTTGTTTTTCCATTATAATTTTCCCTACTGGCTATTTATTGGTCCTTGATAATTTTCCTGGAATAAAAATTGAAATAAGCCTTGAATTACACCATTTCTGATATCAATTTTATGTAAAACATCCACAATATTCTTTTTTTATTTTAATGTGCCAAAAAGGAAAAAATAGGACTTGGATGACATACTTCCAACATTTTACTAGGTAAATTCAATCCTAGTGCCAGATTTACTCTTTTAGTCAAAAATTGAAGGAAAACAAGTATCAAACACTGGCATGCATCCAGGAAAAATGCTATAGTGAATTTATGAAAAAGAAGGTTTTAATTTTTCCATCAATAAATTCCATTCTCTGTTCCCTGTCAATAATATACAAAATAAGTCAAAATAATATAACATCTTTGGGAGAAAGACTTTGAACTTTGTGTGTGTAGCATAAGCTTCCTCCTTTGCTTCTGAAGGTCCTCAAGTATTTGGCTTTCTCCCGTAAGGCATCTTCCAGAGTTCATGCTAAGTCCACCTTCTCTAATAATAAAGCCAGTACTTGGAAGTATGCAGCAATACATTTTGGCATGAGTACATGATTAGTTACATGTTTGCACACTGCTGTATTATGACCTTTTCAATACTATAGTGATCAAACACTTTTTTAAATCCTTGGACTTGACCTAAATGTGTATGCTGATCATCTCATAAACACATACTAAGATAGCAACCTTTTCTCCCCTTTCACCTCCTCTATTCTCCCCATAGCAAAATTTCAGACATTTGGTAAAACCACAGAAGTGCTGAAGTACTCAATAAAATGTCTAAAACAATGTGCTTTCACCTCCAGCCCTGGGCCATCTGGTGGTCTGTGAGCCACTCCTAAGCATGCCCACAAAAAAGAAAAAAGAATTATGAAAATCAAATGTGTTAATGTGTCGAGAAGTCTGTGTTTTCACTAGCACACTCCAAAGGTCTCTGCAAATCAAGGGAAGTGGAAAAATATTCTAAAATACCATGAAAAAAAGTGCTTATATAGAAAGGTCTCACAATTTTGTGTTTGTGTTACCACTTAAAAAAATAAATAAATTACCCAGTCTGCTTCCAACAAATAATATAACATGGCAAATCTTGGGAGAAGCCATTGCCACTCAGCTTAGAAATGAAGATATCACAAACACAATTATGTTTGCTCCTCAATAACTGGGACTGTTGTCACACCACTAGAACATCACCCCAGTACTAACGGAACATGACATGAATTGCTGTGGACAGAAATCCAGGGTAGAGACTGTGGAGCTACCAAGATATCTGTTTTCATCTACCTACTGTCTTGGACAGATAAGCTCTAATACAAAATTATTTGATAGTATCTTTGCATCTCCACACAGAAGTCCAAATTATATTACTTAGCATTCCAAGACAACCCAGTGTTCCATGATGGAATATAGTGCCTGTAACAGTCTATTAAGAGACTAAAAGCTCATGCAAGTGGCTCCAGAAATCTGTAAAACAGAACAGAAACCTGTATTCCTCAATTCTAGTCGTACATTTTATTCAGTAGGGACATCACATTTCACATCGCTAAAACCACAATTTGGAAAACAAAACATGAACAGCACCTGCCCAGTATGTCAGAAATTTGGTCCCCACATTTCTAATCCTGTGCAACATTTCTATCTTCAAGCAGCTTGCAATGATCATAGAATTCAAATTTCATATGATACCTACAAAGTGCATCCCAAAAAATGTACAGAATTTGAGTCATTATCTCCAAATCAATATATTTTATTCACTGCTAATTTCAAGTAGTTAACCTTTCATGAAGGTTAACATAAATGTATTGGACAAAAAGAATTATAAGATCTTTTTTTGAGATATGTGAGGAAAACCTAGGACATATTAACCAGAAAAAAGCACGTGTCTCAAAACCAGTTCTTCAGAGTTCACATCCAGCAGAGCAATTGTGTAACGAGGTGAAAAAGTGCCTGACATCACCATCACAACACAAACATTATATGAAGAGGGAATACAAAAAGTCAAGATTTTTTCACAAGTTGCAGTAATAGTTTAAGAAAGTACTTCATACCAGGGCTGATATGGATATAAAATTAAATTTAACTGATGAAAAACAAGAGTGCATTGAAAATAAATACAGAAGGGTTTTTATTTAGAATGGTATAATTAGCTGTGCAAAAATAATTCTTCACAAGACGCTGTTTCATACTTGGCATTATTGCAAAGCCTATAGTCTACAAAAATGATGTCACAGACACAAACAAGCCTGAAGAAACTCTATTTGGGCCTGGAGAAGACTTCCTAGGTCATAATCAACAAGTAGCAGTAACAGCTAAAGTGTTTTTCTGAAATAAACTGTTCTGTTGGCCACATGTATGCAAAGATGTTTTTTTATATAAAATACAGCTAATATGCATTCCAGAAAACTAAGAGCCATCAGCCCCAGCCTGTACACGTCACGCTCCTGGGACACTCTCAGTACATAAGCCTGAACAGCGCACTTCAAACAGACTGATTCAGCCTGGTGGTATTTCCTGTGAGCTAGAACATCCCACCCTGGTTTCATGAAACAGAGTAGTAAAACACAAGTCAGGCACATATCTGGACAAGAATAGTACCACAGAGATGAAGACTGACTGTGGGACAGTTATCCCAAATTCCAGCACATTGCCTGAAAGCAAACAATACTTTTTCTAGTAATATACACTCATAGAACTACAAAATTAATACCAGACAGAAAGCAAGGTTATTATTTTACCAAACGTTGGCATCTCCACAAGACCAAAACTGATTTGGACACACTCTAAACTAATTTTTCTACAAAATCACGGTGAATGCAGCTCAAACAACTACATTCCTGACACCACCAGACGCAAGACTTGGCACATTTCTAGTTTGCTCTACAAGCATCCTATGTTTTACTCAAACTGGCTGGTTTCCACATTTGAGTGCCGACAAAACAATGACCAAACAATTCCCAGTTAAATTCGTTGTACAGCCAAGACAAGAGTATTTATAGATAGGAGCTAATGCCAGCATTACGGCATACAGCCCAACAACTCGTCGACCGAGACCAATTTTTTATTCTAATTCAGAGAATCACCACCCTGACCAACCCTTCCAATCCTTTTACCCAGACCTTGCACCACCACCTCGCCGGATCTGGACTGCCATCACCACTTTGGCAGGACAACAACCACCACTGTGACCAACAAGCATTGAAATTGCAACAACCAAGTCTCATCGCTGGATCCAATGGGTGTGTTTGTGGGTCCTTCCAGTCTCCCAGGGGATCCACAGCCCTGCTCTGACTGCCTGTACCAGCACCTCACTCCAGTGCCACACAAGCATCTGCTGCTATCAAATCCCAGCTATCCACTGTTTCCTGCCAGCGCTGACTCTCTGACCATTCCCATCAGGTTTTCCAGGCATGGGGGAGGCAAACCACATGGAAGAATGCCCATCTTGTCTTTCTTCTGTGCTCATAAGTATTTTTTCCAGGTGCAGAGGCCCACTGCCATCTCAGTTTGGTCCAGTGGGCAGGGCTTGGGACATTCTCCTCATTGGTTGGGTTAACCCAATTTTAGCAGTATTCTTACTAGCATTCTTCTTGGTAAAGAGTTATTTTTTCACTTACATCCAGCGTATTTGGCCTCTCTCCCTGTGTTGCAGAAACCAGTGGTATTGAATCTGAGAGAGACTTCTGTCCCAGGTCTCTGCCCCTCCAAATTGTCTCAAACTGAGATGAAATTTGCCCATTCCAATCCTTTCAGTGAAAAAATTCTTCTTGGTGTCTAACCTGAATGTCCCCTGGCACAGCTTGAGGCCATGTCCTGTTGTCCTGTCACTAGTTGTCTGTCAGAAGAGACTAACATCCACCTTGGTACAACCTCCTTTCAGGTAGTTTTAGAGAGTAGTAAGGTCCTCCTCTCAAGTCTCCTTTCCTCCAGGCTAAACAACTCCAGCTCCCTCAGCCACTCCTCATAGGACTTACTCTCTAGACCTTTTACCAGCCTTCTTGCCTTTTCAGGGCTCACTCCAGCCCCTCAACATCTTTCTTGTAGTGAGGGACATATTCAGCACTCAAGGTATGGCCTCACCAGTGCTAAGTATAGGGGAACAATCACCACCCTAGTCCTGTGGATCACAGTGGTTTTGACACAGGCCAGGGTGCCTCTGGCCTTCTTGGCCACTTGGGCACATGCTGGCTCATATTCAGCCAACAGCCAACCAGCACTCCCAGGTCCTTTTCTCCAGGCAGCTTTCCAATGCTGCCCCTCGAGCCTGTAGTGATGCATGAGGTTGTTGTGATCCAAGTGCAGGACTTGGCACTTTAAATTGCCATCCTCACTACAGAACACAGTAGGGCTGAACATTGTTTCCACTCTAAATTTTCTTCAGTAGCTAAGTCTGAATCACATCCCTCAAGCTCTTAATAATAGATTATGATTTTATAATTTTCCATAAAGCACATTAATCCCCACATATATCAAGAGATATGTGAGTTTCAGCATTACTAGTTCTTTAATCTCACAACCCAGAATCTCCCAAGACAGAAAATTTCATTAACAGTAAGACCAAAAGTAAACCACTGCAATTTTAAGACCCAACAAACAGTTTAATATTTTAAGAAATACAAGTCCAGTATCCTCAGTGATGTTCGGGAGAAACAAAAGCTGCAGATGAGAAAAAATAAATCCAAGAAAAACATTATTTCTCCTGACTTGTTCCAACTCTCCATATGCAGCCCAAAACCTCTCCCCTCCCACAGCAACACAGACATGTATGGACCCACACCCTTCACATCCTGCCCTTGACTCGCTGTCTGTACCCTCCCAGGCCAGGCAACACCCTTCTCCCCCTGAAACAATAATGGCTGGACTCCAATGATGTTAACTCGTCAGGAGATAGGCAAGAAAGGTCTAGCCAAGATTGGTAATGACAACAAAACAGAGTTTTTGTTGGGGAAAAAAAATAACAAAGTAACATGGTAATACTATTTCTTGTCTTCAGTTATCAAGGTGTAAGCATTAAAAGAGCTTCTACATACAAAGACCTCTGCTGCTGAAAGCAGTAAAAAGGTACAGAAGACAAGTCTTTGAGATTTCCATTTTGATGGGAACATTAGCTTTACAGAACCCAACGTTCAGTTCAGTATCTGAAAATTACTCCCTCTTGAGAAGACTCAGCCATACAAATTATGACTCCCACAAGACAGCAAGCAAAACCTTCCAATGTCTGTGGGCACACAGAATGCTCTGTGTGCTGAAAATTCACCTAAGTTCAATAGGACACCTTGTATAGGTAGCCCCTGACATGCAAAAAGGTCAGGAGAGTTGGAGCCTGTGCTTCATTTGGGACAGCATCATGGAAGTCAGATTAAAAGGTTACTTTTTGTACATGTCTTTCATGTAACATGTCTGTATTGAAATGTTTCCTACACAGAGCTTCAGTGCAAAGTGCATGTGGAGTATCAAGACATCAATGGGAATCTTGCTTAGGAAGGGATGTTCTGTTAGATGGAAGACAGCAAAGCAGATTAGAAATCACAAAGCTGTCAGAGCATAAGCAACCCTATTCCATTCACAGTGGCTCATGTAGCTATATGGGAAGCCTAGGCTCCAAATGTCAATATTGATGGCATGATGGCACTTTCAAAAGAAAAAAAATCTCATGGTTGTAAATTAAATTGGCTTATTTCTTTCCCCTTTTTGGTGAATACTGAAACTGTGTTTACAATACATTCAGTTACATTCATTATATAAGATACTTAAAATAGATCATAATCCAATTTTTAAGACAGAAAGGACATATCTTCAAAACCTAGATTAAGCAAGGGGCAAAAATTTAGGTTCTTTTTTTTAAAGGATGATCATAAAACAGCAATAACCTTGTGGAACTCTATTGCTTTTAGCCTTTATTTTTAGGACCTTATGTTTAGGGGGTGGAGGGGGGTGGGGGCAAAAAGAAGGAACTCAAGAAATATCACAAAATGTTCAAAAATTCCAGAGCCTTAATTAATCTTTGCCAGGTAGGATAGTCCTGCTGGTTGCTCTTTATAGCCTGCTTGGAAACACTTGGGGTTTTTTCTCAACATAGAATCAAACAGAACTTCATGAAAGAGCTTCCGTAGCTTCATGAAGTCAGGTGTGGTGGCTTTTGTTTGGTTTTTTAACCTTTTTTCAAAGCAAAATGTTTACATCCAGACCGCACTCACTCAGCAAAAACTTCCCTCAGCCAGCAGTTTTCATCACTCCAGATGAACAGAAGCATAACAAGTCCAAACTGTGTCCAATCTGTGCAGTAGCCAAAAGAACAAACCCTCAGCCCTTGGCAGCCATGGCATGCACAGGTATGCTATCAACTGAGTATTGATGGCATGAAGGGAAAGGCCATCAGACTTTACAAGGTGAAGCCTTGGGTTTTGTGCTTCTCCCTAGTCCCTATAAACTATTTAAAGAAAGAATCAAGGCTACCAATAAATACCCTTATCGTGTGCTCATAGAACTGAAAGGTCACATCCTGCAGAACACAGAAGCTCTGAGATAACAGGACAGCCACTTATCCCTCAAACAAAAATTGTCATATTTTTATCTTGATTGCTCATCTATAGAAAAGTCACTTTCTTCTGCTAACTTCAGAGATTTAAATTTTTCATTTCTACATTTAAGAATTGTTCAGAGATGTAGACAAAGGTAGGAAAAACCTAGTGAAATACAAAACTGCAAGCTATTTCTATCACACTGGCACACTATACTGGGATAATACCAGTATATTTTACATGTATATTTTTTTTTTCACCATACCAGTATATTGTTATCGAATCTGAAAACATTTCTGAAAGTAATTGTAAACTGTCCCTATTGTACTTTTAGCACGAATCATTGTCCTGATCTGTTTTTAAAGTGCAGAACCATCCTCATTATTTAATTGCTAAATTATTAAAATATTTCCAACTCTAGACAATCATGTCTTCATTGTATTGATACAGCTGACAGCACTCACTGCTCCGCTCTGTGTACTTTACAGCACGTTGCACTGGTAGCACTGGTGCCTGCTTGGGGATAAGGGAAGGGAGAAAGAAAAAGTGCATTTAATTTCTTAAGTGACTTAGCTGTCTTTGCATTCAAGACACTTCTACTCTCTCAGCATTTTTCTTACCATTAAATGGAATTTTCTGACAAGGCTCCTGGGAGAGGCCTGCAGGCTGACCTCCCATGGAGCACCTACTCCATCTCAGTAATTAAAAATTTAAATACCATGTTCTTACATCCACTTCCAACTTACTCTAATTTACACTTTCGGGTAGTTATCAAATGGACAACGCCATGATCTAATTACACAGCAACAGAAGAAGAAAAGGCTGAACAATTGTTATTATTCCCGGCAGCTTCATCTGGGCTGTAACCTCACAGTATTTAACAGATAAGCCTTGGTACAATATACTTGACATTTACATTTTCAAATGTATGTTCTATCCAACTGCCCTCAAAATATTGGTTTAATTAAGATATAGGACATTACTGGCCAGAATCACTTCACTAAAAAGGCATATGTTAAATAGTCCAATAACCAGTATAATATAATTGAGCTCTGTCACTTGGAAAACCATTGCTTAACTAGGAGAAAAATCAATATTCCCTCTTCTCACAATGTTTTCCATTTCACTCTGTGCAATCAAAGCTGCACTAGAAATGCATACTGAACACAGTCAGCAGTACCAAAGGAACATAAAGAATACACTAAGATTTAAGCATGATTTTAGAGCAGTGGGTTTATTAATAATAACTCAACATCTAACATGGTATTTAATCAAGGTTTAAAGCATTTATCTCTCCCAGTGAACAACGACAGTAGTGAATGCTATTATCAATATGAAGAAAAAGCAACACTGATATCCATTAAGCACAAAGAAAGGCAAACATGACAAAAATGAAGAGAAACTAAAGGTCAACATTATAGAATGGAAATCAAAATGCAAAACATGCATTCCAATCATTCCTGCTGCTTTAGGTGCTGAAATAACGCTCTGCAGAAAGTGGCCCAACTCACAGGGTCGTATTACCAATCATAAATCACTCTTATAATGAAAAACGCATATGGGGGAAAATGTACCAGTTACTGTTCCTTTTTGCATGTCAAGGAAATTTTCAGCAAATTTTATAGGTTTAGCACTCTCCTAAACAAGTAGGATAAGAAAAAATAATTTAAAAAACCCAAACCAAACAAAAAAACCTAACAAACAAACAAACAAAAAAACACAAGGGGGAAAAAAAGAGTAAAAATGTAACAAACCACAAAGTGAATTAAATAGCTTTTTGGCAGTAAAGATGTATGTGTTTTACATAGAAGCATAGACCAGTGCCTTCTTTAGGGCAAAAGCCCACAAATATCGTCAATACACAAGCCACTTTTGAGTGTTATATTGACTGATAATGGCACCAAATTAGCTCATTTAAAACAAGCTCCCTTTGTGAACTAACTTACGCATTAGCAAAATTGAAAAAAAAAGTATTACTATGCACAGACAATGGGAGGTTCTCTAGGATAAATACAAGATTTGAGGGCTCAAGAACATTAAGATCTCTGACTAAAAATCTAAAGCCATTTAGATTTAAAGGTTATAATGCTATCTTCTAGTTTTAAAAATTATTTAAGACTGTAAAATATTTCCACCTTAAATATGGATTCCCTCAATTTCTACCCTTCAGCAAGAGAGAGAAACATAATCTCTGCACACTACATTAGAGACTGTGTTTCTTGAGCTCGTTAATGGATCCATGTCCTCATTCCTGAAACATTGACGCAGAACTCTCCCTCATGTACCACCTACCACCCTCCTTCCAGAGGGAGTCACAGAAAGGATGACTCTAAAAATTGCTACCCTCTGATTTTAGTACAAGGAAAAGCCTTCAAGTTAGCTTTACTAAAACCAGTCCATAAGTCAGCATTAGAATTAAATTATGCCTTTGCTGTATGTGAGCATTCCAGTCATGAGAAGCTACACAGACACATCCACAACCAACTTTTAGAAACTAAGACCAAGGAAAACCAAATGCATAAGAAAATCTTGTGCTTTGGGGGTTGGATTGGGTTGGGTTTTTCCTAGAGTCCATCTTTTATATGAAAATTTATATTCACTTACTTTAAGCATGTAACAAATTCAGACAAGGACACAATTCAAAGATATCTAAGTCTAGAGGCATCAGAGTAAATTACTCATTAGTAACACATAATATAGTCTAACAAATTATATTACTTGATTCTGATTTTTATTAAAATCATAGCGAAAATGAAAGTGATAATAAATTATTTCCTGCTTATTCGCACTTATCCTTTTATTGTTCTGTTACTACACTGACACCACTAGAGTTATAAGAATTACTTTTGTTGTCTATTGTTTTGTTGTATGAACTAGTCATGAGCATTTTACAGCTTTACAGAATATCTGTTGTGCAGCTTTTATTTTTAACCTGATTTCTTGCTCTTTGGGATGTAATGAGGATAAATTCAGCATAAAGTAAGGAAAACGAAGCCGGGTCCCATGTCAACAACCCCCTATACAAGAGCTTGTGTGTTAAAGAGAGGGGTAGGAGCTCAGTGACACGAAAATCTCTTGAAAATATATTAAAGTCTGTTCCAGACTCACAGGAGAAATTATATGCATTTTCAGCATATTTAATAAGTGTAATAATTGAAATGCTTAGAAGTTAGAGTGATAAAAAGCTACATTTATCTTTTCTAGCACATTAGTGCAGAATTACAGCTTGTCTAAAAATAGGCAAAGTTACTCATAGCTGAAAAGATCAAAATTGTATGACTTGAGCAACTTGGTTTATTTTTAGGCCAGTCTTAAAAAGTTCAAGAATTTCACTAGATTAGGGAAAAATGTAATTGCTGTTGGTAGTCAAGCAGACATATGTTCTTGAACTGAAGACTAAAGCTAGGGATTTAAAAGAAATTGTTTAAAATAGATCATGAAATAATCTCCAATTTATGCAACTTGTCAATAAAACACAAATTGATTAACTCAGCCAAGAATAGTAACATTTTCTTTTTGGAAGACATACAAGCAGATTAGACCTCTCATACTTTGAAATTACTGTTTTTAAAAAGTTGATCATTTACATTTTCTCACTATATCTAATGAAACTAAATGCTCATTTATGAATATTTAAGCATAGGACTGGTAAAACAAACTTGCAATGAGTTATCATAATCTGTAGAGAAACTCAATTTTCTCCCCTGCATGTGCAGGTGAATACACAGAACAGATTGATATCTCCCACTGTGAGTGTGGCTCAGTGTTTCTAAGCAACCTTGCTCCATCATCTCCTGTGACAAAAGAGTTTGAACTGCAGTCTGATAGAGCTGTGACTACTAATGACTAACCAAAAAAAAAGGAAAATCTCATCTCTCATCATTGATTTCTGAATGGAAAGTAAAGAGAACATAATTACAAAAATACTTATTAAACTGAAAATTCAAACAATTAAATTTTATCCTGCCTTCAGTAATTATCTAGGAAATGAGAATTCAGATTTCAAACAACCAAAACAGATAATTCTCTGTTTCATATGCAGCACATAATATCCAGGAGCATCTTCGTTCCAAAATCTGCTAGCACACAACTAAGGATGGCAACACAGAATTTTCTTTACTCCTGTTACCACTTT
>JAOXXN010000395.1:12756364-12770771 GCA_026770055.1 Myrmophylax atrothorax | reverse complement strand
ACCACTTTTGAAAAGTCAACCCACATCAGCAAGAAATTAGTTCTCTGATCTCACCAGCCGGATGCATCATGCACCATCACACAATCATACTGGAAAATGCAAATGCTGAAAGCAGCACACAGCAGTGTGTACACACCCCAAAAAGTAGCTTGAACTTATGTAATGGTTACTCATTTTCAGAAATTGCATTTTGACAGACTTGCAGGAACTACAAGATAGAGTAACAGATCAGAAACTTGCCTACTATTCCTTGTTCACCCATTCCAAATTTAATCTAATACACAAGAAATATGTAAGGGGGAAAAACCCCCATATGTCTTTTTACATTCCTTGAATGTTGGGGGATGGAAGGAAATTACACATACCAATTCTCTGTAAAACTACGCAATTAGCAATTCAACAAAACAAAACCCTATTCTTTAGAAGAGCAGTAATTATATTGCTTAGGCACTAAAAATGTCTCACAAGAAAGTGAATATTTTTCCAGAAAATAAAGCAAGCTTTGACAGTTTCCTGCTTACTAGAAATCAGAAGAAAAATATGACTGTTGTCGTGTCCACTTGGCCTAAACAAGACATATCAATTATTAATATTTTGCCTTTTAAGGACAAAATCTCTGTGTTTGATTGTACCTAAATTACAGTCTCCTCTCTACTACTGCAAATTTTCCAGGAATAAATGAAAACAAACTGCAAACCACCAGTAGTTAAAGCACCTTCTACAAAGGAATCTGAAATTTTACTGCCAAGTATAGAAAGCAGGAAAAGCAAGACAAGAATATGAAAATTCAGGACACACAGGCTCATTTTTTGTTCCTATACTGGAACAGCGTGGTGCCCAGAGGGTTGCCCAGGTGCAAGCACTAGCCAGAGAATCCCAGCACTGTCAGTGCTCACAGTGCTGCTCCATGCCCTGCAAGGAGCTGACAATTGTTTGACACCAGCAAACATATGGATGAAAGCAACATCTTCGCCATGAGAGGAAAGAGTGAATAGATCGAGATGTTAACCTCTACATATTAAGCTTTAACCATCCTAGTTCCCAAATGTAATTCAGAAAACTATGAAATTAAAGCACCTGCTAAAGCAAGCACCCATCTTGCATGCACTGTTCCTATATCTTTGTTACATACCTTTCATATTTTAAGAATGGATAACCAAAGTTAATGATTTCTCTTGTTGGAATAACCCATTCTCCAGGGGAAAAGAAGAAATAAAACAACAACAAAAAAACAGAAAACAGACAAACAAAAACACCACCCAGCACCAAATCAGTATTAAAAACTATTTTGCATTGGTGTTTTCACTGTGAAGTTTTGACCATAATTCAGTAGCCACTACATGATGGTTTCAATGAATTCTAATGTAAACTAAGCAATATAATTACTGATCACAATTGTATGTGCAAAAATTGCTTAAGTTCTCAGAGTTTTTCACACAATATTCTGAGTTGGAAGGTACCCACAAAGGATCTGCAGCGTAACAGACATTTAACTGTATATATTGGCTGACCTCAAGAACAGGGGTGTCAGGGGGGATTGATATGAAGTTACATAGTTTTAAAATGCTAATAACAAATAACAAACTAACTACTTTTTCCCACACACACAACCTCCCATAAGTGTTTTCTGTTTAATACATCCTTGATCTTGTGCATGTTTGCATGTTAACCTTTCAGACCCAGAGTCTTTAAGCCTGGCTGCATCTCAGGCAATGCACCAAACGCAAGGAGCAGGAGATTTGCTGAAAGCACAGATGTTGTGCCACAGCTTTTTTAGAGGCTTTGCTATTGCTCAACTGACATCTTAAGAGATGGGATTTAAGGACAGCCACAAAGTACCTAAAAATGGATTTTGCATACACAAGATTTCCCAATGCCCTGAAAATTCTGTCTACTGTATTATACAAACATATAAGATACAGTCCTAATACTGTCAAGATGCTTTTTTGGAACAACTAATGATACTTTACCAGGTAGCAGAGATTTTCGGTCTACTTTCTACAGCAATATGTAGGACAAGAAAGCATTCTGCTGATGTAAGATTATGAAAACATCGTTTCAAATGTATGGCAAATTGAAAATGGGAAGCTCTGGAAGAACCACTTATATATATATTTGCACTAACAAAATTATATATGGCTTATTAGCATAAAACCCCCAAACCTTCCTTCTACCACAGTATCACTAAAGAGTAAATGAAAATACTGTAAAAAAATACTTAATAAGAGCACAAGGCATAAATATCAGCAATTTCTGAAACAGTTCCTTTACAGTTATTAGTTTTATGCAACATTACCTAGAGATTGGTATGTAAGTTATCATATTGATCTCCTCTCCAAAACTGAAGGCAGCACAGACTATAGAGAGAAGCTGCATAATGAATTCATAAACTATGAAATTGCAATCTCATTACCATTTTGCTTTTCTCTTCCCATACTACATAGGATTGTTCTGACAGCAATCGAGGTTTTAGGCAAGGAGCCAAGAACCTGGCACTAAGGGTGCAGTGAGGATTTCTGGGACACAGAAGTGAAAGAACTACTGGCTGGACTTTTAAAACATTTATTTTCCCATAAAACAACTAATGAAGCTGTCTCTAGGAGAAAACTTTGCTAATAAAATTATAAATCACTCTCTTGGCTCCAACAGGGGTCACTTGAAAGGTTCTCAGCATCTCTCAGAAGAGTCTTCTACAGGAACTGTGTCATCTTTGACAAAGTGATGCTAAAATGCATCAATAAAACAAGCAAGTCAGGATTTGAAGTGATAGATAACTTTTATTAGAGTACACAGTTGTTAATAACGCTAACAATAATAACAATGATGATGATGAAATGTTTTGGCACACATAAATCCTTCCTGAAGTGTGAAGCAAAACCCAGGCTTTTAATAGAATGTAGAGCGTTGGATAAGCATAAATAATCCTCACTTCTCATTTTTAATTTCTATGTAGAATAAAGTGAGGATTTTTTCCATTAGGTAAATTTTATCTTGCAACACTTCATTAGTTCAAATAATTAATAGATTATGCAAGAGTGCACAGGAAAGCTTAGAAAACAATAAAAACTTTTCCACAAGGGTTTCTACTTTTCCACACCAAGAGAACTCAGCCTGGGATCCCTCCCGTGTGCCACGGAGCCTTACATGAGACAGGAAGTTCCTCTCCACCCCAACCTTCTCACATCTCTTTGCTGAGGTCCAATCACCCTTTTCTCCACAATTTGCAGAGCTCTTGGACGTAATTACACCTCACAGGAAAAATGATCTTAGAAATCACATTTCAAGTCCTCTCTCTACCTTGCCTTGCTATGACTCACTGTAGATGGCAAGCAAGATAGGATTAACCAAAGAGGCTCAACTACAGTTGCAGTTAGGAGATAATCACCAATTACTGCTTCAGACAAATCTGATTTAGCCTTACTGCAAAAGAAGAATTGTATGATGGGGAGAGAAAGGGGGAAAGAGACTGTAAGATTTTGATAAAGCAAACTGATTTTCCACAAAGAAAATTCAATTTTATACTTGAAGTGTTCTCTCCTGATTAATACCACTGTATTTTCTAAAGAAATTCTAAACTAAATTGAGTTATTGGCCAGTTGGAGGTTTTATTCAATTCACTGCTGGCACCCATTTCTCTTTATCTAAGTATTTATGTAATAAAAATAATAATAAATGGTCATCATCATGAAAGCTGAGTGCTTTACAAATTCTAAGAGGAACATAATAAATGACTTCCTTGTTTCATTGAAAGCCTTGTCTAAAGTTAGTTTCTCTATAATTAGATATATACATGATAAATAAGAAATACATACTGATTTGCACTGTTTGATAAGAAATAGCTTGGTTTACAGTATAATTTATTTCTATCAAAAAATCACTCATCAATTCTACTTAAATTTGACATTTACTTTTGTTGCATATCTTCACATTATGAAGAACAAAAGGAAAGGCAAGCAATATTCGGGGTATTCTAACATCTATTCTTCCTAAGCTTGAAATTAGAAACAACAAGCCAGTTGTTCCAGATAACTTCCCATAGGTATCACTCTTACTTTCAGAGAAGTTACAGATGCCTCATCTTTGGGGCAACAGAGAAGTTGTGGGTGTCCCATCCCTGGAAGTGTTCTATGTCAGGTTTGAGGCGGTTTGAGTTCTCTCTGATCCAGAGAAGATGGCCCTTTCCATGGCTGAGAGTTGGATTAGATGACCTTTGACCATCCTTTCCAACCCAAATCATTCTATGATTCTGCTTTATCACAACATCTTTTCAATTTTTACAACAGCAAGAGCTTTTCAAAACCACTGGTTGTTGAGAATTACTGTGGTAGCCTAGCAATCCACAGATGACAGGAAGATCAGCCCAATACCGTTGATCTGCACTGCAGGGCAGAAATTTGGATCAAAAAAGAAAAATAACAGCACATGTTAAAACATTAATAAAAGTATATAAAACTTATATTGTCCACAAAAACATTCACTTCATCTTCTCCATGTTTACTAAGGTGTTGTCCAATGGCAAACATGGCTATGGAAAAATAATCCTCCCAGACATAACTAGTAAATACACTCATCAACAATCAATCATTGGACTAAAATTTTCTCACAAATCATATATAGTATTATAGTCTTAAATGTCTCCTCAAAACCAGGAAAAAAATAAGAAGCATGTTCTAAAGAAGAGCATATCATGATAACAAGATCCCACAGTGGTACATTTAATTTTATGATGTTCTGAAGCAACACATATTTATCAAATTAGAGTAGGATCGGTAAATAGCAGCAGGTTCACTGACTGAATGAGCTGGGAAGATCTATATGTGGGCAAAATTATCTTCCAATTCTAAAATAGCCTTTAATATACTACTGAATGTACTAATATACATACAAGGTACAAAAACCCATTATCGTTTTCACCAGACACATAATTCCTATTTATGATACACAATGTTGTGTATCATCTGTAATCACCAATTTAGATTATAAAAACCCTCAAGCAGTGGAACCAATAAATCATGGAGTAGCTTAGAGCTATTAGAAAACATTAATTCTATTCTCAAAGCTAAATTACATTTTGCAATTTCTATCAATGGGTTTGAATAGAACCTTGAAATGATTAATGTTTTATCAGAGATAGCCTGGGCAGTGTACACAGAGGCTGCCATTTAGAATTTAATGCTGGTGCTGTGTTAGTGACCAAGTTAAAACTGATAGACTTATCACCAGTCCCAGCACTGTTGAGCACAACAGATTGCTAAAGTAAGCCATGGGTTTGTAATTAAGTCTGCAAGCTACCAGGCTCAGTATTTGGTGGTTGACATGAGGTATTGCCAGCCACAACTTCCTAACAGTCCCAATACACTTGTGCCAGGGAAAAAATTCACCTGCAATTGGTATCAGCATAACTGCAATGCATGCACGTAATGCAGGTGTCTGAACCGAGGCTCCCTCTGCCGTCAGACGAACTTTCAGCAGTGGAGACTCAGAGCACACCTGGCAGTGTTCCATGTTTGCCACGGACTCATACTCCCAAAGTAAGAATAAAAACAATTCATCACATAGTGTGACTATTCCTGTTGGTGTTCCCCAGTCAAGAGTAAGGGCACACAGAAGACACCTGCTACAAGCACCTGCTACAAGCACGTAAAAAAGCAGCATTTTAATACAGAAGTGAGGTATCAGTACCACAGGCTTGGAGACAATTGTTTGCACGGTAAGTGACTGAAAAATGCAGTAGAGCAAAGATCAGAACAACATCTACATCTTCTGATCTCAGGTATCTACAATCAGCCTTTCCTAAAAGTTTTACGTAAATACAGTGACCAAGCTGCACAGTGGATGGCAACACAATCAGCATAGAGAGAGTACGGAAAACAGTCCGACACCACAGATAGTGAGTGGAGTGTACTTGGAGGAAAGGGGAAAAAATTAAACATGCAAAAGTAAGAAGATAAGTGATCCTCTATCATAGGATTAAAAATAAACTGAAGTCTATGGACCCTGAAGTAAGCCATCTGAACAAGACATCTCCAAAGAGCTAAGCATCATTTACTACAAGCCTCAATAAAGCATCCAATAATGATGCAAGTGGTGGCTGTTTTGCAACCTGTACAATACACTATGGAGGACTCTTTACAACTAATTGGTAGTCTGCCTAGATCACTTAAGGCAGGTACATATAAATGTATGTTCCATGCAAAAAGTATGTAAAGAAAGAAAAAATGAGATTGTGGTAAAGCTACTGATGGATAAGACTATTGTTAGCTTTTTTAAGTGTATTTTGTTTAAATTAAAAATGCTTTCTTCCTTCTCTACTCATAACAATTAATAATGTATTGTCCCCAAATCACCTGTCAATATTTTTCCTGAAGAAAAGAAAGAAAGTAAATTCACATCTGGAAGATTTTTAACACTTTCTCACAGACAAGCAACTTGTGTCTTTACTATCTGTGTATAACTATCTCTTCAAAATCAGTAGTAAAGTTTAACACTCATTATCTCTCCCAATGGACAAAGTTTGTTAGGTGAAAGTACAGAATGGGCTTTGTTTAGCTTTGTGTTTCTCTAAAACTGGCATTATACTTTCAGTTGTGCTGTGTTTTCAGTAAAACTTCTATTAACTTTTTCTCCTCTCAATGGAACTAGAGATTAAATCTTGTCACTTCTCTAAAGCAGAAAGCAAACTGTTCTCAAACAAAGGATTTTTAGAAAAAAAATCAATTAGCAGAGAGAATAATCATGGCAAACATCAGCCACTTTAAAATAACACTATAACTGAGCTGATCTTCCTACTTCTAAATTTCTTTCTCCAAAAAACTACTTAAGAAAACTTATGGGGGAAATGGTCCCAAAAAAGTTTGACTGTGTTAATTACAGCAAGTTTGACTAACTGCTATCACAAGCTGGTGAGAAAAGTTAGATTTTCATTTCTTTGCACCTTCTAATCTGAAGACAGATACAGCTAAAATGTTTTAATCAGTTGTGAATTATATTTTAACCAAAAAAGTGCTACTGTTTTGCTACAAGACACTTTTCAAAAAAGTTAGACCTCTGCTAAACATGGAAGGAAGCACCTCTTTTTTTTGCCCTTGCCAAATGCCAGCATTATAAGTCACAACTCAAAAAAATTGAGTTGTGCTAATGGATTCCTTTTGAACACTAAGTCCTCCTCAGATCAAGAACTCTGTACCTGAAATGCTTTTGATTCAACTTTATATTTCTGTTCAATCTGACCATTGTCAAAAATGTACTGATAAAAGGATTACTAGTAAAAACAATTTTTAGTAATTCACTGCTTTGTTTATTCACTCCTTGGCTAACAGCCATCCCCATAAAAAATTATTTAGATAAGAAAAAAGTTTACCTTTTATTTAGTTGAAGAGGGCTTAAAAGCCCTGCAGTGGAAGGAATCTGAGAGTTTGCTTTCAGGAAAAATAAAAAGTAAATAAAATATTATAAATAAATAATATTATAAATTTGCTACCTTGATTAAGTTTATCACTCTAAATGAGAACAGTGAGAAGAAAAAAATTAACACTTTAGGCTAGCAAAGGTTTTTGTGAGTTCATTGCTGCTTTTTCACATGGCTCTTTCAGAAAGCCAAGATTAATTTCTTTTAAATTTTTATTACTGTTTTTACCACTGTCTTTTTTCTTCTTTCTTGACCTAGTTCATTCACTAGTCAAACACACATCCAGACAGGCAGCCCCTTCCTTCCTATCCATGTTCCTGCATATCTGTTATTGTAGAGCCACCCAGTAGAAAAAGGTGGTGTGAGTCAATCCAGCCCCACCTCAGCCCCTGCAGTGCCCACTGTCCCCAGCTGATGTCCTGTATGGTTAAACTGGTCACTGCCTCCAGCCTAAATAAATATCTGGATGACAGACCTTTTGTCCAAATCTCACCTACTCAATCCCCTTTGATAGGCTCTTATACAGAAACTCAAATTCCAAATGTTTAAGGCTTAATTTTATGAGAACAACTCCCACAAAGCATTTTTATTAGGAAAACCAAAATTTTTTATCCTAATATGTAATTATGTGGATGTTGCCTTTTTTTTTCAGTCCTGTAAGATTAAAGTTCTTATTGCAGTTTACCTCTTTGAACTTGCAAGGTTTCTTTGCCTACTTCCTTAGCCCAGAATCTCTGATGGTGGCAGTAAAAAAAAATCAAATCACAACTGAAATACTCTCTGTCAGATCACATAAGAATTGTCTCAATAAATGGTAACCAACTCTGCAGACCAAAATATCTCTTCTAGTCATAGAAATCAAAGCCTAACCAAGAGACAACATGGACTTTTGGTTTCAGCATTATGATTATTTTTGCAAAATGCCTTGTTGCCATTTGTTCCAGTACTTCTTATCTAAGTATTAAACAGCTGCACTACGCTTGGCATACTAAGCCTTTCTGATTTACACTAGTCACATTCATTTAAAAGTAATAAACCCAAGCAAAGAAAGTCACATTTCTTTTGTTCAGGAAATAAAACTGCCTTCAGCAATAGTCAATCCATACAGATTACTTAGTGAAAATCTAACCATAATCTCATTTTACTGCATTTCCTAGAAAGGCTTCAACTTTAAAAGACAATCAGCTTCCAGGGAACAAGACATCTGACAGTTCATGTAAGAATTTAAGAGACAATAGCTGAAGTCAGAACATACATGGCCACATGTGTATATAGGTGTACAAAATATATATGTACATGTCATATAGACACTATTATCACTTAAAGACAAAGGGGGAACTATGTAACATATGTAGGAACAAAATTACACAAAAGATGTTTCATTGTACACACATTCGTTTATATCAGTTAAAGCTGTTCTTGAAACTTTAAGGAAATCCTTGTTAGTACAAAAGCCAAAAGAGGAAACAGTGTAAGTTCAAATACATGGCAAAATTAACAATTAAAAAAAAAATTATAAAATATATTTAAATATAAGGAGTAAGGAAGTTGTAAGTCCTTTTCCATCCAATTTTATTAAAAGGAAGCGGAATTCAGGTATTTGCAATGCCTAGAAGTTAAATAGATATATGAAAAAGAAGTTAAATATATGTATCAAAAACATCAGTAACTCAAAGGTCAAAACAGGATGATGGAAAACAATGAAGTTTTTCTCTTCTTTCCCCCCACAATTAGAATTTCGCAAAAATATGCAATGAGTCGTTGGTTAAACTATTATTTTGACTGGTAATACCATAACTTCCCGTAAATCCAAAGTTTATGTAAGGTAGAGCTAAGAAGAGTTTGAGACTTAACTATCTGCTCTCCCTCAGTGAGGAGAAAATGGGGGGGCGAGGGGGGAGGGAGAAGCATTTTATCTTCTGTTAAGGGGGTTTTACTCTCTCCCTTTTCAAAATCTTCAACAACTAACCTCACACAGTGTTAGCAACACCTCTACAAGCCTGAAAGCCTGGGAAAGTGCCAAGGAGAACCTGTTTCCTACTGCAATCATCTCATCCCATTCAAACCCAGACTCAGCAAAGCATTTAATACTCGAGGTTAAATTTCAGTTTAAACAGTTGCAACTAAATGAATGTAACTGTTCCCTGTCCAGGTTCCTTACTGTGTCTACAGGGAGAAAATCACGTATTTTATGGAAACAAAAAAAAAATGGAAGTCTTCCTTAAAAAAAAAAAAAGAAGACAGCAGGAGCAGCCATGAGCACAGAAACTGCCCATCACTTGGATGCACCCTCCAAAGGCATCCACCATTACATAAGAAACAGAAGGTATAAAAGGATCCAAGTGTCAACAGTGTCAGTACTCAAACTATGGTTAAATAGTCCAAAGTCTCATCAATTTGGGCAAAATTAAAGTTGCCAGGGCTTAATAATATGTTTTAATTATATTCACTTGGGAAGTAACAGTGCCTCACTTACTATAGTTGGATAAATAATAGTAATTACACATTTGGTTAGAGAAAAACAAATTTTCTGATATTGTGTGGTTGTAGGTTGAACAATTGATTGTTTTAATCACAGCAATGATTTTTTGTTTCCTTCTTGTAGTGCAACATCCCTCAGCTGTGCAGCCCACACCTCTGACCCACCTGGGGGCTCAGGAATGGGGCCAGGGAGAAGTCAATCCCAGTCAGAACTCCGCTACTGACACTGCAGTGTTTGAGGTGCAGGCAATTTGGAGCGACTCATCTTCAAAGTCAGCCACAAAATAAGACAGGTTTGATCATTTTCAGAGGTTGCGTTAAGGCACTGGCAGGTTCGGTACTGTCTGATACACAGGATGGTATTTACATTTTCATACAGACACCAAATAAATAAAAGTGACCCATTTTAAAAATGTCTCTGTTATGTTGCCAGATCTGACAAAGGAAAAATATACTGTCTTTTTTGATATGATTGTTTGAAAAGAAAATCCACATGCTTTGCATTTTTTAATTAGGATTATGCTTTTATTTTAAAAAAGTAATCTTTTCTGAGATAATTTATATGGGAACTATCCTTTCACTGTCTAGACTCAAATTACAGAGTAACAGGGATGTTCTGTGGCCCATCTGAGGCTGCAAAGGGTGTTCTCAGAGCACTCTGGGAGTCACCTGCATCCGCAGCTGAGCACTGGCCACATCACAAGGGACTCTTTGGCACTCAAAAATGCTTCTTCCAAGCAGAACAGAATCCACAACCAAGTGTTTGCTCACGGGTCACTCCATTAAAACTCAAATAGTGAGTAATATGGGCCTGAAGACCACAGAGCAGGACCTGACCTCAGAGGCCACATGGAAGGCAGCACACTTGCAGCTGCTCGGCCAGCCTGTGAGGGATGGGGAAAGACCCTTGGCATTGCTAGAGCTTCCTTGCTTCTATCCATTTATTTGCTAGACTCAATATCATCTGAGAGCACATTAGAATTTAATTTCCCTCAGTTTTAACACGCACTTCTTTTAAAAGAAAATCACATTTAGAAAAAGCCCTCTGTATCTGGCGCTCACAGATAAGATCTCAGCTGAGCACACGAGACGGCTCCACTCATGACACCATGGCTTCCCCCCCAAACATCAATACAATCTCCCTGCGAGTGTTTGATACACTCCCAACACCAGTATGGCTCTCACTTGAACCCATGCAAGGTCAGTAAACAAACTTCTCCAAGTAATATCCTGCCCAGGCAGGAAGCCACTGGGAGGCAGAGAACCCACCCAGGCAGTGTATTTACAGACATTCTGAGGTATATGTACTCCACTACTGCTGAGTGGCATGAGGATGGGAGCACTGATACCCAACAAAGCGGTATCCAAGAAAAGCAATGGTCAAGAGTTGGAAACAGTGGCAGCACAGAAAAGTCACCCAAAATAGACATTCTGCAGATGGGCAGCAATCTACCTGCACGCTTACGTGTTTTTATATTTTTGTATGGTTGCCTAGGCTGCACCCCTTGTTCCATAGGAAAAGAAGAAATATTTAAGCTTATTACATTTCTAGTTGTCAGAATACACAAAAGAATATTCCGGAATAGAGATTTAGGCCCCCATAGAAAATAAACTGAGTACAAATACCCCAAAACATTTTGATTCATTAAGCCTCAAAGAGAAGCATTTGTACAATCCATTCTGGATAGAAATTCAAAGATACCATGTGAAAGAAGTCAAGACCTGTCAGCTCATACTGAGAAAGCTGAAACAGAGGCGATTCTCTTATTATACACTCTATGAAATATTTTCTTCCTCTGAATTGTAAAGACCTGTCAAAGTATTTTTTCTTAGCAATACCCAACTACAAATATCCCACATATAAAATATGTTTTAAATACTTAAAACATATCATATATACACATACACCAGTGAGGTTTTCCACAAATCTCTATTGTTCCAGTTACTTTTAATGTCTCACACAATAGACAGATGCACAAACCATTTTTCTCTTGCTGTACAGCCTCAAGTATAATAAGCCTTTACGGCCTGAAATATGAGCTTTTAACAACATCTGTGCAGTTAGAAAATATAACTCAGCTTCCTAATCACTGTTGGGAGTAAAAGTCTTTTCAAAAGTACTACCTATTGTAAATACATATTAGTGGCACAATGTTAAAATGATTATATTTTTATTTAATTACAATCCACTCTACATGGCAGTTCACGTAGCCTAGATCACAATTAATCTTGATTAGCAAAACCTGCAGCATAGTACAGCTCAGAGTAATCAGGATGATTGCACAACATACAATCTTTATGTTTCTGTTTTGTCTCCACAGTGGTTATCAGACACTTATCAATTTTCTAGCCCGGAAGAAAGTTTAGACAGGATGGCAACAGGGGACCCAGCTAACCTGAATGCATTGCACTCGGGCTGCAGAAAAGCCATAAAACCAAACAGATTGATCTTGCATGGGGTTGGATTTTTACATATTATGGAAAACCTGCACTGATGGAACCGATAGAAATTGATTCTTTATGAAGAACAGCAAGTTTTAGTACACTGTTTAATTTAGATTATACTTTTCCCTAAGGATCGTCAGTTGCTGGGGGCATGTTCATTTTATTTACTTCTTATGCCAAATACAGCAGACACTTTTACTAATCATGGCTCAGCTTGATGTTAATGACAGCAGGGCAGGTAAAAGAAAGAAATCTTTGCAAAGGATAGGAAGGGGGAGCAGAGACTTGGACCAGGTAATAAAAAGTCCCGAGCAAAAAGAACAAAGAACTGGAACTACAGAGATAGAAGAGCCAAGACAAAAGGAAGGCAAGATGGAAGAAGCTGGAAGCGAGCAAGTGAAACACATGCAATTCAGTAGAAAGTGGCAGCAAAGTCTTGACCAGCCAACACTCATGCCCTCCCATAGTCAATAACTGAAAATACTCCCTTTATGTACTGTACTGGTTAAACACATGGATTATCTCCTGTTTACCTGCATGCAAAGTGAGACTGAGGGAAATACTCTTCTATGTGTCACACCATTAGCAGAGGTTCGGGCAGCAGAAATAAGCCCTCTCTAACCAACTGAAGCCAAATGTGGTTTCCAGTTTGCATTTCACAGCCATAAAAAATTACACTCAAGGAGGAAAAATACTTATAAACTACTATATGGAAACTTAAAATGTGCATATAAAGCTTTAATTCTAGCACTATTTCATATGAAATGCTTCATTTGGTTCCTTAATTATTTTAATCTTATTCTGTAATTATTAACATTCTGCATGAGCATCTGCTGTTAATTTACACATACAGGTAGAGTTTTTTGAGACTCTGTGAAGGAGGCAAACAGACAATAAAATCAATAGGAAAAGATTAATTTTACCCAAGTCTGAAATTTTCGGGTGCATATATACATCTATACATATGTGATGTATCATGAAAGAAAAATACAAATACCTGTTCTTGAAATCAGAGAATAAATGTGGTGTGAGTATATTCTTTTGTGCCTATTCCAAGTTACCTTTGTGAGCAATATTTTACTCATGAACAATTTATATCCTAGATGTGAAATGCCTCGATAAAATTCTGTATTATTTTTTAACATGGCCCAACAATAAAACAGCACTAAAAGCATCGTCTCTCCTGCCCTTACTGCCCGAATTTCCAGTAGGAGTTCTGCATTTATAATCTAATCAGCAGGGTCAGTGAGAGCCACTGACCAGGACACGGAAAGAAACATTTCGGGGGTTATATAATGACACCTTAACATGCTTCTTGTTAATCAATTACTGCCATTAGCAAGCATCTGAAAAAGGAAGACTTGAAATAACTCTGCAATTAGGCAGCTAACTACAACTGTCAGGATGAAAAAAAGAAAAAAAAACCAAACAACCAAACAAAAAACCAACCACCTAAGGAAGTAGGGAAAGAATTAAAAATCACAGTAAAACAATTACTCCACAGATGTTCAAGACCCCAGCAGCCTGCTAACTTAAAGCTATGTAACTGTGTTAGCAATTTCAAGTTCCGAGAGACTGCCATAGTGGTGTCACTGCAAATAATATAAAACAGATGTCAAATGTTTTCCCAATATATGCATTATACACTATGTACGTTCCCTGAAATTTCATTTTTATAAATTTATCCTCTCACAGTATGTCATTTAGATTTGTTTAATTTTTAGAGCTTTTTGACTTTCATCCTGCCAGGAAGAACAGTTTTAACCACATATGAAATTCTGTGTGTAAACATAATTCTTGCAATGAAGCAACTGTTCCATTGGATAGTGTAGTTCAGGTCTGTGCATACAAAAAAAGAAACCACACTACAGAAGTGTTTAACAGGTTTTTTTGCTTTTTATTTTGCTAATCCTAATTAATAAATTGATCTAATAAATTTCATTCATGTTAATTACGTAATTAGAATTAAAACTCCTCTGACCAGGAACTTCATTTCTGTAAAGAGCTGATCTCACTGGCTGTGCCCTATAAATGATAATGACAGAGTGCAACTATGAACAGTGACATTAGAAC
>JAOXXN010000395.1:12731526-12747070 GCA_026770055.1 Myrmophylax atrothorax | reverse complement strand
CAGCATAGCAGGCAACTACAGTTCTGAATACAGAATGAAAAGAAAGAGCTCATTTGTTTGTTTGTTCCACCAGAAAACACACATTTTAGATGTATCAAAGTTTACCAATAACAAGCTATTATCACTACTTACAACAGCCATTTAATCCACATGTGCACCTCCATATGCAACCTTGATTTTATTTAAAATATATCCAGTCAAATACACCATATTAAACTGTGAGACCAACATAAATAGTGTAATATTTGCCTCTATATTGCTTTTAAGTTATTATGCATAAAACTGGACTAGTTAAAACTCCATCTCAAATTGCATTACATGCCATGTTACCAAGCAAGTAATTTGCAAATTGTGCCACCAAGCACTAATCCTTCCCTGAGGAACTTTCAAATTACTCTGTTCCTTTAGGCACAAAGGCTCCCAAGGCCATGCTCCAATATCAAAGCTACCAGACAGCACCTCTTCAGTGCCCTACAGCTCTAAAGCCATGAAGCCCTTGGGGACAACAGATTTTAATATCTGACATAGTCTAACAAAGTTTCTGTTTATGACTAGAACACGACTTTTATTTTAATCTTAAGTACCAGAATAATTGTGAGATATGACATAGAGCAAAGCTGAGGTAGTCCCAACTTATTCAAGAGCCACAAACTGACCATTTCAAAAAAATATGGCAAAAAAGATTGACATCAAATTGCAGCTGAACCAGGACCCACCCAAGTCCCAAGTAAAATTTGAGGGGTTTCAGTCTATAACATTTCACCAAACTCTTGTGATTTTAATGCAGAATTTCATAACAGAGGTTTTAGCTTAAACCCCAAATACTTCAGTTTATGAAGACACGTTCTCATGCAGCATCACAAGAATGATACTCTCATAATAAACTTTTAACAAATTCCAAGGATTTCTAAAATTGAATTTCTTGAATTTTCAGCACTTAAATCATGATCTTTGTACATTAAGGGAGAGCAGAACTGAAGCTCCCATGACCTAGCACAGAATTAAATGACAGATTTAACTTTCATATCCTTAAGCAGAACCAAAGCTCTAAGTCAATAGATAGCAAGTTCCTCCAATTATTTCTGTACAGACCCACGTCAAGATTTCTCATTTTGACACTTCCACATCTGACATTAAACACAAGGTTGTGGCTGTAAATCAATCCTTAATGTATCCTATTGCATCCATTCAACAGTATTTGTGTAGTATAAAATGATATCATGTACAATTAGAATGTATATCATATGCAACTCTTCAATCGCTGACTCAACAGCAAGATGGTAACTTACAAATATTTTATGGTATTTTACAGTGACTATAAAACCACATTATGATTTCCTTATTTTTATGACTCTAAAAAAACCTCAGATTTGTTTTAAGCAAATGAAAATGATGCTCCCATAGGAAAGTACATCTTTAGTTTTTACAACATTCCATAACACACAAGATGTATAGAGGGTTTATTTAGCTTCAGAGGCATATTTTGACATCATGAAATTTCCCATCTTTGGCAGTTGTGAGTGACTGGAATTAACTAATTTACTTGGAATTAACATAATAACTTAACCAGATGGTATGAGAGTTACAGTTGATGAGATCAATGACAATAATGTCACCAAGTCTGAGCATCTGACCTTGGCAAAACAAATATTGCAATATTTACAGTTAAAGAGGCAGCCAAATCTGTAAAGAATGGCTGTTGGTAAATTGTATGAACACAGAGCTTCTCATTAAGAGAATACGCTACTAGAGAAACTGAATGTTATCTTGTCACCTATTCTATAAAGCTTCCTCCTCCATGAAAAATATTTTTAATATGCATTCCAACCAGCATTCATTTACATATATGTACTAATTTTCTCTTTTATGGGTCCATTTCTAGATTTAACAGACATGAAGATAATTGAAATTTTATATAGCACCCTAAACAGAATGTAGGTCATGCACCAATTTTAAAATTTTTATAAACCAAAACTACAACTAGGTAATATGCATCTATCTTTTTATTTATTGCAAATAGTTAAAAACATACATCATTAATGTATTTTTACCCTAAAGCTTTTTTGAATGCCCAAATAATTTCCCAATTGCATCTCAAAATTAAACTCTTTAGTTTTCATCTCTATACCCCAGGGCTTTACTGCACAACACAACATATTTTAATATGGTTAAATGCTACTGATGTTGCAAAATGTTATTTCTTATTGAAAATGGTCATTAATATCACTTCATACTTCAGAGAATATGGTAGTAATTTGGCAATAAAACACACTATTATCATCGTCTTCTAATAACTTGAAAGTGTTGTAATCCTAGGGCCCTAAATGTGTTATGGAATATTATTAGAACAAGCACATTCTGGTCATTATTTAGATGGGAACATTTCCCATGTCTCTCATACCTCATTCAGTAATTGCACACTCCTGCTATAATTAAATCTGCCCATTTTAAATTGTCCGTAATATTCCAAGGTTCATTTCTGGTCCTGTGGGACACATCATTGACTCCATTTCGGGCATAACACACTTTTAATGATGTATTTTAAATTGTTTATTTTTATTTAAGCAACTGTCTAGAATAATAATTTGAAATGTCCTGAATTAGATAACCCATTTTAAAGTGGGGGAAATGAAAAAAACAGCAGCAGCAGCTTCCTAAAAATATAAACCAAGAGTGAAATGTCTTTCCCTCTTGAAGTGACTTTACCTATTTGTCCGTCACTAAAAGTACTGTCTTCCAGGGAAAAAATGTTGCTTTGAGAAGAACAGCATTTACTGGAGACAGTCAGAGTCACAGGAACATAAATGCTCTCTCCAAGGCTTGGCCAGGAGCCTCCCTGCCAGAGGCACAGGGACACAGCGGCCACCCCCTGCATCCTCCTCAATTCAGACCAACATGGCAAAACAAAGCCTGAGTGAGTGAAGGTCTGAAATGAAGAAAACCTACAGCTGCAACTCTGTATTTAAACAAACACCTAACCACATCCAAATGTAAACTGTTCACTGCAAAGAAAAATTTGAAAATGTACATGTTTGAAAATGCGTATATTTTAAAATGGATATCTTGCAAAACTGGCGTCACTTAACAGTGTTAATACCAGCAGTGGCATCATCTGGTCGGTCTATGAGGCATCCCTGTCCTGCTCTGCCAGAGTCTGGACAGGAACATCAAAGGACAGCTTACTGCTGCCACATCTCAGCTGAAAGCAGCTGTTAAGCCACTCCCATCTAAATAAACGTCCACACACAAGTCTCACAAGGGATTTGCACTGGATTTTGTGCACAAATAAACTGCAAAACTTGCACACACCAGAAAAATTGTGGGAAACCCGTAAGCAAACTGTATTCAGACAAAGCTAACAAGTGAGCCAGCTCATCCACTTGGCACCCTCAGCTGAACTGTGCAACACAAGTCTAGGATACACCTCACCAGAACATCAAAAGTTTTGAAGAGTGTTATCTGGATTCACTATCTGTTGTGACAACATAAGGAAGAAAACTGCATTTGTATTTAGAAAAAATAACACTTAAAGTATTTTCCAAAGCAATGTGAAACATATAAATCCTTGACACACATAAAATACTGAAAGAAATAAAGAACTAGAAGGAAAATCCCTTAATCAATAAATACAGAACTGTTTACTGAAATGGGAAACAAACCATTCCTTGTGCCTCTCTACAATCTTCAGTATTTTAAAAATGCACAGAAAGAGAAGATCCAGCAGAAATATTTTGCACTACATTTCTGCTACACAAAAACATTTCAGGGCTCAACAAAGCTACCGAGAGAATGAAAAATCTTCTTCAGCTACCTGTCAATGACAAGAAAGCAAAAGCATCCAAGAGCAAAAATCCAAGGAAAAAGATGGAATTAAGTTAGTGATAAGGACAGCTTTTAAGATCTGAGAATTTAAACTCACATACAAACAGGAACTGCTGTGTTCAAAACATAGTAAATCATCATGAAGGAAACTGCAGTCAAGCACTCAAAAGTCCTTATACTTGTGACTTTTTCTGTACATTGTAAATAATTTGCATTCCCATTTACAGCTGATATTAGATATCCACTGAGAACACCTCAGTTACAGACTTACTGAGTTACAGAAAGTCTATCTCCACATTTATGTGCATGTGGATGAACAAAAGCTGGATGGAAGTCCCAAATACAACACCTACACAGCAGAGGGTATCCCTCCTTTTGCGATGTGCTACTCTCCAGGTGCAGGAGGAAGTTCTGTGTCACACCCCAAACTCTCAGATATTTATTTAGACACTTTCATAAATCTACAGTTTTACTTGTTTGCACCAAGTACAGTGCTGGAATTCAAGCAATAAACTTGCACTTGACAACAGCAATGCTCCTGTACCTTGCTGTTCTGCTGACAAATAATTTAGATATAAAGCAGTATTTTTAATTGTTAAACTGGCAGATGAAGGAGATAAACATTTTATAAAATTACCTTTGCACTAATACTGTTAGCACCCCAAATCATTCAGAATTAGTAGTCTTTGTCTTCCAAAAATTCTAATTTTTTTTTCATAATTTCAGATTCAAAATAGATTCATATATCTGATATGTCTCCAGTGGTTGGAAAAAGGGAAGAAGTAGAAAGAAGTGATTCAGAAACTAATAAAGGGTATCACTGGAAAATGTCTAGGAGTCCACAGATCAAGAAGGTTGAAGAGCCTGTAACAGCATCTTCCGAAAGAGAAAAGAGAAATTTGAATTTTAATCTGATTTTAATAGCTTAGACCACACTGTATGTTGTAAAAGCTTGTAGCATTATGTGTTGCTTTTACAGAAGTTAATCACATTTGAATCCTTTAAGACAAAACCAATACACTAGCATTACAAAAACCAGCAGGCCAGACTCTCCCTAACCAGTGTTTAAATACAACAAATAATTCCCAAATGCTTAGGGGAAAAAAACCGATCCATCAGTTACAGCCATTTGTTGGCATTTGTAATACACTTGTTGTTATCTCCTGAACAAACACTAAAAAATGCATTCCAGAAAAGCGCACCTATGGTTATTTTATCCATCTTCATTTATAGTGGCTTACATGTCTCTGAATATGCCACAGATTTTGCAAAATTTTAATTGGAAGTTAAAGCAAAGGGAAAAAAAAGGGGGCTTAGTAAATTCAGATATTTTATTTACTTAATATTTACTAATTTTCACCAATGAAAAATGAAGACCAGCTTTTCCATAATAAGCTTCTCAAAAAAAAATCGTATCTCAGTAAAAGACATACAGGTAGAAATATGGCCTCATCTACCTTCCTGCTTAATAGCAAAAGACAGCTGTTACTATTTCTAATATTTCAGAAAATTATTTGAAATCTAACAATTAAAACAAGTGATTATCAAGCCTTTCAGGCGGGGGGGGTAACACAAAACCACACCACAGAAAAAACCCTGAGTGTAATTAAAGAGAATGAACACAAGAGGTAGCTCGTGTCCCCGTGTTCTTCCATTCTACTCTGAAAGGGGGAAGCAAACAGAACGGCAAATACAGCTGCCACAAGGAAAGATGTGTTTTTAAAAGCAAGATAGAAATAAGAAAGTTTTCTGGCCCCAAGGCATTCATAGGGAGCAGTGAGTGGGTTATTCTGGGTGTACCTCTGTGGAAAGCACCTTGTTCACTGTGAGTCATTTTATAACAAAGCCCTGAGTTCACACAGAAGTTTGTTTTCATTCAGGTTGCGCTTTTTTTCCCCCCAATAATAAGGAATGCCATCTGCCTCACATACAACCCCAGTATTTTTGTGATGATCATTGCAACTTACTAAGCCATTTTTGTATGATAAATCCATCTTTGTGAAAGCACAATAATAATGATATTGAAGATGTAATTATAAATGCACAAGTTTTCATACTTGTTTTCAAATATGTTAATTAAAATCTGGCACAGTTGAAGAAAAAATCAGCTAAAAGGAGCGTGATGTGTATATATTATCAAGTAGACTATAATTATTACCTCTTCTTGATAAATATGTTCAGAAAATTAATACTTCAACACTGTGTATCTAATCATTTTAATCATTCTTTCATACAATGGACAAATCCATCAAAATCTAAAGAGGTTCACTCACTGTTATGTTTCTAAAAGTGCACACCAGGAACCTCCAAATGCTTCCTAATGACAATAATTAAGCACCTGGCTACAATGACCTGTACCTGTCTGTAGTTCGTTGTCAAATAGTTTCTCCCATTAATGACACACATGCTGGGAACAGAAAGAGAATATTCATTATGCACAATAACTCTGGGCTGCAGAAGTCTGAAGGGCTGGAGCAAACCTGCTGCCCTGACTGTCACCCCTCTGCAGCAGCACAGGCTCAGGCTTCAAACCAGGTGCTACACAACAGCTGTGAGAGCACCAAGCTGATGCTCACCTGCCCAGGGTAAATATGCCACAAAAAAGGGGCTTTTATAAAGAGCTTTTAGACTTGCCTAAAAACATAGAAGACCACCTTAATTTTTATACAGTTTATTTTTTACAGTTTACAGATTACCCCAATAGATCAGACAATAATGCCCAAGACCTTGGTAAAGTCATATTTTATCTTTTGCAAGAAAAGAAAAAAAAAAGCTTGTATGTTAATGCCACAGGTACGTTCCTAACTCAATCAAGATACAGTTGCAGGTGAATTATGGACAACAAACCTCTCACAAACACTAGCAGGATTGGAGCTCTCCCTAGTCAAGTAAGATGCAACATTCTCCTGAGTGTGTAAACAGACATAAACAAGCACACATACAAATTTCAGATTAGGATCTGTTCTTTGAGGTTGCATTGTTAGGGCAGACATGCCCCTGCAATGGCAGGATCCCACTTTTAGCCAACATTCTTCCAAGGAATGAATGCACTCAACATAAAAGATGAAATTATGACCTACCAGTTAATCCTTGCCACAAAACCAGTGCTACGAACTGCATAAAACTCTGCTTTGAATAACAGCTGTTCTTATCAAGAGATTTCTTATGGAATAAATGGAGTGAGGGAGATTTTGCCAATTGTTACTGCAATATGCAATATTCAGTGCCATAACAAATCACATCTTACTGTCATCTCAGTACCCAGTTCCCGCTCAGAATCTTTCAGTAACAGATCTCAAAGCACTTAATGTTTTATGTTGAAAAGCAAACTATCTATACAAAAGCATTTAATGCACAGTGTGCAGTGAACTCCACATGAGATTTCTATAGTATAAAATTTACCAAAGCATAATAAACCACAACTATACATATAAATACGTATTCCCTTAAAGGGGCACATACTGAAACAAAAAAAGGGAAAAATACACTATTAGTGAATATTTGAGATAAAATCCCATGCCACTTAACTTTGCACCATGTTTTTGAGGAACACATAAATGCAGCTAATAACTATACTAGTTCCCAATGTTTACTGAAAACAAAAAGAAGACCTTAAGTTTCATTCCTGATTTACTTACAGAGCTCATTAACTCTACATAAAAATGCCATAATTAAAATTTGAAATGGCAAAGAATATTGTAAACCAGCATCCTTTTCATAATCTGTAAATCTATTATATTCTACATTGCCTTTTTCATGCGCCCTTTTCAGGTGCTCTTGAAAACATCTGAAGCAATGATTCATTCCAACAATTTTTATTTAAATAACTGTAGTAGCTTTAGTGAAATATTTAACCTAAGCAGCTCAACACATTTATGTTTCAGTATAGCTGTAGTCACTCAATGGAAAATATAATTTTCCCGGTTTAATTGAGTGTACAGTACCTGTGACAGCCCTGACACTGATGTGTGAACTGCCACACTGCTAACATGCAGAAGCAGGTAATTCACCTAATGCTCTTACCCACCCAACATCCTTAAATGCTGATGTTTATTTGACAAGACAAACCAAAGGAATCTTATCCTGGAACAAGTAGAGGTTGAAGCACCAAAAGAGATTAAATATCAACTAGGGCAGCTGGATACCATTTCATTTTGGCCTGAACTCAAGCAAAACATAACACAGGTAACCTGACTGGAAAGCCAACAGAAAAGGCCCAGAGCGACAAGAGCCTTCAGCCAGGACCTGCATCACCCCCACCCCTTACTGGTTTTAATGAAAACTGCTTTGTTCCAGCCCCACCTTTGCAGGGGTTCCTTGGGCTCCTTTGCCAAAAGGTGCAAAGGCAAGCAAGAGGAGCCACCGGGATGGCTGAGGCTGAGCTCGCTACCAGCAAGGGGTGTGAGAAGGAATCAGACACAGATAACAAGCATGCTCCTACAACTTAATAATTTCTGAGAAACAACTCTGCAGCACTGGGTGAGATGTCTAGAGTAGGTCAAAAGCAAGGGATTTAGGCATTTAGGCACCCAAGACACTTCCTTAGGTTGGAGCTTTGGCAGCATCTGGGCACAAGGATTTTGCAAAGCTAACCTTAGCTCCACTCGCTAATCTGTTTATGCTCCCCCGGTGGTCGGTAACCAGAGAATAGTTCCACCAAACCACACCTTAGGGCAGCAAACTATGGCTGCTCCTTCAGCAAGATTCAGACTCAAAACTTGTCACCAAAGAACAAGGAGAGGAGCCTCACACCAGTTGCAGTCAGTCTTCAGGAGGGACATCACAGACTGACGTGTTAATGTCATATTTGCAAGTACCAGAACAAGGCAAAACAGACTATTTGAGAAGGTTTTAAAAGAATTTGTTTAATTGTGAACATTAGGAATTGTTTTGACTACTACAGATGAGGCACATTACAAATCACAGAATCATAGAATGTTAAGGAGTTGGAACAAACCTTAAGTATCATCTAGTCCCAGCCCCTCCTGCCATATACGGGGGCACCTCCCACTAGACCAGGTTGCTCAAACCTTATCCAACCTGGCTTTGAAAACTGCTGGTGTTGGGGCAAATATACTGGGTTCAAAGTGGATAGCAAGGCCAGGGAGGTACTTCTCACCGAGTCACTCATGCAATTACTCCAATATAATTTCATATACTATTTTAGATCTTTCCAAGTTTTAACAAAAGAAAACTGAATTAATGTAGTCCTCTTTTATTATTCACTTAGACCTGCCTATAATTAGCCTAGATAAAGGAGTACTCCACCTATCACACTGTATACTGAATACAAACAAGTGCTCATGTTTACAGTCAGTGAATATATTTCCATGCTGCTACATCACTAGATGGCAGGATCATCTCTCCATTTTATCAATAACAATTACAATGCACTGCAAGTAGAAAAAAAAAATTGCTTTCAGAAAATTCACACCAATGTAGAAAATCAATATAAATCTAAAAGCACTAAATAACAGTTGCTTAATAAAAGTCTGATGAATGTCATTCTATACTCTAACTCTACAGAGAAGGAACATCTTTACTCTAGCATGTAAAACACCTAGCAATAGCCAGTTCAGCAGTACAATCTTAGAAAAGTAGAAAGTAAGATTTATATTTTTTTAAAGATAAACATATAATTTACACATTCATTTACTGATACAGAAAGCTAAATGTTTCTCATGTACCATTAACAAATGAAATTTTTTTTTTCCAAAGAAAACTTACACAAAGAAGTAAGCATTACAAAACTTCAAACTGTGATGGAAAAATGAAAATAAAATTACACCATCCTATGCTACTGAGCACAGAGATGGTTTTCTTAAATTATAAACCGTAAGCATAAGATCTCAGTCCTTAGTTCTAACAGCTATCTCAAAGCTCATTACTCAGGACCTAAAATTGAAAAGGGGAGAAAAAACCCTACAAATCCTCAACATTTAACTGAACTCCGTTTCATCTGTCATTGTAATGCCCATCACACAGTACTCTAACAACCACACATGAAAGACTGTGGCAGACCAAGTCTCTACCACTCCAAACAGCTTAGATCAACCCTCAGTTTTGCCATCTGCTTCCCTCTACAGCTCATTTATAGTTCTGTCTAAGAACACAAGTCTCAGTCATCTCTGAAAAAAACTGCTAGTGACCTTCTACTGTTGACAATAAAGCTTGGTATTTATCCTTACCCTCTATTTCCCACCTTTATTTCTTTTTCCTTAGCTATAGACAAACTTCTCCCTTATTCCATGGCTGTTGAATCTTCTTTAGAGCTTCTGGAGAGAGAACTTGTCAAATATCTTTCAGAAATCCAAGTGAGAAATATCAAATGGCTCATCCTAATTCCACCAGAGTAGCCCAAAGAGATTTGTGAAATATGGCTTATGTTAACAAACAGGAATTGGACATGTCAAGCCTCCCCACAAGATCAGATTCATAAAAACATCTAAACTTAAGAAGAGCAATCAGTTGCAAAGTCTTCCTTCATGTTTGTTCCTTTGTCAACTCAGCCCCTGCTCCTGCTTACAAGCAGCTGTATTGTATAACAAAATCCGAGCTGGCTGTGCCACATTCCTTCTCCTCATTACCAGGGTGTATCATACCAACAATTTCTCCAAAACAGACTTGCCCAGAGTCACACAGGATGTTTGTGACAGAGTCAAAACACAGCCTGCCACGGCAGGAGTGGAACACCAGTTTTCCCCAAAGGTCCTCCAGTTGTTCCACTGACTTACAGGAAAGAAACCTGTCTACCCTCTCTCCTTCCACAGTTAGATCACTGAGATTTCCTTATACTATGCTTATATTCTGAACTGGAATTCTCTTTTGTAAAATCTAGGGATGTCTTACTTTCTTTAATCCCCTATCATCTTAAAAGATTTTATTCCAAAAAAAAGGGTCCTGTCTTAATTGTCTACACTAATTTACTGCTTCCAAACTTTTCCTATTAAATTAATTCACTGCGTTACAGATGTTGCTATTGATTTATCTACTTAACACATAATGAAGCAGAAGGTAAAACCAATAAAAAACCTTATTGCTTTTTTTTCTCTTCTTATTAATTTTGTCATGGCTCCAAGAATAGTTCCCACAACAGTACCAAAAAACCATATGCTTTTTCACTTCAGTGTCTCTGTAAAACCAGCTTCTAGCAGTAGAATTAAGAAAATAAGTAGTGATGGAAAGGTAAACCCCAAAACAAATTGAAAGCACTTAAATTAAAATTACTTAAAAATTAATATAACCAGCATTTTTTTTTAAGGGACAATTTTTTCTTCAGATTATAATTCCTGTGGTACAATTTTAGGATTATAGCAAAGAAACTTGAATCAAAATCAGCAAGTCTAAAGGTATTTTTTTGCTTGATCAAAGCATGAGACACAGCTGCTACATTTTATGAGTCCAACCTAAATGCTGATCTAAACAGTATGAGCTGAGACAAGCTAGGTCCAAATATGCAACAAATTTTCAATTTCAGGGTATGGGAATCATGAGCAATCATGCAGCAAAAGATTAATGTGTTAATCTCTGCAAGTTACCAAAACATAAATTTACTGAGTACATCAATACATACCTATCAACTTCAGGAGTGATTTAAAAGTAGCCTGTCTAGGCTCCACATCACCAGGCTGTTATATTTGGAAATGATTAAGAACAGGTAAGAGCAGTTTCAAATATTTATTTAACCTGCATTCAGTATCCATACTATATCTAGGAGGTCCTATGGAAATCTGAAGGAAATACTGAGCTCTCCATAAGATAAATGCAATATCTTCAGAAGGGCTAGTTAAGCACTTTCTCTCCCAATAAAAGCAGAGTGAGTGCACACATAACAGCCTATTTTTTCTATTTTGGCAGACGAAAATACAGTTGTATTTTGGAAGCCATAAACAGGAAGGGGGTGGGGAAGGGGATGAATGGGTACAACAAGGTGGTTATCCTGATCTGTGAACCAGTGAGCATCATACACCAGCTCAGTAACATATTTACAGAACAATCCTTTAAATTATCAGCAAATACCCTCAACCCTTTTGCATCTGATGGCCACTCAAGAGACTGAACATGTCAATGGAGAGGAAAGAGCCAAGAGGCGGAGGACTAGACAGAAATGCCCTAAAGACCTACCCTGCTTTGGTTGTACCTTGCTGCCTACAGACACAAACCTTTAACTTGCAAGCTAGTTCAACAAGGATGGCTCCATAGCCACAGAATTAAACAGTTTACTATAGAGTTTATTTGCTTACTAAAGCACCACTTTATCATCTGTAGGACTAAAGTCTTGTGTTTTTACTGATTAGCAGATGTTAACTATTATTCTTTTAAGATGTATGACAGGGAAAAAAAGTTTAATTCCCTGTTCTGTAATTCACATGTAGCTGTTCAGGTGCCTAAATACTGACTCCAAGACACTAAGCCAAAGGCAATGTTCAAGTTATTTAGTTCATTTGCATCTGATTTCCATGTCTATATTCAGCCCACCTAACTTGTGATGGAGCGTGGAAGGAGGAAGAGAAAGGAATTCATTATAATCGTTATATTTCAATTAGTGAACGTATTTTTACATGCACAGAATTAGAGTTCAGTGAATAGTTTTATAGCAGCAAGCATCAACATTTGTAACAATTTGGGAAATCCTTGTCATTCTAAGAAGACAAGAAGCTATTCCACCATTGCTCTGCATCTGTTTCCCCCAATGCAAATCTGTCCATGTCCATGAGCTCCTGGCGGTGCCGATGCCCCCACTGCCAGTCTGTGAGCAAACAGCTGCAGCAGCCTGATAGGGAAGGGATGGGCTTCTCAGTCAGCATCTGCAGCGCTGGTATTGCACCCAACCAGTGCTGGAAAGGGAAACAACACTGCCCAGTGTCATCCATCAAAGCGGTGTGACAGCGACAAGAAAAGAAATATGTTCTCTGCTGACAACTTGTTTTAATGAAAATGTATTGCAATATTTAAAAAGTTTTCAAAGCTGACTTCCATTTCTGACAGCTGACAGATTTATGACAGCTATTTTGATGAAATATGTGCATCATGATTAACAATATTCAAAATAAAGGAATCAATGTAGTCTGCGCGAACGTGCCAAAGTACTAATAGGTCACTCAGTAAAGCAAGGGCTACAAAAAGAATCTAAGGCAGCTTCATAGGAAGGTATCAAATTTACAATATTTAAAAAATTGGAACAGACTTTAATGAACAAATTGACTTCAAGTGTGACAGACTGTGGGACACTGCAGTTCTCACAAGCACCAACACTTCATGTTTGATCTTGCTCTCAATAAAACCAGAATGAAAGCAATGAAAGACAAACAAACAGTAGAGTTATTACTACCTCAATTTTCTTGGGTTTTCTTTTCAGGAAACACAAAACCATTGTGTGTGTTTTCTTTGGTTTTGTGGGGTTTTTCTTTTGTCAGATTTTTTTTCAAGAATTAGCAGATGAAGTAGAAAACTACATTAGGAAAACTTTCCATAACTCATCTTAAAGATGATCAGCACAGAAACAACTAAAGCATTTTTAAGTTCAGAGTGACCTTTCTAACCATATATTTAAAGTATATCACGTACCACAGATATAAGTTCAAACCCTTGTGCAAAGTTTTTACTGATCACTAGGAATAACCAAAACCCTCATCCTGTTCTTCACTTCTTTAACTTCTTTCCAAATTTTGGTCATAAATTCTATCCTGTGCTTCAGCAACTACTCAAGGACAGATTTTTGAAACCATCACATTCCTACAGAAGTTTTGCCTCTGCTTGAACACAAAAACAAGAGGAAATGGAAGCCATTGTGCAGCAGGGAAACCTGACACATTTGCCATCATAAACAACTCACACAACCAGAATGCTGCAAGGAATGGCTACAAACTCTTCAGAGGGGACAGGCAAGGAACAACACATGGTGGGACAAGCCTGTATATGTTAGGAACAGTTTTGATTGCCTAGAGCTAAATGATGGTGACACTAAGGCTGAATGTTTCTGGGTAAAAATCAGGGGGAAGGCAAACAAGGCACATACACCAGTAGCCCCGACTAACTGGGGAGAGAGGTGCCATGTGACTGGAATTTGGCAAATATGATGTCCATCTACAAGAAGGGACAGAAGGAAGATCTAGGAAACCACAGGCCTGTCAGCCTGACTTTGGTGCCGGGGAAGGTCATGGAGTAGATCCTCTTGAGTACCATTATGCAGAACACACAGGACAATCAGGAGATCAGGCCCAGCTAGCTGAGGTTTATGAAAAGCAGGTTCTGCTTGACCAACCTGACCTCCTTCTATGACAAGGTGACCACTTAGTGAATGAGGGAAATGCTGTGCATGTTGTCTACCTAGACTGTAGTGAAGCCTTGGACACATTTCCCACAGCATTGTCCTGGAGAAAATGGCTGGTCATGGCTTGTATGGGTGTGCTGTTCACAGGGTAAAAAAGTGGCTGGATGGCCAGGCCCAGGGAGTGTTGGTGAATGGAGTTACATCCAGCTGGTGGCTGGTCACCAGTGGTGTCCCCAGGGCTCAGTACTGGGGCCAGTCCTGTTTAATATCTTTATCAATGATCTGGAGGAGGGGGTCAAGGGCACCCTCAGTCATTTTGCAAATAACACCAAGGTGGGCAGGAGTGTTGATCTGCTGGAGGGCAGGAAGCTCTGCAGAGGGATCTGCACAGACTGTATCAGTGGGCTGAGGCCAGTGGTATGAGGTTCAAGATGGCAAAGTGCTGGGTCCTGCACTTGGGTCACAACAACCCCACGCAGTGCTACAGTCTTGGGGAAGAGTAGCTGGAGAGGTGCCCAGGGGAAATGGAGCTGGGGGTGCTGAACATGAGCCAGCAGTGTGCCCAGGTGCCCAAGAAGGCAAATGGCATCCTGGTTTGTACCAGCAATAGTGTGGCCAGCAGGACTGGGGCAGTGATTGTCCCTCTGTACTCAGCACTGGCAAATCCTGAGTATTGTGTCCAGTTCTGGGCCCCTCACTTCAAGAAAGACATTGAGGTGCTGGAGCATGTCCAGAGAAGGGCAATGAAGCTGGTGAAGGGTGTGGAGCACAGGTCTTATGAGGAGGGGCTGAGGAAGCTCAGGGTGTTTAGCCCAGAGAAAAGGAAGCTTAAGGGTGACCTTATTGCTCTTTACAACTACCTGAAAGGTGGTTGTGCCCAGGTGGGGGTTGGTCTCTTTTCCCAAGTAACAAGAGGAAATGGCCTCAAGTAGCACCAGGGAAACTTTAGATTGAATCTTAGGAAAGATTTATTCACAGAAAGAGTTATTAAGCATGGAAACAGGCTGCCCAGAGAAGAGTTTGATTCACCATCCTTGGAGCTATTTAAAAGGTATGTGGATGTGGCACTTAAGGACATGGTTTTGTGGTGGACTTGGCAGTGATGGGTTAATAGTTGGACCTGATGATCTTAGAGGTTTTTTCCAATCTAAATGATTCTTTGATTCTACGATTCTAAATCTGTAATATACTATTTTTGCTATTTTCTTTATTTATCATTTCTTGACATCTAATTAATCTGAAAGACAATTTTCACAAGATTGACAAGGAAAATAACAACTTGATCTTTTAAACTTACACCACATGAGACATCTCACTATTTCTGACTATACTGAAAACTAGAGTAATAAAGGCTGTGGGAGAAAAAAGAAAATTAAAACAACATCTATTTTCCCCCAAAGAAATTACTCTAGAAGAAAAGCTGTCACTCACAAATGTTGATACTATTTC
>JAOXXN010000395.1:12712412-12729858 GCA_026770055.1 Myrmophylax atrothorax | reverse complement strand
CAGGGGATGTTCTAAAAGCCACTAATATCACAGTGAAAATTACAGTCTACAAATCAAAAGAACATAAGTGTTTAAACTGAAACATGTATGAAATCAGACATTTCCCACTGGATTTCCCCACGTTCTATTACCTCCATGATCAATTCACACTTCAACTGACAGAAGTTGCTGAGAAAGAAAACATTACTTGCTTTCTATCTGAGAGCTATACTTTGAGCCAGGGGACATATTTTTAGATAATTAAAATTAATTTTCCTTTCTTTTTGTCAAGAAACATTAAAATCACCCTGCTGTAGAGCAAAATGCTCACTCACTCCTGCACAGAACAACAGAGGGCAAAACTTTGTTGCTATTACAACAGTGACAACACATTAGTTGGAAATGAAAAAAAATCCTTTTTCATTAGTAAATTCTGTAACATTAAAGCATAACTTTTTCCACTAGTATTAAAATGGAAACAAAGACCATGCAGAACTTCAGTGACTGTTCAAAATACCTGTAAAAATATGGCTTATGTAGCACAAAATCCCAGAGTTTTACACCACACAAGGGTCATCATTTCACAAAAACACCCTCAGAGTACTTAAAACATACTTTTAAGTACTGAATGGTACTAAAACACTAGTTTTCTTTTTTCCATCTAGTTTATATGTGATGTGTTCTTTCCCCGCTTAACTGGAACAGAATGGCTAAACCTAGAAATGTATTATTGCAGCTGACAACAGTCTCTTTAGAGATGCATCATCCTCATTTCAAGGATATAATGCTGCACAATAAGCAGCAAGCAAAATACATAGGAAAGACAGTGGAAGTCAGGTAGGGATTTATTTAACAAGCCTCCTGCTTCCTTGTTAATCAGAGAACGCCATCAAGAATTTTAAATTAATAATCAGTGTGCACCAGCACTGCCTGGGTGCCAGCTGAAGTGGGTTTGTACAAAAGGATGGGCAGATCCCTCCTGGACAGCATTTGGAAGGTGAGGAAGGACTGTAGTCTCATGGTGAAGGCAGGTGACAGCATGAGTGTAGTTGGCATGTCCTGCCATATATACAAGGGAGATGCCAAGAAAGCTGGGCTTGTTTAGTTTTAAGAGGAGGCTAAAAGGGAAGATTGTTGTTGTCATCTGTGGCCTAATAGGAAGGCAGAGAGAAAACTGAGCTGGGATCTTCTGGGAGGTGACCCAGAATTGGGAGGAGAAGCAACAGTCACATTAATTGCAACACCAGGAATTCAGCTTGGGCTTTGGAAACACCTTTCCACCTTGGCAGCAAACACTGACACAGGTGCACAGACAGGCTGTATGATCCCCATCTCTGGAGATGCTGCGACCCAGACTGCACAGGCCCTGTTCACAGCAGGGGGTTGGACTTGGTGATTCCAGAGGTCCCTCCCAGCCTCAGTCATTCTGTACTCTGTGACTGTGTCATTCATCACTCTCCTTGGAGCATGCCTACATTTCAACAGCTGACCAAAAGCATTCCACCAAGGCAGGGTATTTCCAGTTGTGAGCAGTCTGGTCAATACACACAGAATCTCTCAGCTGAGCCTGCTGCATTTCGCCAAACTCAGGTCAGGACCAGCCTTTTGTGGGCACACACAAGACCAAGGACCTGCCTTCCCTCGCACCTTCTTTGCTCTCAGCACTGGGTACTGCTCTGCACCGGCATATCGGATGCCAGGCCAGCTGTTTTGCTCCCTTAGCTGGCACAGTTGGACCCCTGAAGGCCATCCCCACCCACCACCACTAAGGGATTGTCTTCTGCAATGACAACCAGAGCTCTGGCGAAGCAGCTCCTGACACACAGACTGCTCCTTGCAGCAGAGGCCCTGTCTCTACCCCTTTTTCCATGACTCCTGTCCTTGTTTTGTGGCAGGATTATCAGCACACTGACCCTGCTCATCATAACCAACAATTCCCAGTGCTGGAGCCAGGAAGAGGTGGGAAGCACACCCAGGGGAATCATGAGGCCACTCTCCTCCTCCGCACCATCACAGCCTTGGATCAGCTAAAATCTGTCACAAAGCCACACCTTCAGGAACCAAAAAGTGTGGTTAATCATGTTCATTCTTACATGAGCTATAACAACAATTACTCAGCCAGATTTTAAAATATTAGATCGATTCAGATCAGATGAACCAGTAAAGTGTCAAAATAGAAGCCTAATATTTTGCTTGTATTAAAGAAATCACCAATTAAATTTGAAAACCTCCTGGTAACATGGTGTTATTTCAACACCACAACAAAATATTTCTTAAGATGATATGACTGTACATAATGTCATAACAACTTTGAGGACAAGACACCAAGAGAAGGAACCCATCACCTCTGGGAGAGGGCAACTTCTCTCTCAGTGCACTGGAAATCAGCAGAGGAGCAAATGCTGCCAAGACACCACGATTTACGCTGCCTTAGGGAGCACCCTAATCTACCACATCTCCACAAACAAGCCTCAGTAAGAAAGGGAAAGCAGCAAGTCAAGGCCCATGAAGGTCAAGCTTCTCACTAGCATGCCACTCTGCTCCAATTTTACTCTATTTAACTGCAGGTGGGCTTGCTTCCTGAGCTACAACCCACCTTCACCTGCTAAGACCACAGTTTCAATAATAACAGCTAACCACTATGGTTAACAGCTTGCCGTGCTCCACAGGGAATGACTTTTGCTAGACCAAGTTTCTTCTAACAACCCAGCTGCCAGAGGAACCCACACGCTCTTATCTCCCAGTGCTCTGTTACACACATCACATGCTTTTTCTTTCTACATGCTTGTCTGGTTCCATTTTAAAAGAAACAGGATCACATTTTTCACAACAAACTCTGAGGGCTTGCACTTAAAGCTGACTTCCATCTCTCCAGAGATGGCATTTGAGATGCTCCAGAGACTTCAAAACAAGCTCTTGCAAAAGATAGAAAGAAAATCAGTAGAGGAAAAGTAATCATAGATCATGGTTTTCAAAAACTACATCTGAAAATTAATTATTTGCGATTTCTCTCCTTCCTATTTTTTCTTTACTGCTTAGTTAACAGATTACAAATCATTTGCTTTGCTGGTCCTATGGGTTTTGCTCACCAGACCTGTCACACGCCAGTAGCCCTACACCTGGCACATCTACTATATATGTTCTTTACACAGAGTTTAACATGGAAAACCATTGCTCCCTCTGACCAGTCCCCTCCCCTCACATCCCCAGTCTCCCTAGGGCCATTCTTCCACTCAGGGCCTCTCTCTAGTAAGAAAGCACAAAGAGTAACTCACAGGCCTTTGCCTGCTCTCAGAAGCTCATAACAAGGGATCTGGAGCACTCCTATTAACTGAGCCATATTTAAACACAGGGAGTGGAAGATTTTCTAACAACGCCCTCTTTGTGTGTGTTGTTCCACATCTGCAGTAGCGGACAGTGAACCCCACATGGGTCTGGAATTGCGGAGTTGGAAATAAAAGGGGGAAAAGCATTTGTCAGCTCAATTCTATGACACTCCCTGGAAGAAAAACAGGAATATACGTGAACAAGCCACAAATCTGCAGCCTATGCAAGCACTTTTTAGTCTTGTATGAGCCTGAAACCCTGCCAAGTTCCAGAATGTTGTAGCCAAAACACAAGTAGTTATCGGGAAAACAGTTTCAGATCTTAATTAATCCACTGAGACTCCAGTCCATGTCACAGTAATCAGTCAGCTGGCACTGACAAAGAGAAATAGGACTTGAGAGGCTCTCACAAAACAGCTAAAAATAGCACCGGATCTCTTTTTTATGTTCCCCTGCAGATAAGGATATTGCTCTCAACTTTTTTTTTAATTTATAGATTTTACTTCATTCAATTCAATTTGTTCTTCATTCAAAACATAAAACGAGGCAATCTGTTCTCCTAAAACTATCAACCATTCATGCATTATGTAACAGAACGCCCATACACCCGGGAAGGCCAACCTACAAATTCAGCAATGTCGTTTTTCAACTCCTATGACAGTATCAGCAGCCAGTGAAAGTAATTACCACGAGACTTTCTACCTCAGAACAGATAAGTCTAGGAAAATCAATGGAATAAAATACAGTGATCTGTACCAATAAACAACTTGTTGGGAAGATTTCTGCATTAGACAGGATATTTGATATTGATATTTTTGGGGTTGAAAACTTTATTATTTTCAATTTCTAGTAAGTTAGCTAAGCTAGCAACAACAAAAAAACAAACAAAACTAAACAAAAAAACCCACAAAAAAAAACAGCAAGAAAAGTGCAACAACTTTCCTTAAACACAATCACATCACATTAATTCAGAAAATATGACAAATGCCTTTTTAAAATGCTCTCATATTCTCAGTACTATTTTACCAGTGATTTAATAATTCTAATTTGAAAAGGGGGCAGGGAGTAGAAAAAGGTAAAAATGAAAATTTTACCACAAAATGAAAAAAAATAAATCAAACTCTGCAAAAAGGGGGGGTCTGCAATACAAAGGCCAAGGAAGGAGAAAAGGATTTTGTAGCAATTGTGATTTAGCGAGATTTTGAATGATATCAATCTGCCAAAACATTTAGAAAAATAATTCTGGCTTGCCTGCCTGTATGAGCAGAAGCAGAGTCTTGTTTCTCCAGGGAACCACCCAAGTAAAACCACATATATTGTGAGCAGCAAAGTCTACTATTGTCTGCTAAAATAGCAAAGACCAAAGCAGAGTTTTAAATGTTCTCAGATGTCAAATATCTATTAGAAAAATATATTTAAAAAAAAAGAGAAAGAAAAAAGAGAAAGAGACTCAATCACCAATGAATAGCATTTTTAAGTAACATTTCTCCTGGTGCAGTAACTGAGCTACTGTTCACTCAGTAACTCAGGCCTGGAACGAGCCTGCATAACCACCAGAGCTACACTGTGCTGAGAAGAGTTAGGTCTGGCTGGTTAAAAACTCCTCAGATTCTCCTAACTTCAAACCCATCATTTTCTTCAGTATTTCAAAAGTTCAACGGTAACAAATGCATTTGTGCTTTACGTTCTCCGGCATTTTCAATAAAGTATGTGTATTGCCATTGTGAGACGAGGGGGAGGGCAGAGGAGGTAAGAATGGTTTTGTCTGAATTATAATGATCTGAAAAACAAGACCAGGCTTGTAGGAAAAAATAACTTTCCTTACAGTTAACTGGAGCATTTAGAAGGGATAAAAATACATTCCTCAGACCTATCCAATACACAAAAGTTGATTAGAATGGGGCTTTGTCTAGAGTGCTTCATTTCAGCTTCATTTCACTAACATACTGTAACAAAGCCAAGGTAGGAAAAGCATCTTAAAATTACTCCTATAATTCTGAATCTGTGAGTACTGCAATTTAGACACATATCCCTGTGAACAATAACTTTTAGTAAAACAGTTTTTCTGGAAGTGACACCATAAAAAATTAAGTTGAAGCAGATGATTTTTTTTCCCTTTTCAACAGAAATAGAATCTAGATGATTAAATAATTAAACCAACAAGTATATATTTTCAGGACTTGTTCAAGGAACAGCTTGAAATCAGTAATTGAGAACATTTTTCACTAACCACTAGAGGTCACACAGTAACCATGGCAGCTGTCCAAAAGATGAGAGGATTCAAAACCTTCTGGTCTGGTAAAATCAAATACAGGGGTACCTCACTGACTTGCACCCACAAATGAAATTATTAAATTAATTTGAGTAGCCTATATTCTCAAAAGATCCAATGAAAATGAATGCTCAGAGATGTCGTTTGGTATTCTACATCTTCATAAAATTAAGATCTATGACTTTTACTGCTGAAAACCACATCCAGTAATGAGGGGTGGGGGGGTGGAGGGATTGCCAGAGCTTGCTGCGCTTTAGAAGGTTTTCCTGATTTCTTCAAATATTTTCTCATTTCAAACTTCTGGAACTTCATTTCAAACAAAAGCTATGCCTATAATTAATACTAAAGAATCACAGTAAGCTGGAATATGCTGAGATTTTACTAGTTAATGTCCTGCTATTTAAATAGACATTTTAAGCTTGCAAGAAGAACAGAAATAGTAATAAAAAAATATGATCCCACATACAAATCAAATTGATTTTGTTTTTAATATAATAGCAAAGATTACACTGGACACAATAACTTAAATTCTCTTCAATCTGAATGGATACATACCCTCAAAATTTAGGCACAGTTGTGATTGTCAGCGCCTGAGAACTATTTACTTGTGAGCAATTTGCGTACACCGCTAATGAAAATCTAGTCTATTTTAAAGCATTTGCAGAAACTCTATTTTCAAAGTGTTAAAATGCTTCATGTTCTACACATCTAATTACAAATTCCCTGTAAAGTTCATTTAAACACTTTTAAAAAGTACCCTGTGCACCCAAATGCAGAATGAGAGATGGCAGTGATCCTATGCTTGCTCCTTTGATATTAGATTAAATTGGGGATCAGTACACAAAGATATTTCACGAACTGATTCACTCTTTAAGCCATATACTACAGTGCACTACTACTGCACTACATCTTCTCTTTGGAGAAATTTCATTTCATTTTCCCAGCTACAAAATAAAGACCTGTGTATGAAAGTTTTTTACTATGGCAGAGCAGCACTGCCAAGGCATTAAACTGCCCTCTAACCCTAAGAACTGGTCCCACCAGAACAGGTGCTGCCGCTGACTTGCATTACCTGTTCTGGAATAAGTAAAATATTTCACTCCCTAAAGCTCTCAGTCTGGTACATTTCAACATTAAAAAAGAAAAATAATAATAGTGAAGAGCAGTGGAACAGCTGTAATCTGAATAATATTTTCAAAAGTTTCAGCATCCAACATGTTTTTCAGCACAGCAGACAACACTACCAAAAGCTCACAGAAAGCATATTGCACTACAGGAGCAATTGCTTGAGACAAACCAGAAACCATAAACCATGTCTAAAAAGCAGGCAAGATGTAGGCTTTTCTTGCCTTAACACTAACACTGCAAGCATAGCTGGCTGTACCTGTACTCAGGTTTGTGTGTGTGCACATCCGGACCCACACACAGATCGCAAATCAGCACAGATTGTTTTGCACTTCATATTAACACAGCAAGCTTTACAATCTTGATAAAAATGTAGGAGGCAAGGATATTTTTTTGAGAAGTATCCAAATACAAACCTGTTTTTTCTGTGCCTGCCTTTTCTGAGCACCCAGTGTAGCTGACTTAAAGCTAAGAGACTTGGACTGTCTCCTAACTTTCACAGAATCTCTCCGGCGATCATATGAAAAAGACGACGACTTCTTTGTAATTTTCCTCTTAGGTGTGTCTGCCATTTCATCCGAAGTATGGTTACCTTCCAACAAAGAGCGTCCCAAGAAAATAAAAACTCGGTATCATCAAGCTTCCACCAAGCTTATATGAAAGTCTTCAATCCTACAGAAAATGGAGCAGCCTACAAGGAATGGAGCCCACCTAAGAACAATTTCAGTTCTTCCAACAGGCTGTACAAAAGACAGAAGGCGATGGTCCTGCAATGCTGTATGTCACGGAAGAGCAGGTAGAACTCCTCCTTGCTGTAGAAACTCCAACAGGCTTCAGCAGTGATGCTAATCTGAAAACATAGTGACTGTGCTGCTGAGCACGCGAAAGGTGAACGGGAGGTAGTTCCCTGCACACCAACAGGGTGTGGAAGTACACCAACAGGGTGTGGGGATGAAGCAGAAGACTTTGGGTTCAAAGCATCTTCTTAACTCCTTCCTTTCTGGGCTATTGCTAGGAAGGTAACTGAGAAGTCAGACTGGTGAAAGCTCACCAAAAACCACAGAACTATTTTCTTCTCTTTGAATCCAAGGCACTTTCTGAAGCAACTTTAGAATGAGGCAGCTGCCCCATTAAATGCATTAGGGGCTCTGTTTTAATCTAATTTAAATTTTCCCTTTTCTCTCTTTGCCAGTTAGACTGTTCACACTGCCAGCTTATGGGGTACTTTGACTAACAAGTCAACTAGAAAGTACAGTCCATGACTATGTATGAATCTTACCAGCCTTCCTGGGAAATAACTATGAAATTACAGCACTCTCTTAAGGCCTGTTGGTATCAACAGGTAACACTAATGAATTTTCATCCCAGTGACAGTGCGGGAATCTTATCAGAGAGCTGAGATTGCAACTTTTGTATCAGGACTATGTTTAGGTAGGAAGGTTTCTCTTGCCTAATGTATTAGTCAAGGAACACTACAAGGGTGTAGAACACCGAGACTGCTGCTATTGATTTCCATTAAGCAAAACATATCCAGAGTGCAAAGCCCTACAAAGCTAACACTGAGATTTAATCCATGTTAAAAGACAAGGAGGAAAACTACCCTTTGACAAACTTAGGCCACTGTGCAGAGTCTTCTTCAGAAACTTATTTTATTCATAACACTATTTCACACACAAAACAACTGTGAATAATTTATACATGCAGGATTATCCATTACTATAATTAAGCTTTAATATGGGTCACTCCTCTAGTATATGAGTCTCACCACCTCTGTTAGGAAATATCTCTGAAGTTGGAACAGCATTTCTTTTAAGATCTGCTGATATCAAGGAGTAAGAGGGTAGTGCTAACGAATTCCCACAACCAACCTTTCCTGCAACTTCTTCCTTTGCTGTAGGATGAATAATATACCTCCAGGGCAAAGTGATATTGCTAAAATTAACCAAAAGCCATCAGAATGTTATGCATTTATTAGCCAAAATGGCCTCGATTCGCCACACATTTTTGTGGAGATCTACACTGTGAAGATTTAAAAGCACTGCTTCGTATCATCTGCAACTACATCTGTAATTATTACAGGATACAGAAAAACACATTACTAAGTATTTTTAGTACAAAGTCTCTCTTAATTGTGATGTGTTTATAATACTGTAGCAGTCACCATCCATAGCCACATATTGACCTTCAGTGTGACTAATATTAGACACTCTGGGACCATCATTTCAACACTTTTTGTGGTTTTCACTAAAGTTTAGATTAAACACTTTTTCTCACAAACTGAGATCCTACTTAAATTATCAGTTCCCATGCTTTATAAGCATCACCTTTTTTAAGAGTAAAACTAAGCAGACAATTCAGCATCATGTGTGCTTGCAAACCACAACAGCTCAAGAAAAAAAATATATCCTCCAAAACTTCTACAGCATTTGATAAAAATTACAGGTATTCTGATCTATCAGAAAAATTAAGGTCAAGGATCACTACTCATAATTATGAGTCTCATCCTGCTTGTTAGCACAAAAATAAATACTGACAATTAAGACTGACAAAGGCATAAATAAACTTGAAAAATTCAGCTGACTTTGTATCAAATACAAGGTACAATCCTAATCATTTCACTTCAATATTAAAACATTAAGCCTAAAACAAGTGTAAGAAATGTAACGGGAATGACTAGTGTTAGTGAAAGGCTTTCAGAATGAGAGAAAGTAAATTACAAAGGCAACTGAAAAGGATGGAAGTCCTTAAAATCGTTAAAAGTCTGGTTTATTCATATTCACAGTTCCCCTAAATACTAGAATCTGCAACACTCAACACATTTTGAAAACAAAAGGTAGTATTCTAAATACAAAACGTATCTCCTTTCATTTACTTTGATAACGAAAATTTCAGTTTCATTTGATGTCCCAGATTTTGCACTGAAAAAGACAAAGAACAATTCCTCAGTGTCACCTTTGATTCTACAGTCATCTATAGTTTGCTTCTTACAACCTCTTTCAAGGCTGAGATCTTGGTCCATTTAGACACTGTTGCTAGAGAAGCCTTTAATCTATGCCTGCAGTCAGTGTTGGCGTTTTCTCTGTGCTTTTTGTTATTTCTACAAAATCTTTTTTGTCTGCTTGGTTTGTGGCTGGAGGAAGCAGAGGTCTCACCACCAGCACACATAGCAGAAAAATCCCACCACCCGTTCCCTTCTCTACCCCTTACTTCACCACAGGCACCACTGCAGCAGCTCCACAGCCATGGACACCTTCACTGCACTGAAAAGGAAGGTCTCAGCCCTCTCATGTTCCCATTCTTCCTGTTCTTCCTTCACACCTCAACCACTCCCAGCAGCACAGTGTTCTCCCTTTCCTTCTCAGCTTGCCAGACCCTTTGTTGAACTAGCCATGTTCACAAAATAGCAGAAAAATAGTCAGTTATTTTTGCAAGGAAAAGTCTTCCACATTTTAATGAATAAATCTGCTATGAGATGGGGTCCAAAGAGTGCCAGAACCCACATGACCTAAGAGGCAGGAGAGGGATGAAAATGTGGGCAAGATGCAGGCACAAGGGCAAACTGCTGGAAGCTTTCTTAGACCTGATTATGTCTCACAGAGCTGTACCTTGCACTGTAAGCCACTGTTTTCTGAGGTTTATTGCAAAATCAAAAATGTTCTCCCAAATGTAAGAGCTAGCTCAGAACACATTAGTTTGTGTATTCAGTTAAAGCAGTCTCTCTCTAAAAACACATCACCTTTGCCAAAATTGTATTACATCCACCATGTTGTTTGTTGTTTACTCCCTGGACACTTCTGAAACCCTCATGACCAGCACTCACCATCAACATTCAGCCTCACACACAATAATGGAATTTGTCACTACAATATCCAAATCCTCTTTCCCTTCTTTCAGAACAATTGCAAATATATTGAACAATACATGCTCTATTTTCCATCTTCCAACCAGTTACATACCCATAAGACCCTTCCTATTATTCCATGTAAAGTCTATGGGGTTTTTGACTGCACTAACCCAGTCACTGTTGCTCAGGTCTGTCTTTCTGCTGAGAACACAGGCATGAGGTATGACTTTCTTGACAACACTGTCATGATCTTCCCTGGTATATCAGATACATGCATGGGCCTGCTATACCTCAGAGAACAGTTTTTACTGAAATACTCAGTTTTCAGAAGTCAGATTTACCTGCAGCAATTCAGATCTCCATGGAAACTAATTTATGAATTTATAAATGTCACTTCTCTCCTACCCAGGAATTCTTAGTGCATTGATACAACTGCTTTCACAATACCGGAAAGGAATTGGAATGTTGCAATTTATCCCAAAAATAAACAGCAAATCATGAATGGAAATGCTGTCTTCACACAGCTAGAAAAAAAAACTAAGTGATGATGCAATTAATCATTTGAAGAACAGTGCTGAAAGAGGCAAAAAACTAAAAACTACAGATGGGAGACAACATTTAATTACATCTAATATATCTTAGTGATTGGAAAATGTACATTCTAATATTCATATATTATGCCCTATATTTCCTCAGTTCCATTGGGTTCAGTCTCATCCATAAATATTGTGACTTTAAAATTTAGATTATTATTAGAAATATTACAAGCATTTTAATTTCATTCTTTGACAGAAGATAATATTTCTATTTGTTACTTCCAAACATGTCTTCATTAAATAGCAGCTGGGAATAAAGGCTCTGCAAATTAGCTCAGCTGGTTAGAGCAGGGTGCTGATAATGCCAAAGGTGTGCGTTTAATCCCTGTATTGGCCATTCACTTAAGAGTTGGACCCGATGATCCTTGTGGGTCCCTTCCAACTCAGAATGTTGTGTGCTTCTGTAAAAACTTTGATTTTCTACTTTATCAGCAACAGATCTGAAAATCGTGGCAATCTCAGCAATAATGAGTACAGAGTGTTAACGCAAGAAAACCTGGTTGAAATGGCCACATTCTGTTATTAATTTTTCACAATTTCAGTCAATAAAACAGTCGCTCTAAAAGGATAATTAAAATAAAACCTACTGCGAAACAGTAAATGAGATCAAGAGCCCACTGTTCAAAAACTGAAGGTTTTTAATTTTTTTAACAGAAAATAATCATGGAATTGTTATACAAAGGGTTTCTTTGCCAGTATCAATGCTTTCCCAAGCTTGGTGGGTCAAGTAGTTATTTTAAGCTGTTACAAGAAAAGAATGCCTTATGCTCAAAATGTGTTTTGCCAAGTCACTTAGGAGTAACAACAATTTTTTTCAAGGTCATCCTGTTTTCCTGGGATACAGGGATACACAGAACAAGAAGAGTAAAGCTACACACTCTGCAGAGATAATCATGGCAATAGCTGAAAATTAATCTAATAGAAAACTTGTGAGGAAAAAAGAAGGGCCTACTAATCATGGTATTGTAAATACTAAGAATCGTATTTCTCAGTAACTTTTTTGGCATTTTTAGGTTTTGCTGTCAGATTTGCTGCAGAGGACCTAGCTGTTTTTCCACTCACTCCAGGGTTTTAATCTGTTGATGGCAGAAACAAGAAGTACAAAAAGTTGTTGTTCTTCTCTACTCATGGTTTTAGGGTTAAATTCTTAATTTGCAGAGTCAGAGAAATCATATGCAAATTCAGTTGCAAGTTTACTTAAATGAGACAGAGACACCCAAATTTAGAACAAACAACATTTATTTGAGTATTCTGATTACATGCTGATGGAAATCTAAAGATAACACAAGTTTATCTGTGCAACTTTCATCAACTTCAAAAGCTGTTTAACATTTCAGAGAGAATGAACAGACATGGGATTACCAGAACCTCATTCTTTCTAACAGCATCCTGCTGTCACTGCTTTACCCTGAATTTACTACAGAAATGGGGTCTTGCATAATTGTCCCCAAAAATAAGAGTGACAGAGCAAAAATGAATAGAAGCAAGATACGTAATCACAGCTCTCCAGTCCTGAGCTAGCCTTTAACCTTAACATCATAGTGAATTTGCTCAAAACAGTCTTATTTCTGTGTTGGCTTCAAGTTAACATTTGTTACAACAAAATACAGTCATCCTTTCCAAACCCACATTTTGTGTATCACATGCCTCTCTAACTCAACAGAGCTTCCCAAGAGGAAGTAAACAAAACAACAGTACTATTTAGAATAGACCATCTGTTTTAACACAAAACCCAAAAGTTCGTTTCCTTTCCACTACACTGGGAAAACGTCCTAATACGCCTTCAAATATGCTCAAAGCCTTTTTTCCCATCCCTCTAGAAGCAAGCAGACACTAATATTAATAGCATCTCTGTAGGTCTCTAAAGGCAGATGCAAATGAAGCACAATTGATTTCACTGAATTTCAGCAGCAGTTTGCTTAGTTAATATAGCTAAGTCTAGATCAAGAATGTTTACAAACTCTGTTTCAGCACAGATAGATGAAATGAATCTCCATGCCATTCTCACCATCAGTATTCCACTCAAACCAGAAATTTCTTGTGTGTCTTCCCAGGAGATTCAAAGTATAAGTAACGAGCAGGAAGCACCAACACCACCCTGAACTTACAGTGACCTGGGCCAGATACAAACACCACACACACTGTGGTAAGCAGGAAACTTCACTCCAGGCAAGATCAAATCATATTCCTCTGGTTTTTATCTCTGCACTCAGTGGGCCTAAGTATGAATTATGCAGGATGAAGAGCTGCTTGAATACTTGAAAATGTTAAGTCAAGAAAAGGAAACCCATGCCTTCCTTAGTTTAGAGAAATAATGCCAGGCTGTAAATCTAAGCATACACCAAATTACAGTGGTTATTTTTGAGGACTAGTGTTGCATTTATTAGGACAATGATAAAACAAATTATAAGATGCTAATGCTTTTACAAGTCGCTAATCCCAAACTAGCAAAAAACTAATACATTAGAGCAAATGAATTTATGAGTAATTGACATGAAGTTCATCCCTACATTGTTTCAAAGTAGCTCTATTTGCCCACTGCTCACCACAACCAGTGGCTGTTAATGCCAGATCCTTGACACTCTCTTGGGAAGAAAAGCCTCTGATTTTTCAGGAATGTAGCTACACCAAATGCAGACATTTTGATCTCTAAGGTTTCCCACTGAGTAACAGTCTGAGCATTATCATGCAGGAAAAAGATACCTACAATTGCATACAAAATAATGTTTTTACGTTGCCTAAAATACAGATTACTGTTTCAGTGAGAATTCGGCTGGGAGCAAGTTATACTCATAACTGTACTTTTTTTTTTTATGATAGATTACACCACAATTTCCTGAATATTTTTTTGCCAGGGATAAACAAGGGCCTATGAGATCACAGAAAATTGTTCCATATTACACCCAAAGTGTGAGGATCACTGAAGTGTCTCTGTGCTTCAGTCCACCAGAAGAAAATATGGGGTTTTGTTTTCTTCTGCAGTTGGGGTTTTTCTGCTGCTGAGAATTTCTGCCTACTAAAAACTGAACTGAGGTCATCGAGTATGTTATCATCAAGTTGGAAACTTGTCAAGTTGACATATGCTTTTTGAGAGCCTTAAAGAGAGGGCTACTTCTGCAAGTAGCAGGAATCCAAACAAAACAGGTTGCTAACCTATCTTTAAAATATTGGTCTGATCACTAAATGCACAAGAAATCTGTTTTTTTAAAATAACAAAAGCAGGTTATGCAGTGGACTAAATGCAAGTTTAAGGGAGTTTTTTCTCTTTTATTTCTGGACAAGAGATATTTGCTATTCATCTGCCCAAGCTTTTCCATGAGTTTTCAAAAACATGCTCATATTAGGACTGGAATAGATGCTACTAGTTGGAAACAGAATCTTGTCTCCTGTAGTCAAATATTTTTCAAAAACAATAAGAACAAGTCAACCCATTTGTCTTCATGTATACACAGAGATATATAAATATAAAACCCACTAACATATTTCAATTGAAAACTATAGTAAAAACTGGGGAAAAAAATTGCATTATAATAAATTACAAGAAGTTTTCTAAGAAAAGAAATTATTCAAATGAGCATCTATAATTTTTTGTTTTAATTCTGTTATTACCATTAACTGCATTAACTAAGAGACTTCATGTGTAGTGGTATTGTGTAATATGAATGTCCAAGTTGCATGCCAGCTAAGTTAAAATGCATTATGCACTTTCTCAATGAACTATGTTAAAGGGCTTAAGAAAAGCAACAAAGGAACAAACAGCTTAGCAAAATCAGTATTTCCATGTAGTTTATTTCATGTTTTTCTCCTTTTTTTAAGGAGCAACAACACTGAACATCACAAATTACTCCTGAAAGCAACTGGCTAACGTTTACTCATCCATTCTGGTTTAGTAAGTGACACAAGAATAGCAAAATATAGGGGCAGAAGAAGCTAAAGAAAGACACCAGATACTTCTCTCATTCCATTCAGAACAGCTGCTCTCTATAAGGGTCTTTGTGTTTGTTATAGGACAGTACATTTTCACCATGGAGACAGTGGAATAGGAGTAAACATATTCTTCACATCACTTAAGAGTTTTATTTCACTAATGCAGTTGACTATACAGAGCAATAAATCCATCAAGAGGACAAGCTGGTCCTTAGCTGCTTTGCATTCGGTATTGTCTGATATGACACTGCAAAAACAATTATGGCATAAAAGCAACATTAAAAAGACATAAATTACATTTATCTCTGGAACTGATCATTCAGAACCATGATAAAAACAAACAGATTTTCAAAAGTACAGATGTCAGGTAGTCAGGAGCACAACAAACTCCTCTTCAAGAATGTAAGGAAGTTTCTCGTGAAAATGAACGCAATAACACTAAGGGTTCGGTTTAGCAATATCCTAGATAGTTTTGTCCCAATTTAAAAAAAAAGAGAGAGGGTGAGAGGGAGTGAGAAAGAAAGGCTAAAATTTAATTTTGAGCACAACTAATCCTACAGATCTAAGTAGTAAGTCAACTAAATGTTTAGACACTACCTGTTTAAATTCAAGTGTACATATACAAAATGTCCCCAGCTGGAGATACATTCTGAACTTTGTATTAATGAGACCTACATTAGATTCTACCAACACCAAACTAGTTGATACACTTGCTATGGAGGCAAAGCTAACAATGCAAAACCAAAGGGAACCAGGAAAGTCAGCTGTAAAACACACCAAGGGGAAATTGAAAAAACAATGACTAATGACCAAAATACTTGAAAAGAACCAAATGTGAAGGTCAAGCGAGAATGACTAATTCAAGGATATAAACCAGTACAGCACAATGCATGTTTATATTGCACCCTCCCAATCAATAATACAAGGTCCTTTAAAAAAAAGAAAATTTAACTCATAAGTGCCATCAGTAGAGATGAGCTTGGCAAACACAGTGATAAATACTACTAATTGCTAGGTATCTTGTCCATCTATACACCAAAACAATATTGTAATAGTGACTTTGCCTGCTTCAGTTGCAGTCAGTTTTCCAGCTATTAGTCACGCATATAAAAACACCCACAGAGTTTCACTGTGAGGAATTACCCCACTTGAAGGTAACAAGGCAAGGCAGCAGCCAAAGAATAAGGTCTTGAAGTCACCAGAATTCAACCTTCTTCTGAAGGTAAGAGCATGTCGGGAGCTAAGAAGTGCATGATCCAAATAACTGTGTGTATACGTATAGATAGATACATATATACACACATACACACATATATATATATAGTGACAACTTGCACCAGCCTCCTTGAGGCCTGTAAGCAAAAGCTAAACTAATCATGCAGCTGAGCACTTCAGTATGAGATAACCAACTAGAAGTTTTAATTAGCTTTTCATGAAATCTTAGCTGGGCACTATTTTTATGGAAGAAATTCCTGAAAACTCAGCACTGTTACTCTATACAGCTTGAGTAATCCCAACATTTCAGACAGCAAGGAGACTCCATGTCCCAAGACTCCTCACATAATTTTTCTTTATAAAGTCCTGGTTGAAATAACACCATCAATTAAATTTTGTCACAAGAAATAACTACAGGCAAAGTATCTATTTCTGAAAAATTAGCCTAAGAGTCATCATTTGGCCAGTTTTCAAGGAGTCTTCAGAGTGCCTGTTGCTTCCAACAGAGACAATTAAGTATCCTGTGAAGAAGTGTGGTTCTGAAACACATTTCCAGACTGAAATCTATATCAGGGTCAGATGCTCTCAAGAGCTTCAGCAAACACACAGGGCTTTCCAGAGAAAAGTGGTGTAGGACGTTACAGTTTGCCACAGTGTTTCTTACCTACCCTTTTGGAACATATAACTCAAAGATGCAAGTATCTATAACCTCAAACAAATAGCCAATAAACTTTTAGCTGACTGTGATCCAAATCTCTACTTTAAAAAGAATAAAAGTTAAGACTCAGCAGTGTATAATTATTGTCTCAAGTTCTGTGTAACTAGCAGTTCCTCCAAAAACAATTTTTTAAAAACAATCCAACATTCCACAGTTTAGAACCAGCATTTTTTGTGCACATATTCAACTGGTAACACAAAGCTTAGAGGTCAATTTAGATATTCTCTTTTTTGCATCATAGTTCCACTGGTTTTTTTGTTCTTGCATCCTCCTTTTCCTATTTGAACTGTTAAAGAATGAAAAAGGATGGGAAACCCATTATTTCAATTAAAAAACAACATGACAGTAACCAATTTCTCCCATCAGTCAAGCAAACTACATAAGAAACCTCTAAAACCTGTGCATGGACTCCCACTTTGGGACACATGCAGTAAAAGACAGAAC
>JAOXXN010000395.1:12695521-12710814 GCA_026770055.1 Myrmophylax atrothorax | reverse complement strand
TCTGTCAAGCAAACTATACAAAAAAAACCCTAAAACTTCTGTATTGACTCCCACTTTTGGCCACATATAGGAAACACCAAACACTGATATGCTGATGTGTATGCTGAGCTGCTTTAGTAGCTATTTGTACTTACACGGTCTTTGTCATCAGCTACATCACAAAGAATGTCATCGAGATCTAAGATCCCACCATCCCCGTGCTCCAGGCGGTGTACTTGTATCCAGTAGTTTGGATCCTGCATAAATGGAGAAGAAAATAATATCAGATATCACACGGCAACAGAAACACTTTATTCCACCACATAGTTAGCATCGCAGTCCTACAAATGCTTGACATCAAACATCTATTTAGGTCATACTGCTGTAAATAAATGTAAATTGACATGCAAAACCAAAATTCTTTGTTTTAAATTGCCTCAGATTAGATATCTAGTCTTCCAACTTCTGTCAGCTCTGCATGAGTCACAATCCCATCACTGACATGTAGGGGAACAGCATTCCCAATGTTACTGAACATGTGCACTATAAAAAAGGAAAATAGTTTATTTTTAGGAGAATGTATCTCAGACAGTGTCAACAGGCACACAATGTTACAGGACAGCTGTGATGTGTATCAGTTATTTACAGAACAGCTACAAAGGATGCAAACCAAGATTTAAACACCAAAGGACTTTCTACCTGTCACTAGATGGAATATCTAAATCTTATACTAAGAACATTTCCCATATTTTAAATCAAAACCAGCTACACACACACACACATAGATGTGCAGATCTATATATCCACACAGATATATGTGCATCTAAATGTGTGTGTGTGATTTTGTGCTTATACATGTGTCTATCAGTAACTGGGAAGACTGGCTTTATAGTCTTTATTATTATTATTTTTGATACCAAAGGAAACCATAAGGAATAAGGTTGTGTCAACAAAGTGCCACCTTCGTATTGCTAAGTGACCCAAGGGCTGTTTAGCACTGCTATTCTCACAAGGTTTGTTTTCTAATGGGAGAAAGTTGGCCTGTAAACACACAACCTGAACATCATACAGAATCTTTTCTTGCTTTTCCAAACCACTCGCCAATGCCACTGGCTGCTGTTCAGAGTCTCCCAGTAGTGGAGCTTCCTCGCTTTTCACTGAGAAGCTGTGACTGCACAAAGTGACTAATGTAAGGACCTTAAAACTTGCAACATCTTGCAGGTTCCTGACTCCTAAAAATAGCAATTAGCATCAGTTTTGTCAGATATCAGTGCCTAGAAGGGGGGGAGAGGGGAAGCCAAAACCAAACCCAAACCCGGCAAAAACCCACCCATACTAAAAAATAAAAGTTATAATTAAATAAATAACCTCCACTCTAAAAGGCCTTTAAAATATTTTTTTTTCTTAAAGATGAAACAGAAGAAGAAAAGGGACCACCAGAATTCCTCTAAATCCATATGGGTATTTAAACCCTGACAGAACATAGTGCACAAAAGAACATCAAGGTCTATTCATTTTGGTTTTAATTTCCCAGAACTGTATTTATTTGTTCATGATATATATGCAAAGGTCAAATATTTTGGAGAATTTGATAACTATGAAACTTACTTCATTGTATAAGTACACTCACCTTAAATACTACTGTCAGTCATCATCATCAGATGATCAGATTTCAGAATTACATTTTACAGTCATTAGGCTAGCCATTCCAGAAATTAAATTATAGATTTTATTTCTCTGATTTCTCTAAGTATTAAATATCACTACCTTCCATTTCTTCTAAGCAAGCATTTATTATACAATTAACTGGAATTCTAGTGTATAGATTTTCCCTAAGCACCACTTACTGTTGTAGCACATTACAGGAGATAATACAGGATCCATATTTAAAAATAAAACTCGGGAATAACTGAAAATTAGTATTACATCATTCACGTCATGCCTACAGGTGCATACATAGCTAAACGATAAAGAAACTTGCTCTGTAAAAAAGGTACATAATGCAAATACCTGGATAAACTTTTTTGTAAGTTTGAATCCTCCACTAACACAGAGCTGGAAAAAGTCACCTGTGTACACCAGAAATCCTTCAACATTCCTTAACAAACTTTCTGAAGGGAAGTCCATTGAAGAGTTGCCTTTGTAAATTCTGCTCTCAAATTAAAAGGAAAGAGGACCCTTCCTCACCCTCCAGCCCATTTCAAAAATCTCCTTGGCCTCTCATATCTACACCAAAGACTGAAACACATTTGGCAAGACCCAGACTTTGAAGACACAACCAAACAGACAAGCTATGAAGCATTTTGCACTCCTAAAGGATTTGACTGAGTTTCCTCTACTAATTTCTCCATCTTAAAGCCAAGCCATAACTGAGACTAAAGCCAGCCTTCACTGCAAAATGAGAGATGGAAAACTTGGTTTGAGCTGTTAGAGTCTGATCCCTCATACGTCACCCACTTGACCATTTTTGCTTGCAACACTTAATCTTCTTACTGAAGAATGGGAACATTAAAAACAGGTAACTGCAATACTGGCTCAGTGACTTGATTACATGCATCAAAACAAGCAGTACCCAAAGTGAAACTACAACTTCAATATTCCTGTATCCTTGTTTTTTCCTTCCTACCACAACTATTTCCTACCTCCAAGGCAAATTTAAAAAAAAACATTCACGATTACAGAATCAATAGTAGAAACACCCACTTCTAAGTCACTATTGTGCTATTCCAGCATGCACAATCTACTTAAAAATAGCTTTGATATATAAGCTGCATCACTTCTGCTAATTACTTCCTTTAAAAGTTTCTCAATATTGCATAAGAAGTTTTAGATAGACTTCATTTTTCCTGCATCACCTGTTAGCATAGCCTGAACTGCTCTGGTCGCTTTTCCTGTCAGACAAGGTCCTGATACAAAACAATACATGAGCAAGACCAGACAAGAAATATATAAAACTAGTTTGGCAAGAATTTACTCTGGCAGGATTTGGTAAGTAAATATGAAACAACAATGCAACTTTTCATTAAAGCCCTCTCCAAATGTCAGAGCAGCCCTTCTCTCGAGGCCTTTTTTACTCTATTAAAGGTTTTGCATAAATCAAGGATTTGATTGGGGAGGCTTGGGAGGGAAGAGAGGTCTAGGAGGGAAGGGAGTACTTATATAGAGATTAGTTACACCATAGAGGGCTGGGGAGAAGAAAACAACATTGAAGCTAGTGATTTTACCGCGTTATGAAAATCCACAGCCATTTATGGCTCCAAAATTTAGCAATTATTTCTATATATTAACCAACGAAAAAACCCAAACTGTATAAACATTCACATTTAAATTCCTATTCCATGATCTGTCTGAAATGAACATAATGTTGTGTAAGAGTCAGCTCATATGCATTGTTTGCCAAATACAAAAGAAACTGAACCAGACCTGACACTGATTTCAATTCAAGTACTACTACATCAATGTTACAATATCTGTGTTCACGGCTTGGCCAAGTTGTATTTCTCGATCTCAGTCAGTAAACAAATACTCACAATTCCCTATGCAATAGCAGTAATACAGTCTTCAAACATTTTCTGAAGCAGTCAGAGACACTGTTTTGGCTTAGACCAGCTCCCAAGTCACAAAGTGGAAATTGGCTATTTCCAAAGTTTACTGGAGTTGACACAACTTCATCTGTGGGGTAAAGCGGTCCAATCACTCCTTGAGGACACCTGAATACCTTCAGGGCCACCCTTTGTGGGTGGCAGCACAGGGCTCTCAATTGAGATCTCACAAATGAGGAACTGGCACCAACACTTGCCCACAGAGAGGTGACCTGCTCAGGGCATGTGCAACAGGGTGCTTTCACAAGCGAAAAAGAAAACATTTTCTAATTATTAAACTGGGAAAATGGAAAGTATATTAAGTCTATAAAAATCAGTTTCTGTAAAGATGAAGAAAAATATGAAACAAATCTAAAAAAAAAAATCACTCAAACTTTTCAAGAAACCTGCTTTGGAGTTGTTATGGTTTTACAAAATGTCCCAGAGTCAGACACATTGCCGTTGTTTCAAAATCTGAATTTGTATATTAGAATCAAGTTTTCACACTCTGTCAATAAAACAAAGCCACATTTATATTCTCTCACTGTTATGACTGTGTAAAAGGGTACTGCACTCTCCCAAATCTGCAATGCATGTAGACATAAAAACTGGCATTGATAGAAAAGTTATTAGCTACACTGCTCCACAAATGTCTAAGTTAGCAGTATGCAATTATTTTGAAAAAGCTGTACAGATGCCTTTGTCACCAGTTCATGCAGAAGAACCAGCAAGTTCACTTCATTGAATACAAGGATAGAAATAATGCTAAACCTGATTTATAATATCTTCATTTAAATATTGCATCACTCAGCTCAAGTCTAAGCAAGTCAGATCTCCTGTTTCCTGTCTACACCCATTTAACTATTCTACTTGACTATGATTATAAAGGTACTCATAATTTAAACTCATGAGCATCACATTTTCTGCTCCAAAGTCCTCTGTAATGGGAGATAAATATTTGCTAAGTGAACACCAGCACCGAGAGTGGAAGCAAGAGCACATTACAAAGGCAGCAAGAATGCAGCCATTCATATTCTGTTTATTCCATAAAATAGGATTTCTGAAAAGCCCAAAGGAAAAACAGAGAAAACTATTAGTTTAAGCAGTATCATTCACTGTTCTGTAGCTAACAATTTTATGTTCCCACATAATAGAAACAAGGACCATATGTGGAAAACAATACCTAGAAATCAGAATGGAAACTGCAACGTGTTCTTATTAATGGCAAAGAAAGAGTTCTTATTGCTTTACATCTAAATAGATGTCTTGGTTTTTGCAAATGTACCTTTTCCAAAAATTTATTAAATTATTTAACATAAAAAGTTACAATAAATTCTTTGAAATATTTTGTCCCTGTCATACAAGGACAGAGTACCAACACTTCTTAGAAGTAGCCATCTGTTTAACAGAAAGCAGAAAATGAGACTCCTTAAAGCCTGCTGTACAATGCTTAGTGTTTACAAATTGTGCCCACTACTGCTATTTAATCTCATCTGCCACCAGGACAATGTCCTGAAGCTCCACAAAAACTAATTATATAGCTGGAGGTGGGATGGCAGAGAGGGGTGTGTGTTGGTGTGTGTAATTTTCTGGGTGTGGTTTGAAGCCCATGAAGAGAGCACTGCTAGGGGAAAACACCAAGCTCTCCCCAAAACCTCTTTCTACTTCTTATCTTTGACCATAAGAACTTGGGTTTCCCAACTACTGCCTTCAGCTGGGTGCAGACTAACTGCAGTTGCCACTACAATTTGCTACACATCTGGAAATCAAGTAAACCAGATTTTTTTCCCACACACTCCTGTATTTTCCAATCTGTTCCGGCCCAAATAGGAAGTGTATTTCTTACCACACAGCAGTCTCTGGGGAAATGGATAGGCTTTGTCAAGCGTAGCTCACAGAGGCTCTCTGTGCCTATCAAAGATCACATTTCTAGAACTGAAACTATTTAAATTAGGTAAAATTTATAGCTTTTTGCTCCAGAATCTTTTTCTGTACATAGATCTTTAAATGACTTTTAAAAAACAGTAGCAACTGGACAGCTGTGCACAGGTATTTCAGTGTAGCTCTCAAAGGAAAACAGACTCATTGCCAGGACTAAGGAAAGAGCAAAGCATATCCAAGTATGTTGATATAACTCCTCACTATAAATGAGGAGATGAAGGGAAAACAAGTATATATTATTAGTTTCTGCTCAAAACCATTTGGACTTCAATATTACAAGGCCATGTGTGTGGCTACCATCACTGGACTGAGTTTTTTGAGAACAGTTAAAGCTTTTGTGGCAGAGTACGCACAGACCAAAACCGATTAAATCATCAGGCTGGGGTGTGTACCCAGACTTGTCTGTTCAGCAGCATTTGGGCGTGTTAACAGTCTGAAAGGAAAATGATGGTTAATAAAAACCTAATATATCTGAAAATTTGCCAGTGAATTCATTCATTTCCCTGTCTAGCTCTGTGCTGCAGGAGTGTACTGTCAAAACAAGCAGTCAGGTGCCAAAGGAAAGCCATGAACGCTCACATCAGCTGGATTCCAGTTACGTTCCACAGCCTGACAGGCCAGCAAGAACAAGTCCCTGGGTTTGAATTGCATCTCCTTCCTTTCGTCTGTCTCCTCAAATTCCAGGCACAAAGACCTGTTGCATAACACATAGAAACAGCAACAGGAGAATCAGCTTCAAGTAGGACTGTGCTCTCTAAAATATGTTGATACTGCACCAAGGACAGTTGGCACTAAGGGTACAACTTAAGTGCATTCACTGTCTCTGCAAGGGCACAAGCTGGAAAAATATTTAACATTAATGAAAGCTGCCCAGTAAGACTCAGAAAGCAATTGATACCCGCAGCAAATCTTAAGTTACTGGCTGATGAATTGAATGGACACTTATCTTTTCCATGTCTGACCTCACTCCACCTGCAATCACTCCCTCAGACCAATTTTAGAGCACATTCATTCCAGCTTTCCTGTATCCCATGAAGTCAAGAAAAACAGCACTACAGACAACAATAGAAAATAGCTGAATACTGTACAGCAGACAATAAGCCTTATCCCTTTCATCTTTTTGATCCCTAACCTGTAAAACTGCTCTTTGTTCTGAGGATGTACCACACTAAAGCTAATTTCTTGCAATTTGGTATTACTGAGAAAGAGGAATACACAGCCAGGAAGGTTACAAATCATGCCATGACAAGAGGGTTTGGTCAAGGATTCAATTTTTTCAAACATATTAGAGTATATACAATGTCTTCAGCCAAGAAGTATATACTGATCTGATATCAACCAGAAAAACATATGAAAAAGAGAAAAACATACAAGTTTGATCACTGAAGCCTCTTGTTCCACTTTTACACTCAGTAATGCTTTCCTAGCCTTGCTAAAAGGGCTTTAGCTCACCAGAAATCCATCCAAGACAAAATCTGAACATATGGCAAATACCACTCCTCCTGAGATACTGAAATGTTGGAAAGGGTGTTTATGAAGTGGAAAAAGTAATGTTAGGTTTTCCATGCATCCTGCATGTCCAGTTTCAACACTAGCAGTGACTTATTTAAAAATTGATCACATTCCACCATCAGTGTCAGTCCTCAGAACAGAAGTCTGATAGACAAAAAAATGAGCAAAGTAGTTGCCCACTTCAGCAATTGTCTCCTAAAAGCTACTAAATTGATATAATATTGCCAGTAAACCACTGCAACACTACTACATATTGAGTTGTGCTGCATTACTACAGGACTACAACAAAAAGCATGAAGAAACTACTGAATCTTGTTTTCAATGGCAAAAGGTTGCTAATAAAAATGCTAAATTTACCTTGGCTGTTAGCCACTACACAGTTTGCATAAACTTTCGAATATATATGAATCTCTTGCTCTGTCAAAAAAGGAATGGTGATTTCCTAAATCTGTAAGGAAAGTAGTCTGAGATCTCATCATGGCCAGGCTTCATGAACAAAGATTTGGGAAGGGTTCTCCCCACGCTTGCTACAAGTGCTGATGGCTAAAAAGGCCGATGCAGGATAGATAAGTCTGGTCTCAAAAGGCACAGTGGAACGTCTCCTTAAGCGATCCTGGCAAGGAACGGTTCTTTCTGTAATGCATTACCCTAGTGCATCATGAAAGTCTGGAATTTTTTTATTTATTCTTTTAACTCATCCAATTTATCTAGAAACAATCTATAACAATCCATGAGAAATCATACCACTAATTAATTTATATAAACTTTACTATGTATTGCATAATTTCCTTACCTATTAAATAGCGTAGAATCTCTATTTGTGCAAATAATTCAATGTCAAGGAATAATTCAGATTGGAAGGGACCTCAGGGCATCCCAGATTTGGACATGGACCATGCTGAGCAGAGGAGGGTGATCCCTCCCTCCATCTCCTGGACATGCCCAGCTGGCCCAGCGCAGGGCACTGCCTGCTGGCAGATGCAGGTCTGACTTCTGCCCACTCAGTGGCCTCAGCCCGTGGCACTGTATGGGGCTCCTCTTTCCCTAGTGCAGGACTAGGCATAGAATCACAGAATCGCCTAGGCTGGAAGAGACCTCTAAGATCAACAAATCCAAAGGTTAAATTAACCCAACATTGCTACGTTCATCACAAAACCATGTCCCTAAGTGAAACATCTACACACCTTCTGAATACCTCCAGGGATGGTGACCCAAACACTCCTCTGGGGAGTCTGTTCCCACGCTTGATAACCCTTTCTGTGAAGAAACTTCTAAGATCCAACCTAAGTCAGTCCCCTTTGGTGCAACTTGAGGCCATTTCTTCCCATCCCATCACTTGCTACCTGGCAGAAGAGGCCAACTTCCACCTGGCTACAGCCTCCTTTCAGGTACTTGTAGAGAGTGACAAGGTCTCTCCTGAGCCTTCTTTTTTCCAGGCTAAACACCCCCAGCTCCCTCAGCCACTCCTCATAAGACCTGTGCTCCAGACCCTTCACCAGCTCCATTGCCTTTCTCTGGACACTCTCAAGCAGCTCAGTATCTTTCTTGTAGTGAGGGGCCGGATTTGAGGTGTGGCCTCATCAGTGCCAAGTACAGAGGGACAATCCCTGCCCTGGTCCTGCTGGCCACAGTATTGCTGGTACAGATCAGGATGCCCTTTGCCTTCTTGACCACCTGAGCACTCTGCTGGCTCATGTTTAGCTGATCAATACCCCCAGGTCCTGGGGCTATGGCTGCCTTTCACATGTCTCCTGGCAGCCTATTCCAAAAATATTGCACTGAAAATACTGCACATTGTCAAAACTAATAACTTTATGACACTTCTTCACAGCACACAGCTCTCTAACCACTAGGAGGTGCCACTACCAAAGGGCAGGTCCAGGCTCCTGAGCACCCAGCCAACACCTGGACTCTGCTCTTAGCAGCAAGTCAGGCAACCACAAAAAAGGAAAAGTTATTTTGAGCTGCCACTCGAACGCATGAGTCAACCAAATCTGAGAATTAATAAATGAAGAATAAAACTTTACATTTGGCTATGAAAGATTAACGCACTTTCACCCTGACTCCTGATTGTTTATGTTGTGAACAATTATGTTCTGTTTGCTAAAGGGAAAAAACTAAATATTTCAGAAAAATATATTGGGTGGAATGACATTGTATCTCTAAACTCTGTCATGTCCATGCTGTGAGCACTGAGTAACACTGTTCTGCCCAAACTGCAAAATAAAACTTTTACATGGGATTCATTTTGCTATAAGTAAATCCTAGACATCTGTCAAAGCACTGCCACAAACTCCATGTGTGATAAGTCCACAAGTAAGGTAAGATAAATGTGCCCATTTCAGATTATTTTGCTTACTTCAGACCTTACTTCATTGTCTGCATTTAAATACAGCAAATAATGCAACAAAATAGTTTCTTGATTGCCATTTGTAATTACTAGTACTAACTCCAGATGACAGATATGAATTACAGTAATCAAATCCATAGCTCATGAATATGTAGTGAAATGTACTGGGTATAATGGTGCACAATGTTATATTCAGGGAATTAGAATTTGGACAACAATGCTGAAGAAATGCAGAACATCTTTGGATTGCAGCTTGACAACCAAACTTATATAAGTGAATTTGATGAAAGAAGTGCTTTCTGTTTCTTTCAAGAGCTTTTTAACTCCACTCATCATTACAGCATTGCCTAAATTTGAGCAGTTCATTGTTTTATTCAGCCACCACAGTAGCTCTCCAAATACAGTACTAGATTTAGACCAGAATAATGGATTTTACTGGAATAACCAACCACATATATATCTCTGTACATACAGCCAGCAGTGCATCATTGATTAATGCTGATTAAACAAAATGTGAACCCAGGAAAACATTTCTAGGGAAGATTTAAGAGGGTAGAAATACAGTTGGTACTACCCAAGTGATATTTGCATGAGATGAAGAGCCTAATTAATTTGAGAAATATACTTGAAATCAGATTTTCACTTGGGGGCCATTAATAGCAAGTGCCAAGAAAGATGGAAACCACCAGTTTTGATATATGCTCCCAAGTGGGCACAATCAATTAATCAAGCAGTATGTGAACTCTAAACAATGATAAATATACAGAGGGAGTTGCAAAAACATTATTACATACAATGCCTCACATTTCTGACATAGTGTAACTATGAAGGTAAGAAAAATATGAAGTATTACTCTCTGCCCTGATGTCTGTATTATTCCTCTGAGAGCTTCAAATTCAAGGGTTGGTGGGTAGAATTTTGCAATACAAACAGTTTTGGTGAACCATGTGGAAGGAATGCACAAGTTATGTGAATCACTGAGAAGTTTATCTTGATTTAGGTCAGCTAGGGTATCTTACATTTTTTATAGGATTTAGAGTTTTTGCATCCTAGATGCCTTGCTCTCCCCTGCCACCCAGTCAGCTGTGCACAGGGGCACCAGGAGATCTCCCTGCCTCCTCTGCAATCACTGTAAGCAGGGTGGATATGGGAGGAGATCCCCTACACTTCCTGCACCACAGGATGCACAAGCAGCAGCCTACACAGTAATTCTCTGTCTGGTTATAGAGGAGCAGAAATGTGTCACCTGCAGCTGTTGGATCAAGCTGGCAAAAGGCACAAATAAAGTGACAAGCTAACATATGCTGAAAAACACCTACAGACCAACACAAGGTCCTAGGACCCAACAGAGATACACAGAGCATTTCTACTGATTTGTGTTGTAGGAAAACCCTGCTAATAGTGAACAGGGAACTGAAAAGTTCAGGAGTTTCCAGTGTGCCCTATAAAACTGTTGCCAAGACTATAACTTTTCAATATTCCCTTTCTTTGTTCTCCACTCCTAGGTAGCTCATGCAAAAAGCTTTCTACCTTGCCTAAGTAGGCTGCCATGAGGCCAGACGACCTCTGCACACCCCACTCCACCATTCCACCCATAAGGATCAGACACCCACAGAACAGTATCTGCATTTAACACACTGCTGTGCACATACAAGCAGGTGTCTACGGGTCAAACCCACCAGGGAAAACTGGTTTCCAGTAACCATCTGCAAAAGCAGTGTGGAAAAAATTATGGTATCATGTTAATTTATCTCTTAAATACTTTTAAAGATACTTTAACCAAAGTAGGGCTTACTTGCATCTCCAGGGAACAATTTCTAGCAACAATACTTAGCTATTTCTTTTCCAAACTACCCAATCTTTTAGGAGTGTAATTTCAATACCTTCTAGTGACACTGATAGTGTGTAGTCACTCATTTCTGAACATGCCAAGCACTTTTCTGAAACTTTGAGGAGAACCGTTATATAAATTCAACTTCTATAATGATGCTTATTTTATAAGGCTAAATAAAACAGATCTGCCACTCTCTTTGAATTCAAGGTTCTGAGTGCTGCTAATCCAGGGCAGGAACTGCAATGCCACACTCCATGTTAGTGTGAAGGAGGGGAAGTATCTTAAAACTAAACTTCTAAACCAGTAGTTTCAAGGATTATTTGTTTTGTTTTCAAATAAATTCATTATTTCTAAAGAGAAATACTTTTTGTCAGGTTTTTTTTTTTTTTAGATTGACCCTAAGGTAACTTTAGGTTTACCACAGCTGTACTCCTACTGACCCTGCTGTAGGATGTTACCACGTTTAAGATGAAAAGCAATTAGCATCACAGCTGGCTGCAGAACTCACCAGAAAAATAAAGGCAGAACTAATGCTAACTGCTTCCAACACCATATTTTACCTTTCCTCCTATCTTAATTTACATCCATGTTTTGTTCAGAGAGGAACAGAAGCAGTTCCTACTCACAAATCTGCAATAATCCTCTTTTTCAAATCGACAAGTATGATCAGGTCTGGTCTGAGCTTGATGTTAGCCCCAGTTTAACAACAACAACACACCAAAACACCAGAATCTCAATTGCCACAGTCTTGAGTAGCCAAGCTCATAACAGGAAGACTGTAACACAGGAAAACTCCTTACCCTGAGCCCTCACCTTACTCATTACTTAAAGAGCACTCTCCTCATTTTCAAACTCCTCCCTCAATCTCATTTCCAGTTCCAGATTTGGGTATAAATACAAAAATTCACCAGGCAACTGCAGCTCCCAAGTGCTCCACAACTTCCACTCTTCCTCTGGCTTCTCAAAACCCACTCTTCTCCTCTATTTTCTACATTTTCTTATCACTCACCATCACTTCCATACCTGGCCAGAAGTAGAAAACAGATTTAATTACAAGTTCCTAAAGCAAACACACATCAGGTATTGGAAAAAACTGTCGAGTGTGCCCCTTTGGTTTTCCACAGCAGTATTCCTTCCAGCAGACATTGTACTACCCTCACAGACCCAACTGCATTAGCACCCACCAACATAAGAAAGCCTGCCAAGTTAAGCCCTGTAAATGAATCTGCTAATGCAGGAAGATGGGGATCAGCACTAAAAAGCTTCTCTTACTTCCTTAGTTATCTTCTCCCTTGTCACCTCCAGTGATAGGGAGCAGCTAACAGCAGCACACTGAACTCTAACCCATTACACATCTTGCAAAATCACTTAAATCTCTAACAGCATGTCTGCACTCGTCAAAATTAAAGCAGAAGATTTTATTAAGAGAGAAGCAAAACCAGCTAGTCTTCTTGACCAGAAAAGCAACAAAAAGTAACCATTAAAATCAGTGAAGCAATGCCAAGCCCTATTCCAAACAAGAGGCAAACCTTTAAGTCTTTTCAGCTGAGTTGTGAGTCTATCGTACAGAAAATTATAAAAACTGCTCAATTTTTCAAGGTCAGGGTACCGCAATTTGCATCTCCAGACGTTTTGATATGAGGATGATACAACCTTTTGGTGTTTTCAGTCATACACTATACCGTGGTCTAAATCAGAAATTTCCATCTTCGTAACAAAGTAAATGGGCGGAAGACACAGAGAAATTAGTGCAATTGCACACACAAGGACAATGTCATAACTATACTCAAATGTGTATTTCACCTAGAATTATACCTTCAAGCCCTGTAAAACTCAAGCAGTTACTTCTCTACTGGTAGACAAAGTAGAGATTATCCTCTACTCAGTGAAACCCAGGTTTGAAACCTCCAGTTTCTGGTTCTTTCTGTGCATTGAGAAACTGACTTTATTAAAAACATTTTCAATGTAACAGCATAATTATATTTTATGTACACACACATACATATCCAGAATATAAGAATTTTCCATAACTAATAGCAAAAACAAGTTTTACACAGGATGGATTAAAAATCAAAAAATATTAGAAAAGACTTATTCATTCAGGTGCAGCTTATCTGTTCACAGAAAAGCAGTATTTTTTTAAGTACTGCAACTTTCATTTTCTGTAATTAACTTCTGTAAAACACAGCATACTTGAGACTAAGAAGAACAAGCAGCAAACCGTGTCTAATAAATTGGAGGAAAAAAACAGGTTCTTAAAAGCTACCTCTTTTTTTTTTTTTTTTTTCCCAGAAAACCTGTTAATACTATTCTCCTGGGATCTCTCCAATGGGATCCCCACCAAAATGCAGATAGAAGGTGCTGGCATTTTTTGCTAGCTTTGAATGATCGGTGCCTAGCCAAGACTCTGGATAGGTACATGGAGATAGTGCCCTAAATTCTACTGAAGAGAAAAATCTGCTGCTTGTTCTATAACATAGTAGAGCAAAAAGAAAAGACCTTGATGACTAGAAAGAAATTAAAATGATACCTTTTTGACTGTTTAGCATATGGTTTAGATAGCATCCACTTACAGCTCCCCAGTCAGTATGGCATCAAGCTAAAATTTTAAACCACTCCATCTAACCACAAGGTTCCACTCATGTATTTTTGAAAAAAACCCACTTCAAATAAATTAACTTTGCAGGTTTTCCCCTAGCAACCATCAGGCCTTTGTTTTGTCTCTTCTTTTCTATGGTAGGAGCAACAGTGCTGTTAGCAATACCATGAAAGTTTCAATAGCTGAAAGAGAAGTATATTTTTAAAAAATGCCTCATACATTTTTAAATAGTGAGATGTCTGGACTGATAGAAGCTTGCAAGCATCAAAATAACAATCTTGTGTGTGTATATATATACACACACACACACATATACATGCCCACTTTGTATATGAAACCCACTCTCCAGTTCTTAAAGCCAAGAATACTGTTCTTGAAGAACAAAACTACCACAGAAGACGTTTGTATATGAATTCTCAGATTTCTGCCAAGTTCTATGTGCTCTGTTTTTGATACAGAAGAATAATTCTATATGCCTACAAAACTGAAAATACTAAGCAAAATAAAATCATTTTCCAGAGCCTGAAATGTATTTTTATTTTCCAGAATCAGGGTGCCTTGCTCTCTGGCGGAGAATTCCTCAGCTTGGCATAAAGTCTAACAACTGCTTTTACAGGCTTTTTCCTAGAGACAAGTAAGTCACAGCCACGTACACAGCAAGCCCCAGCACAGGCAGGACAAACATCTGCACACACAGACCAGTAACACATGGCATCTACATCATCCCCTGGGCACTGAGCTGCTCCACGGCTGTACTAGCATTCCCAGGGAAGATCCTGGTCTATATATAGTGAGCCATTCAGAAATGGAGAGGTCATGAACTTTCACTGGTTAAGACACAGAGCAAGATCTCCAGGCTGCAAGGACAGATAGAGCCAGCTGGGGCCTTCGCTGTGCTCCACGTGGGCAACATTTCCAATCCACAGCCTTTAAAACTAAAGGGGGGAATCAAAGTTTTGCTGGAGTCTTATATATCAGTGATGAAGAAAAGGGAGAGGAAAGAAACCTGTTCATTCAGTCCTCAATTTAAAAACCAGAATCTTTATATGAGTAAGAGATCCCAAGACTATAAGGTATGTGGGGGACACAGGCATATGTGGGGTGATGGCCCTTAATGAGCTGAGGGAAACACCTCAGCCCCCCAGAGGGATGCTGGTAAGTGGTGTTACCAAAGAATGGAATGTTATCAAATTAGCATAGCCTTTCTTTGCTGTACCCTGTGGCACCCTGCAGGGTCAAGGAGCCCAACCCCCCTCAGGCATCTGTATCACTCCCAGAAAATTGACTACAGACACATGAAACCACTTGAAGAAAAAAAAGTATAAAAAAAAGTATAGTTTAAGTGCAACTTGGGGAGAAAACTTCCACCTCTGGGAGGGAACTCACGAGCTACCCTGTCTCCCGCCTTCCATCGACAATACAGGGGTAAGCAACCAAGTTCTTACTTTATCTTTCTATGCCTTACTAATTATAATTTGTTACAGCTCACTGGGTGTA
>JAOXXN010000395.1:12674635-12694881 GCA_026770055.1 Myrmophylax atrothorax | reverse complement strand
TAGCTATTAAGTGTGGCTTCAAAGAAGAGGTTAGAAATCCTTCCACCCTGTGCGCTATCCCTGTCGGTAGGCAGTGCAGGGTTCATAAGGCTCTAATTTTTCTGGAAGTGCTTATTTAGCTGATAAGTTCTCCCCAGCTTAAGTGTTGGCTTCATATCAGAGGTCAGAAACCCTTCCAAGCTGTGTGCTGTCCATTAGTCGATAGGCAGTGTTGGGGACATAAGGATCTGATTGTCTGGAAGCACTTATAGCTAATAATTTCTTATTAATACAGTTAAAACTAGAAATCTTTGCATTTCTGTCTCCCTCCTCCCTTCACGTGACACAAGACTATAAGGTAGGTGGAGGGACACAGGCACAGAACACACTCTCCCAGCTGTCGTGAATCAGACACTGACTCGCAGAAACACCCTCAGCAAGGCCAAACTTCTGTTCCAAGTTCGCATGCATGGATATCATCAGGAGGTTTGCATCAAACCATAAAATAATGTTTTATTTTGCTGGATGACTCATACACCTTCCACTCTTCTGATTTTCTAAAAGGCTGATTTCATTTCACTCTGTTTTTCTACACAGGTTGCTACATTAGGAATGCAGTTCCCTTTTGTCTACAAAGTAAAACACAAAAATCAGCAATAAAGTAAAATTTTGCCCTTTGAGAAAAGAGAAATGTCTTAGCCAGCTTAGATACTAGGAATCATCCTCACCCTTAGGAGCAAGATTTCTTAAATGCAAGCTTTGTTAAAACAAACTTAAAGTAAAAAAATGTAAGTTTAGGTAAAGCTTTGCTTTGATATGAAGGTTTTCTAGAAGAGACTTCAGTGTCAGTGGTTAAGACATCTGGAATCTGGGTTGAAAAAGCTGCAGGTTTCTGAAGAGCTCTGCAGAGGTATGGCCTCGCTGCCAGACCTCCCTTCATCCAGCTGGGCATCTCTGTCCCATGGAGACTCTCTCTCTGAAACAACCCTTGCAGGCATTTTACGGAGTATTTTTCACAAAAGCTGTCCCTTTCATTACAATGCTGGGGGGAAAAAAAAGAAGTAAAATCTTACTTATTTTCAAACAACCCAAAATGTTTTCCCTAGTTAGTTCTACTATTTCAAAATTCATTTAGCTTGGGAGGGGGGAGGGCAGGGGGGGAGATATTTTAAACTGCCTTGGGCTCAAAACTTTTAAGACCTCTCAAGCTCATATAAAACATTCTATTTAGACTATCTACATCAAATGAGATCAAGTATAATATTGTGATAGGCAAACAAACTCCTAAAATACAAAGACAGCGGGGAAAACTATACAAAATCTCTTGAACTCTGAAGTTTTTCATGCTTCCTATGAAAAGTACAATCTCATTGCACAACACGATAAATATATTCAAGCTGTTCTCTGCATTGGTCTGTAAAGTAAGAGTAAAAGCAGACATTTTTATGCTGTTAATTCAGATCAAGCTGTATCTTCTAAATTAAACAAATCCATTTGAGTTTAGTACACTGATGTTTTAAAGTGATAATTTATAACCTCCCGCACCATAAATATAACAAAATTTCTTACACTTTGAATACATCAGTCTTTCCTGGATAACTGAATTTTTTTAAAAAAAATAAACAAAAAAATAACACTTCCTTGAAATTTTTAGTAGTTCAAGAAATGGCTTTTGATAAGATACATGCCTCTTTCAACATTCACAGGAAAAAGGGCATGTTTTCAAAACAGCTACTCTTCCAAACTCCAAACAAACAAACAAAAAAAATTGTGTTTAAGCTTTCACACCCAGATGTGCTCAGAAGGTGAATGTTACATTGAAACAATTAGGATTAATATACCAATGACAGACATCAGAAACAGTTCCATAAATAATTACATCTGCACAGATTACTTGGTACAGAGATAGTAAGGATACAAAATTTGGACCTCAGTCACAACTGAAAAAGTGTCTGTGTTTTGATTCACATCACCATGATCTTTGAGGAGGAAGTTACTTTTCCATTAGGATTTTCAGACTTGAAATATTAGACATATATAAGCAAAGTTGTATTTTCAGCTCATCTTTTTTTATGTGCATCAAAACCAAGTGAGGCTTCCTGAAGTACTTACTGAAAGTGCTGGATAGACACAGAGCTGGGTGGGGTGTTGCAGAGCATGCCCAGCTCAGCTCCAGACTTTGTGGCAGCAGAACCTGCAGGTGAGCGGCACATGCATGGTTCAGTGACACAGAGGAGCAGCTCAGTGAGATCCCCTCCTCCTCCACTCCAGCTTATTCCTGACATTACCACAACAGCCAGAGATTTCAGTGGGAACCAGAGTCCTGTTTGCCACAGATGGACCATCTGCCTCAGAAAACTGCCAGCTCACAGTTGATCTAGTTGATATAATACTGATGTACCTAACTGAACTTCCTACAACTCATTATTTCCAGAGAAGATTGTGGACAGGGGTGTTCCACAAAGCAGAAGGTGCCCATAAGCTGTCAATGCTAAGTTAACTACTTTTAAATCTGAAACAGGCATATTCCTCAGTCTATTTTAGTGTAAGTTCAATGACACGAGAGACTTTCTATTTCTCTTATGGGGGTGAAGTACAGCTTTCATGCCTGTTTCACTGTTTGCACTGCATGGGAGAAAGGCTCTTCCCCCTTGCCTCGCTCTGCTTTGCTCTCCTGGCTGCCTCTGAAGCCAGAAAAAGAAAACAAAAGGGGGCTTCAAAGCACAAAAAAAACCCCATCAGTGTACTCTAACAAGAAACAAAACAATTTGTGGAAAAATTACACAAATCCTTTCAGAGGATTCTGGGTCTTTGTCCCACACCAAGAAGCCTTAAGAGTCTAAATTATATGGGTGAGACATGGGTTAGCTAAGGCAAGCAGGAGGGAGGGCACAAAATGAAGTTCATTGGATCCATCTTTTGAAGATGTGCAGAAGCAGCTCTAAGCACAGCACAGAAATGTTACAGGAAAAAGAGGGGGGAAAAAAGGAGAAAGGGAAAATCCAAAATTCATTGTTACTAACAGATCTCCATCCTTTAAAAGAAAAGCTCATCATCATTTCAGCCAAATGCTGGAAAAAATAGTTTGCCTTTGGACAAGAACTCACAGTTCAAATTTTCACAGTGCAGCCCAGAAGGAGCGTAGTAATAAGCATAAAGTTCTGTGCAATTACCTTGTATTTAGCGTAGACTACTTCTGCCTACATAAGTCTCTCTTGTTTCAGTCTTACTGGCAATAGGGAAAGGTTACTTGAGTCTTGTGTTTCTGACATTCTCTTTTGATTACAGACTAAATCCAAAAGAGACTACCCTGAAAGGCCAAGACAAACGTATAACCACATAATTGTTCTGGCTCAAATGGCACTGAAGTCAGGAGAAAGCGTCCCCAACTCCAGAGAGATTCAGTCTGTGCTGAAAGCCATATTAAAATCTGTTTACTGTTTGCCTGAAAAGCCATATACATATGCTACAGGAACGCATTGCCAAGCTCAAGCTGTGATGGTAGATACACTATAAAAAGCCCTTGTCTTCTGCCAAGATGTGTATAGCACATCTGCATTGTTCTTCCTTGCTCACTCTCAGAAAACATTTTAACTTGGCATAGAGCATCCTGTTTTATTCTAGTGAACTTCTTGCATGCTATGGCTTTACAATGGGTCAACGTTAACAAACATTTGAAAAATTTTCAACTAAAAGTACACAAGAAGTACCCGAGAAGCAAAGTAAATAAATTAAGTTCAGAGAGACATTTGATTCCTATCCCATGGGATGAGTAAAGAGGAAAATTGCCATTTTGCTATAAAGCAGGCACTATGCTGTGATACAGGGCTGTTGGCAAATATGCATAAAAAGTGAGCGTGTGTCATAATACATAAGATGTCTATATAACAGCCAGCTCATTAGTTTATACGACTCCCTCCTTCACCACATGAGAAAACAGATAAAAGAAAACTTTCAGACATATTGCACATTACTTAAAGGAAACAAGGGATCATTTAAAGAACTTCAGTGTAATATTAGTACCAGAAGTTTTTGTGAGCTACAACATGCAGGACAGAAATGACTGGAGGTCATATATGATTTATTCCCCAGCACAACAGTACTGCCCACCCCTGCAAAAACAGCACTGCCAAGATCTGAGCTACCCATCTGTTCAGTTTTCTTTATATAATTTTTTGTCACTTATTCTGTTCCTCTTTATTTTGATAAAAGTGTTTTGATCACTGTAGTTAAATTAATACTGGAAAATGTGTAATTTTCAAAAAAAATAAAATCTAGGCTAAAAATATTTTGTAATTCATGATACAGGCTTTTTCACATTGCTTTTGGAAAGCAGAAAGGAGAACCAAGGCACAGTTAAGAATGTAGTATTTACCTGTTCAGTCTTGAAACAAAATTCTAATGCTGACATACTCAGAGCAATCTCTTCATGCCCCACCACCCACAGAAGTCTGGCCTCCTGCAGCATGGTTGACTGCAGGGATGGGGAAGAGAAGCAGGGCTGCCCCAAGCCAGAGGGCATTGAGGGGAGGCAGAGGTGCCTGGCAGGCTGGAGCAGGAAGCACATTCCCTTCAGGACAGCATGGCATCAGCAAGGCTCAAATCACTACCCTGAGATTCCACTGGAAACACGGTTCTCACACACCTGACACTGACCCACAACCAGTGTGACTTACCCAGGGATGCTGTGACCCGTGGCCCCCAACAATACAAACATATTAAGCAAGGTCACATCCCTGGGCCTCCCCAAACTCCTACATCCCTCAGTACAGCCTGGGTCTTTCTTTTTGCTATTGCTTCTCTCCTCACTTGGCTTGCTCTGCACATAAGCAGCTCCCAAATGCTGCCTATGCAGCCCAGCAGGGAAAACAGGGTGGGAGAGCAGTGCCAGCAGTAGCACCAGCTCACATTGGCTTCAGCAGCTCTAAAGTAGCCTCAGATTCAACAGATGGGCACATGGGCCAACAGTATCAACAGCCCTCCGTCTGCTGGATGACATCTGCTATTCCTCTCACCAGAACCAGCACCCTGGCACCTCAGGAAAACAAAACCAATGAGGCATGGAGGTCTCTCCATTTTGCCAAGGACTGTCACTGAGCATACAAGGGAGGACAGGAGGCTCAGTGGAGAAGTTCACTGTAGTTGGCAAAGGGTAACAAAATCCTTCCTTATTCCTTTCCCTTTACTAATAGGGGGAAAAAAAATTCTAAGTTATGTAGGTTTTCCAAGCCCTTTGCCAAGTAAGGTTTACAACCACATAGACCAATTAAAAGATACTGTAGCAGAACTCATGGATTCATACTACCCATCTCTGGGTGAGGAAAAAATCCACGTGTCACAGCCACAATAAACCACAGATTATCAGGCCACAAATGGTCTTCAATATACTCACAAATGCACTGCCCAAATACTACAGTGCTGCTGAGCAGCCATTTCCACGCAGTGCATCCCTGCTCTTCATTAGAGAACAACAGGAGTCATTCCCAACAAAATGCACTGTTGAGGCTTGTATGAATCCATGTCCAGCACACATCAATCCTTACACATCAACACTGGAAGGTTAGAAATGCAGAGGGGAAGGCAGATTCCTGTGGGTTAAGGAAATTCACTCCCCAATCACACACACCCAGTTATTTTGGTGATCCTTAAGACAAAGTGTCCCCCAACCACCCACGTTCTCTGTCCTGCCAACATCACTGCCCAAACTGTTCACACCTGCAGTGGTCTTTTCGCATTCACCACGCACACACCAAAAGGCTCCAAGATTTGTATCCCTTCACACCAAGCCCTTCAAACACCGTGACTGACTCTTGACCATCTGGCAAACAGGCATTACACCAAAAAAAAAAAAAAAAAAAAAAAAAAAAAAAACCAAAACACTATACCTTTTGCAAGACTTTTTGGAGGGGAAAACTAAGTTGCTCTGGTAACTTACTTGCCTTGTTGATACTGAAACTTCTTAAATAATAAAGAAAATAAAAACAGAAAAAACAGAAAAAGCAGGCACTTCTAGAAAATTATGTATTTGTCCCCCAAGCAACAGGGGGGTTTGTAGCTCAAATCACTGGAGGGGCTTTTTTTAAAAAAAAAAAAGGTGTCAGAAAGCAGTAAAATCTAGAGTCAAATGACAGGCTCCATCAAATTAGGAATGCAGAGGAAATTAGGCAACTACTTCACAATGATGGGAAGTGAATCTGTGGATAAAGCAAATAAAATACTTCATCTACTGTGCTCCAACCCTTAGAGTATTATTAATGTGGCTTTTCCTGTGTACACAAGTTTTAAAGCTAATGACATACCAAAAATGCTTACCAAAAAATATCTGACTTACTGGAGTCTTTAAAATAACAAAGGTTAGCTGGAGAAATAGCTATTGGTGCATCAAAATTTAGCTACTGCTGCAGAATGTAGAAATCTGCTCCATATCCAAGAATTTAGCTGCTATATCATGTAATACAGAAACCACAAGAAAAATTACAAAAGCCAAAGTGAATGCAAACTGGCTTCCTCAATTATCTGAGCTGACTGCTAAAAAACTCATATTTTATAGGAAACTGATTTTGCATTCAGCAGTATTTCAGACTTCATCCCACTCCAGTCACTCAAAACCAACAAGAAATCCAGCAGGGCCAAGGCATCATTCCTCTGTGCACTGGCTCCTGGATTACAGGTGTTGGGTCTTAAAACCTTGTACAGATGACTTTTTCTTTTTAAGTAACCATCCTGGGTATCTCATTTTGTTTGTAAATATCCACACCCGGAGTTGCTGGACTGTGAGCACAAGCATCTCACTCCAAATGCAGTTTCAAGTATGGCAGCAAGGATGGGTAAAGTACATATAAAGATGGGTAACAGCAAAGTGTCTGTTCTTCCAATTTCCTTCTGTTCTCCCAGGTGCTTTCTTTAGGCTAATTCTTTTAATTAAAAATCTGTCGCATCCATATGTCATACAGTTACATTTATGGGCCTTGCTCTACATCCTGACTCAGTTTTGATTTCACTAGCTTGCCTTTTAAACAAGCTCAGCTGTTTGGTTTTTTTCAATGCTTATGATTAATCAATTCTTCCTGCAGGAATCAATGCTGCGCATTCCACTTAAGCAGGCTCAGGCTTCCCTTGCTGGTGTCCCTCAATGTAAATCTGTACTTGCCAGCATATCATTTCTCTCCAGTGCAGAGCTTTAAGAAAGGAAGCTCACACTGAAACACAGACAGACCATGTCCAGAACTGGTGCCAGAAACCTTCCCCAATGCACTGCAAAAAGGACTCTGCAACAGTCACGTATATTCTGCAGTCTCTTCCATTTTCTTCATACTCTTTCCTCCATTAAGAACACTAACTATTCCCTTCCTAGCAAATTTAAGTACACGCAAACACTTTCTCATTATTATATTTTGTTCATGTATTTGGACTGAAAGAAGTTCCTACTTTTAAAATCTGAAAGAAAAGTTAAGGTCAATGCTTGCTCACCTTGTCTGGAAAGAATATACCTCCTTTAGCTGGAAGGGGAAAAGTATAAATGCAGTGGGAGCAGAGGGATGGAATTGGTTATGTGCAACATATGTGTGTGGGGTTTGGGCATGCTTTTGTGTGTCATTTATTCTGGTTCTTTCCTGTTGTTGTCCTGTTGGTGAGATTTTTTTTTAACTTCACAGCTATCCTGAAGTGTCAGAAGATTTAGCAGAAAAAAAAAGATTTTCTCTGCAAGTACAGTACTTGAGCAGTAGATTTGGGAAGACCCGCTTTTTATTTCAAAGTACATTTCGAGTAATGTTGTACAAATATAGTAAGAATTGCCTCTCAAGAACTCTAGAGAACTCTGTTCCAATGAAACAGGCAGAATGTTTAGTGCCTTCTGGGGATACAGCATTGGATGGGAATACTGCTACTGGAAAATCTGGGCCAATACTCTCACTTTCATGACCTCATGTGAGAGGAATTTTGCAAAGCATCACAAACAAATCAATTTTTCTTTAAATCCTGTGCCTTTAATAAGCTTACAGAAGCTTCCAATATGAGGCATCCTTATGGATCCTGCTTATCTTCTCTGTTAACAACATAGACGTGCTTACTAAACAGATACAGTATCAGTGCAAAAGCACAAGTGATGCTCACAACACATTACAAACTTTAAATGGGCATCAATGCCACAAACACCAAAACTCTTTAGTGCTGTGGGTGACTCCCAGCAGCAGAAGCTGCTCTGGGCACCAAACATCAAACACATCTGCAAACACAGGTAAGGTGGCAACACTTTAAAGCCTTCAACAGCCAGTATGTTCAGCTCAGGATGGTGGAGCAGGAACACTGGAAAGGGTGGTGCAATCAGGTACAGGGCAAAAGATGAGGGAGCACTGCTGGGGCCAGGACTGACCAACACACCGTGCCCAGGAAAGCTGGAGAGGTCACTGCCAAAAGAAAGATCCTCTGCAGGTGCACAGGACCCCAGAGGAGACGATGCACCACTTACCAAGTTTCCTCAGGGAATCTGAACCTCTACAAGCATCTACACTGCCTTTGCCAGTCACTGAGTAGTTAACAGGAACCAGTGGTGCAGCAGGATCGCTGGCACAGGCATAGCACTCTCCATCAAGGCATTCATAACAAAGCAGTGAAACACAGACATGGGTAACCTTCATGCTATCATTATCTGCCCCCTCAGGATTCAAATGGGCTTCTGAAATTAGCTGGAAATCTTGACATACAACAAACTTTTACAACTCCATGGAAAAGAGTTATCAGTTTTTATTTTTCCTGAATAATAACATTTTAAAAATTATGAAAAAGTGACTCAAAGTTTTCCAGTGGTTGAAATAGCAATCTCGACCCAATGTAAGGTAAATACAGAGTTCCTATTCATTGGAAAAAAAAATAAAAGTCACACCAGAAGAGTCTTTTTACAAGAGTTGACTTTATAATAAAATATTTTAGTAGGAACATCTTGAAATTTTTCATCAACATCAGAAACCCCTGCAGGTAACCAGAGAAATAGTGAGACTGCCTGCAAGAAATTAACAGTGAAACTGAATGTAATTATTGACACTTAAATACTTCTGCTAATAAATAAACAAAAGAATGAATAAAGTTACTAAATGCTCGAGCATTTATTAATGGAGAGGAAAGCAAAGCATGATAGTGTCAGGACAGGGACAGGCACCACCTTCCAGATGCAGCATAGGCATCTCAGTGGGACCATGCAATGAAAGCTCAGTTCTCCCCTTTGCGAGGGGCAGCCACGCTACCTGGCATGGCTGCAAAGATTGGCAACGCTCACCTGGAAAAGAGCAGATTTTTACATCACAGCAGACCTATTTACAGATGCAGCAATGACACCTTTCAGTGTTGTTTGTTGAATTTGACAGGCAGCAGCACAAACAGTGACAGAGTGGTTTCTGCAGTTGCTCATTCTCCCCAGTGTCTCATCCTCTGCCTTCAGGTGTCTTAGTCAGAGACAGAGTTCATATAAAAAGAGCTCCAAAGTATCAGCTAAAGATAAAAAATACCAATATGTATGTATCCTACCACCTACCACTCAACAGTCTGTGCATTAGGTTGGTCGAACTATCAAGAAAAGGTGTCCCTCAAACAGAGCAGGACTTCCACACTCTAATGCAGTGCAGAGACACCATTCAAAACGAGCAGATTCACCTGGCTCAGGCCTTTCTGTTCCTCACACACCTTACCATCCCTATCAAGCTTGACACTCATGCTCCAGCCCATCCTACAGTAGCTCAACAGCCAATCCAAGGGCACATGCCGACTAATACAACTCCAGAAAAATCACCACCACCACTGCTTGTAAGCAGTTTGTTATCATCATCACAAAGACAAGCCCTCCCCAAAGCAGACATGGCCAGCATCTATGTCCCTTGGATTATATCCATCCTATTTATTACCCTTTAAACCAGTCCTATCTTTAACCTTCCTGCTCCTTCCTTAAAAGCAGGTACCTCCAGTCCTCCTTCTGTTCTCAGATGTATCAATTAGATAACGTAATGCCTGTAATAAAATAAAACATTTTGTCTCTGTCCTTCATGATTTTATTTTTAAATCAATTTACAAAGCAAGAAATAGGGATCCTGGAAGTCAAGACAATGCAGTAATGCAAAAGCAACAAATTTCCTCAGGGAAATTGCTGTCTACTGAAAAAAGACACAATCTTCTTTTTGTTGTCATCAAAGAATTAACTGAAGAACATGCCAATAATTTATAAAGGAGTAAACATGAGCATAAATGATGGGAGGAGGGGAAGACCTACTAGCTTCTGTGCTGCAGAAAGGCAGAAGACAGTGATGGACTTTAAAAAAAAAAAGGCAGAAACTTTTACTCCAGGTCTGATGTTTCTTAGAATAGTTACAGATGGATAATTCAAAGCTCAGACTTGGAAAAATTTCTACATATTCCTCCTGCTGATTTCATTGCGATCTGTAGGTGCATAGTATTTGAAATAAGAGTCCCAGTATTTTGCTGGAGCAGTTTTTCCTTTATGCAGAAATAGGAATGTGAATATCAAGCATTCCTATTAATTAGGGGAGGGAAAATAAGTATTCAAGGATTTAATTAGAGAAAGGTGTTATCAGCATGCATTTGGTGTTATTAATGCCCTCACTACTAAAATGTGAACCAAATGAAACAAAGAGGTGGCTGCAGGGAAGGACAGTCTTTCTTAGTGGCAGTTGGCTTTCTGGGTTGGAGTTTGAGTTACCCCCAGTGATGGCAGCATCATTTTGTAACCCCTTCACAGGGTCAAGGAGGATGTAGATTGACTGCATGTTGCCTTTAGCTCCAAGTCCACCTTGGTGTATATATTCAGGCAACTTTTGTTTTCCTCCAGCTCTCCCATGATTACAAACAAACTTCCAGTTTTCAAACATTCCCCATCCTGGTTCCTGTCTCTTTTTTCATACACAAATGCTTCTTTGGTCCCACTCCTTGAAGAAACTTCTCTCCTTTCTGCCTTTCCAATGAATTCTTAAGCAAAAGCTATTAAAAAAAAAATTCTTTCACAACTGTTTTTCTCACTAATTTTGTCCAAAGGCTATAGAAGTTTCTGGTCCACTTCAAAGTGTTGCTGGCAGGGCCATAACTGAACCTTCTTCCTTCTTCAGTACAGGCATTACTGGAAGGATGATTATCCTTCTTGGCCTTATTATTCCTTCCCTCTGGCTACAACATCCTACCCTTCTCCATTTGGGAGCTAACCTACTTGCTCATCAGGTTCTTCCCCATTCCTGTTCCTGCTAACTTTTTCCAAAGCTTCTCCCAGACCAACCACTTGCTTACCTCCCCTCAAAATAACCCTTCTTCCATTTTGGCTCCAACACATTCTCAGTAGAAGGTCTGCCCCCTTTTCAAGCCATGTCCCCACAGCCCCGCAGGTAGAGCCATGCAGGGGCTCCCTCCCCATGTCCCCCATACCGAGGAGGGAAGCGCTGATATGACAGTCAACACCTCAGCTTGCAGTAAGCTCCAAGTACAGGTGAAAAATCAACATGGTTCTTGTTTTAAGATCAAAAAATATGTTTAAGATGACAAATGCATAGAGCCTAAACCTGCTATTGATTTCACTGTCAGTGATGGTATACACAAAAAGGAAAAAAATAAAAAAGAACTCTAAACCTCTGAGAATCCCCCACCTCAGCTACCTTCTGGTTCTGCAAGTATACTCCATTATACAAAGCAGTGGCAGTTCTTATAAATCTTCTTAAACCACAGTTCAAAATCCATGCTAGAGGGTTGAGAGGGCAGAGGATCATTCCAAATAAAGAGGAAATTGTGGAAATGAGAAAGTCAAACCGTAAGGTCATGGGAGGCAACAGTACACCAACCTCCCTGATGAAATACCCAATTCCTCCTAACAGTTTTTGAGCTTCCCCATGTTGGTTTTTTCCCCAAAAATCTTTTAACTTGCAGTAAAATATTCAACATCTGAATGCAATGTAATTGCAAGAGATATACCTAATAAATTTTCCCTGGAAGAATTCCTTCTTCTGACTAGTGTTGATACTGATATATATTTTTACAGTGCTAGGATAGCCCTTTTTCTTTCATTCACACACCAGCACCTAATGAGCAGAGATATTTTAAATAATACTATGCAAAATTCTGTGCTGAACATCCACCACCCAGAACATAAAAGATTTTAGAGCATCTTTTTTCAGCCTGGGAGTTGCTAATTTGAATACTTCATTTCAAACCCCTATTAACTTCAAGACATTCAAAGCCCACTTGTATCAGTCTGGCAGTGCTGGCACAGCAAGAGTTCCAAGAACCTCAAATTTGTGCAAATGTCTGAAGTGAATACTCTGAGAAATTAAAAACTTCAAGGAAGTAGGTATGAAACTAGAAATTTTAGGATTTACCCGATGTGAACTTTCATGCTAGCAAGGCCTGACCAGGCAAGTTTTGTGCACTGTAAAGGTACTCAGGTTTTCATACTGAATACCCAAGGCACCAACTCAACTTCTTCACAAGTCACTGCAGGTGGCAAAGCATCTTTCATCCTTCAACAGAATATGGCTGAAGAGGTTCCCTGATACTTGCTCACTAACTCACCACATCCAGATTTACTGTTTCATGGTAAGTGCTATTCTTGATACTTTGTATTTGTTAACACTACCCAGAGATAAAACGCTGTAAATTCCCACTTTGATTCACAGAAACAGGATCTCCCAGCAGTAGAACATCTTTTTAAAGGAAAAGAGCAAGCTCAAATTAAAAACTTAATGCTATCATCATCATATAAGCAGCTCCTCTGGCTTCACAACATACTAGCAATACTGCATATGAACATCAGTACTCGCAAGCATAAGCATCAGTGCTCACCATGACAGTTCAGGAAAATGCCAAATGGGAACTGAGGAAGAATGGTAAAGCTCATAGGACCTGCCTGCACTGAGGAGCAGATTTGCTTTAAAAAACCCACTCTGTTCCCCAGTGCCCACCAGCACACACCCTCCATCTGCTAACCCAGCAGACACACACACAGTTAAACACCGCAGGGAGAAACACTGCACAAGACCAACACTGGGAAAAATAATAATAATAATAAACCAGTGATACACAGGGGGCAGATTATGAAGGATTTCATGTTTCAAATTCTGTAACTTCAATAAAAAACAGCTCTGGCTGTTAAAACTGTTTCAGCAGAAGGGATAGGCTTGCAGCCCTGAAACAACTCTCAGTATTTTGCTGAGTAACGGCAAGCAATAAAAATTACAACATTAGGGAGTACAAAAATCTCAGTTCAAGAATAACACTACCAGTGGTACAAAACTCCTGATGCCTGTCCATGCTGAACTGGAAACAGTACACTTCAAGACTGCAAATGACTATTTCACTTCTCAGTTCTTCTGAATTCAACATACTGTGACAACTTGCCTGTGTGTGATAGTATTCATGCTATGAAATATTTCCTTCTTAAACTCTTATAAAGAACTGTAGAAAGTTTTACTGCCAAATTTACCAACATTGCCAAGCTGTTAACTTCAACTTTACTCCAAAACAACGCTAGTAACTGCCTGCAGCATTTTAGACCTGCTCCTCTTTGTAACTGGTTGTCTGTAGATTAAGGTTACCTGACATTGACTACATCCATAAGGGCATTCCACTAAAAACTGAGTTTTTAAAATGACATTATATAAATTGAAAACACTACACATTATTTCCCCCAGACACACTATACAACAACTCCATACTTGCAAGAACAATTGTTTTTCTGCTTATACATTTTAGAGTTACAAAATGTTTACAGTAGAAGGAACACTTGCCCCGATTCCTTTTCAAACAGCTTCTAGATGTGCTGCAACACACCTACAGATTTGATTGACACCACTTTTCACTAACAGAAGTGGTTATGCAACCCTGGTACTTCTCTTGCACTTTTTCCAGGGTTCCCAATATCTGTTCATCACATCTCATAGGTAAAAGTAAGGTATGTACAAAACTCATTTGCCTCTACCTGCTTAGCTATCTGGTTTCAAAGTTGCAGAAAGAGCAGGGATGCCAATTTTGAAATACATTATTTGGTTGAAATAACCAATTTAAATTATTTTCTATAGCATGTAACAAAGTCAGTGTGATGTCTTGTATACCTAGGAAGCGGCAAAGGGGTAAAAGAATAGATGATACATATTAACAGTCTTATGTTCCTTTTTTAAAACCCATGGGTTTGGAAAGTTTATGTAAGCTTATTTAGTAAAATAGATTTATGATTTTTATAAACATTTTGATTCATAAGCTGCTGACCTTAAAAAAAAATCATCAAATTATTGATGGAATAGGAGTAAAAGCCTTAAGTGGGAGGAGCTGGGATGCGCCAATCCCTTCTCTCAAGAACAGATACAGAGAAGTCCTTCTCAACATGGTTCAGCTCCACAGGGGTAAGTAGTCCCCAGCATACAGGGAGGTCTGTACTTCAGGTAAGAGTTAATAAGTACAATCTCATACAAACATCGACTAATCCTCACAACATCCTGCAAGGCATCAACATTCTTCTCCCAAGTAAAGAAAGTACAACCTATCTATGGCCACACAATGCGCTAGCAGCAGAGATTTCCAAGGAGGTAGCTTGAGTTCTTTCCACACATATGCTTACTTTCACACATAGCAGCCACTCAGCAAGATCACACACAAGTGTAAAAGGGGACCTGTGACAAACAGACATATGCTTGAGCAAGCTGAACAGTCCACATTGGAAACACGTGTGCAAAAATAGTTGCAGCATGCTCCACTCAGATCCCAGACTCTAAAATCTGAGCTATTTCACATGGCTACTTGAGGACAAGGTCAATCACACCTTAAAATCATTTATTTCTCTGCACTGCCTGTAAACAGAACTTATGTAGTCTCCAGACTTGTAGATTAACAGCTGGGCTACATGAACTCTACACATCAAATTTAGCTGAGGTGAGGGAAGTGAAGATAACATATGAGGATATCGATTTGTAGTATCAATAAGAGCTGCAATCAGAGATTTGTGCAGAGTCCCTGTGTAAAGCAACAGCATTTAATATAAGAAATTAGGGTACAAAAGTGTCAAACTATCCACTAGAAGCTGACAGTTACACAGACCAATCTGGGTAACTCTTCCAACATGGGTTTTAATTCTCAGTATGGAATATGAAACAAAAACAAGGGTAAGGGTTGGAGACGGCAACATGCACATCTGGTGATGTGCAACAGCTCTCAAACACTCTGATATTAAATCTCATAGTGGCAGACGCTCTCTATGGCTAAATTCTGACATGTACAAGTCTTTTTCAATGAAAAATTCAACATCTTTATTCTCCTTGTTGAAACAAATGTGACCTTTCTGTTCCTCCTCACAGACACCTTGGTACACACTCCCAGCTTAGTGTGAGTGTGGAAGTTAAATATATTCTCAAAAAAAATGCCTGAAGCTTCAATGCAGCCTTGCTGTGCTCAGAGTCCACACACACTCACACTCCATCACATGAGCAGGAGTGGCTGCCTGACTCAAGTTATCTTCCTAGCTGATTCACTATTCCATTTATTGCTGGCTTCTGATTGCAAAGATACACCTTTAACCAGCAGAGACACTGGGTTTGGTTTCTTTCACAATGATTCATATTTTGTATTATATAAGTTCACAGCACTCACTAGGTGTCTGGCGTCATTTCACTAAACATAGAGAGACACTCCTCATCACGAGATCTACAGGAATTGATGCCAATAGCACCAAATCACCCCAAAATTACACTTCATGCTCAACCCAAACTGCTACAGTGGAGCAGAAGGACTTCTGAATAACTGAGCACTTCCATGTGCCATCACTAAAGAGAAAAAGTCCCCATATGCAGGCTCTCTGTCACAGGAAAACATTTATATATATTTCAGGAGGCCACTGTAAACACATTCTAGAAACTGGATTTTTGGAAATCAAAATCTAAATTCTTTCTTGATAAGACAGCAACTAAGCTCCATTTAAGAACAATCTTTGTATGTGTGTTCAAGTGCAAGAGTGACAATGAGAGAAATACTAGAAATAAACAAAACCCCATAAAAGTAAAACCTCTGAACAAAAATTAGGCAGCCACCTTAGTAACTCCTCAAAATGTCAGTAACCTGACACTCAGGATATTCACTTAACTCCTTAATTATATGGATGCCATTCCTGTAACTGAAATCCAATGAAATCCAATCCTGTGACTATCCAGAGCCCAAATAAAGATAACAAGACTGCATCTGAAGATAAGCCATTGCAAGATCAAATGGAGTCTCTTACACATTACCATTTTCCTCTTCAGTTTTTCATGTCAATGATATTTAATTCAAAATATTTATCCAGAACAGGAAGGACAAATGTCATCACAGTGCCTGCAATTATCCACAGGTAAATTTGATTCCTGAGGACCTCAAGTGCCACCAGAAAAAAATTAAAAAAAAAATCCACTCCTGAAAACCCAAGAACCACCTCCCTGGCTTCAACACAATACAAGGCTGAAAAGTGATGGTCTATATTCAGACTGGAACTACAGGGCACATTCTCAACAGCAAGAAAATCACTCAGCAGAGCATTTACCAATAAACACAATAGTTCAACTTCACTAGAAGCCCTTCAAACCCCAGCAGAGACAACTTTGGGAACCTCTTTCATGGGCAATCAGAAGGGACTATCAGGAACTCAGGCGCATGGCATGACTTAGGGAAGGGTAGTGACATGCAGCCAGGCTAACAAAGCAGTTCCCTCTGTCCCTAGATGTCACAATCACCCATGCAGCAATTCCCTCCATGGGCAGTCCTGCAGAGTGACCCAAGCAAGTGACACCGGTGACATTCACCACTTCCAGGTGGCACTCGCAGGCTTGCAGACACAACCAGTCCATGTAACAGCCTAACACAAATACATCCCTCTCTCTCCTTACCACCCCCTTTGCCTGCTGTCTCTGCACACCAGTAATGCCCAGGGATGCAGTCATATCCAAACCACCAGCCTTGATCAGAGCCAGGAACCACACAGAGTCACCCTTGGGGCCAAAGCCACCCTTGCTCATGGTGGGGAGTCGCACTGCACAGATTCCATGACACAGTATGTATCCAAATGCGGGACTGCTACTTGAAAACATTGCAAGTCATAAAATGCTAAATGTGGATCATGAAGATTTTAGCTCTAGAATTTAATAAGTAGCTGCATGGGCAGATCCCTTTGCCTGGACACAGGTCTGCTGATTTCAGGGTGCTTCTACCTAAAAGCGACCCTGATCACATAAAATACCCCAACAAAGCAACTATTAGCCTGAGGGACAAATACCATATATGCTCATTCCAAGATTCAAAAGTTTGTATTTACTAAGCATGCCATTCTCACAGAGTAGACCAAAAGCTGGGTCAAGATATTTTTTTTTCTCAGATGCTTTACCTTCCAGATTTCATAGGTAAATATCAAATTCCAGACACAGAGCATATTATTTTCTCCATTCATTCATACAGCACAAACTATCGGATGTTTGTGAAGTTTTTACACTTTGTAGATGAGATATGGGGAAAAATGTGAATAAGCTTTTTTCAAACAGAAAAGCAGATAAGGTATTTCAGTGGCCAACGCAGCTGGGATGACTCCTATTTATTCTTGTTTACACAGCCCAGCTAAATGTTAACAACCACACCCATGCTCTGTGCAAGTGCAATAAAAGGAGGTGCTGTAAAAAGATAGATTGAACAATTTGCCCTGAGCTGATAAAGAGGCAAGCAAATGGCACAATTGTACAGAAGCGTGCTTGGTTTGTGAAAGCACAGGCTGCCCTTGTCAGTTCTACAACTACAATCAATTCCAGAGGAGTGGAAATAAGAAGAGGAAGGAGAGGGACAAAAAAGATAGCATTTTCCTTCCACCTGGAAACATAAGGGTTTCTGATCCTCAGGATACACTGCTTTCTCTTAGGAAAGAAGTTCAGTTGACTCAGATCACTTAAGTTTGAGCAGTCTGTAAGTCATTGAATGTACCTGATTTTATATAGGCTTTGTAGTTCAGTGAAATGTAGTTATACAATACCAACAATTATCTATTTACATTTTTAACTAAATTATTTCCTCTCCTTCACATTGCTCATTCAGGGTTTGATTTTTGGTTTGTTTTCTTTTTCTAATATTGATTTCTATTTCCAGCTTGCTTAGCAATAAGCTCATCCAATGCATTTTCTGCATCTGCTGTTGATAAAATGCTGACTATACATCCTCTTACCATAAGTGTTTACATAAAAAAGCTTCACCTGATGTTAAAGAAAATACATGTTTTTTTAAAGTTATTTAATGGTGTACAAATTCAATATAAATGCAACCTGGGATAGAACAGACACAGAAATACCCTTTTAAGTCATTATCAAAACAAACTCCATTTGGAAACATATCCCACTTACAAAGTAGAGGGAAAACAATCATAACAACATCTGAAATGGCAGAGCACTACCACCACATACTCATTCATCACCGCACATCACAATTCAATTGCTTTCAATAAAACTAAACATTTTGTTAAAACTCCTGACTCAGTAGCATTTGCAGGATTCCCATGACAGTATTGCTGGTAGCTTAAAAATCTGTCCATCTGCATCCCCCTCACATGGTGAGTCCAGGTGTATGAGAGCAGTGCAGCATGGAAGGGCATGAGAGAGTCCTGCTGTAATCACTCCTGCACACCAGGCACCCCTTTTGTTTTGCTATGGCATGCCTTAAGGAGCAGCTCATCTAATCAGGATGCAAGATTAATGGGTCCATACAGAATTCTCTGATTACTGTTCTGGTACAGGGAACAGCCTGAATTTAAGACAGCAAAAAGTAAATTCAAAGATACCCTAAAAGACAACCAGAGGGCAGCCTAAAAGGAAAAAAATAAATATATATAGTACTATTTTCCATAGTATTGTCATCTGTTTCATAGCATCTTCATATAACTCAGTAATGCATGAGGAGAGGAAACCTTCCAAACCAGAGCCTTTGATGTGTGTACAGCACATACAAGGGAAAGGGACATCGTCATGCAACAATCAATTGCAAGAATCAAAAACAAAATCAGAAAAAAAAAATAGATCAGAAAGTAGTAGAACAGAATTACTTCTTATGAAAAAGCCAGGAACACTGATGCCATTAAACAGGTCAGGAATGGTTGTTTCTAAAGGAAGCAAAGGAAGAAAAGCATCAGCACTGCTACCTTTGGGATGGTTAAATCTAGACACAAAGCAGCTCTCTTTTCTCAGGGACTTTCTACTGCAGAGAGGTGCCTAGAGTAAGAGGGATATGCCAAAAGCAAGGAAGAGACAAAATAATGCATGTAAAACATTGGAGATATGTGCTACAAGATATTGTTGAAATCTCTCAGGCTATCCAGTTTCAAGAAATTACTCTGCATTGCCTAATAACAGGATGTTTATCAAAGGTGCACAGAGTCATTTGAAAAGACAAATTCTAGAGGTAAAAGATGAACACTGGTTATAATGTCACCTAAAATTATTTTGTAAATGCCTCCATTTGCATAGTCCATCAGCTGTATTTTTGCAAAAAGCTGCAGATAACACAATGACTATGACAGCTGTTAACAAAACCTGAAGGCTTCAACAAAGGCAATAATAATAAATGGCAGTTATGTTGTAGCATGTTTTTTAAAATACAAAAGAATAAATCACCACTTGCCAAACTCAAAATAATCATTCTTAAAAAACAACCTGTTCTAGGGTTGAGTTACAACTTGCAAAGCCCCAAAGATCAGTGCTTAGTATTATTATTATAATTTAATACGTACTATAGCAAGCACTCCCCTCTTTGCTCTCTCTGGCCCTACTGCAGCCCTGCACATTTCCTTTTTCTAATACAGAGATCCTGAATATTAGAATCATGGAACTTAAATCTACAAGGGGAAACATGCTTTCTTCAGCACTGCATGCAGAAGGGATTAAAAGTTTTGGTAGACTGAGTTCCTTTAAAATCAACATCTGTAGCACAGTAATCTACAAACAAAGTTGAGACCAAGGCAATTAACCCCATCACACTAAAATGAATGCATAAGCATGAAGACAATTCTTGCTCAACAGCATCAGCTGAACTCTGTTAGAGCACTTAGCAGCTACCCCAGATCCTTTGGCCATAACCACCTTACTTACTACACTTCTATATTAAAAGAGTATTACAGAACTTAGCTGAGTGAAAAAAATTGAGAAACAGATTTAAATTTCACTATCATGGATCCATCTTCCCCATTCTCTAAATTTCTTGTATTTAGACCAAAAACATCACTGACAGATCTCCTGGCTTCA
>JAOXXN010000395.1:12663246-12674626 GCA_026770055.1 Myrmophylax atrothorax | reverse complement strand
ATAAAAAAAATCATTATTCATAAATCCATTTAGATAGCTGTACTGATGTCAAACATAAGCACTTCCTTTACTTTCATTCTAAGTTATAAACATGTAAACGATAGTGGAATCAACACCCCCAGTGCCAAGTACAGATTACTATATAAAAGTTTCCACTGCAGTATGAGCATGTTGAAAAAAATTTCATAAGAAACAGACATTATTAAGCAGTTTAACATGATGGGCTCCACACTTTTCTCAGGGGATGAGACTTTCTTTTCAACATCCATTTACCACAAACTATTCTCTGCTCAGGTTGGCAAAGCATGGTGTGTCTTTTCATACAGAGGCTGAGCTAAAGAAGAGGCGAAGGATTAAATACAGTGGTATTTTACCACATCCTTACTAGAGGGGGAAATAGTCTGGCAGTTAAGGAGTCAGCAGTTCAGCACTTTATTTCCAGCTTGTTTCTGAACTGTTTGTGTGGTCCTCAATCAGTCAGCAAGCTCCTGTGCTTCCCTTCTCCATGCACTCTGTATGGATAATTCCTAATTCCATACTTGCCCAACTCATGAAATGACATTTGTTTGCAGATTTGTTTTTTGAAGGATAAAAGTGGCAACACAAAGAAGGAATTACCCTGTTAAGAGCAGTAGGTGCTGAAGAGCCATCTCCTTGCAGCTAGTTTGGGTGCTGCACACTGCTATAATTGACAGGTGCATCACAGCTTTGCTGCAGTACAGAGCACCAGTACAGCAGAGTACTTTTCTCTTTCCTAAGGTAAAAGAAAGATGCAGAGAAAACCACAGAAGGACTTTATACCAGTATTTGCTTGCTGCAATTAACACTGTGCTGTTGCGAAATGCAGTTAATGAGCTCATTGCAGAGAACGAGCCACAGAAATACACAGTGCTGCTCCAGGTGAGTGATCCCATACTTCATCATCTGTATTTGGAATAAACCTACACACCTTTCCAGTTAGCACAGGGCTGCATTGGGAAAGTAGTGATGGAAAAGAGTCCATTCCTACTCTGTACCCCTCTTTCACACCTAAAAAAGCAGGGCATTGATACATACATTTTCCTTCTCAAATCACAGCATCAGGGAAGCAAAACTGGTATTTCCTGTAACTTCAACACAAGGTTCAGCCAATGCTTCTGAAGGGCACCAAAAGACATTGTAACTGTTTTCTTAAATCCTAACCCACAATATTTGTAGTCTCCTCTATTTATGTCTACATATACTTTTTCCCATACATTAGCCTCCCATGCACTGGGAAATTTGTTAAAATGGAGCAAGAAATAGTAGTCACAAAAAACTAACTCACAATATTTTACAACGTATTAATGAAGTCACATTAAACTCCTTTGAAGACACACACATTTCTGAATTACAGCTGAGTTAGTGAATCTTTTAAATGTGTAGGGACACAAAACATTTGGTCCTTTCTAACAACTTGTACAACCTGTATGCATAACCTTACCTCCATGTTAAAAATAAAGACAATTTGAAATAGTTCATTCTATAATGAAAGCAAGTTATAAAAACTGTTCATCTGCTAGAGAGGAATACACCATGGCAGCCCAAGCACATGGCAAATCGGAGCCTCTGCTCACCTTGTGGTAATAGAGCTGGTGCCTGTACTGCCCAGCAAGGGCAGCCCATGGCAGTGACCAGGGCAACATGCAAGTAATGACACACAGCGGGAAGCTTTACTAGTGGAGTTCTACACTGAGCATATGTATTAAAATCCATGCTTTAAAAAAAAAAAAATGGAGTGGGAAATTTTATCATCTCACTTCTTCCTTCTGCATATTTGCTTTACTTTTTTTTACAAAATTACTCTGGTATTCTGTTTCCCCTTTGTCCGTTTAACAACATTCACAAACCAGCAGAGCCAATCAAAGCCAAAAGCCTTTGCCTGCTGCTGGTGTATCACCAACGCATGTTAGGAGCACTTAATTGCAGGGCTGCAATCTGCTCTCTGAAGGAGGCTGGTAGCAGGTGTGACAGTCTGCTCTGCAGAATAAACTATATATAAAGATGCAAGAGGTGGGGGGAGGACTCCACAGCTTTACTTATCATGTTGGATTTGCAGGCCTACTTATTTAGAGAGAGAGCAAAGGGAGCTGCAAAAGTAAAACAGATAAACCTTGACATCTTTCAGCGAAGTGTTTGATTTTACAGCCCCTCCTTCAGCACAAAGCAAGCAGGTGAGCAGCAGCAGGCTGACTCCCAGTTGCTGTTCCTGCTGAGAAATGTACAATTTGCAATTGAAAACAACCAACCCTCTTATCTATTACATCTAGGCACGGTGTACAAATCCAAAGCCATGTGGTCTTCCCCAAAGGCTGCCTTCCCAAACAGCACATCAAGTGAAAGGCAGGCTGCACAGGGATGGTGATTAGAAACTGAGTTCAGATCTCTGCTTCTCATCTCAGCTTCTACCTTTCATTGAAGAGTCACACAAAACACGAAGTCAATTATTACACTTCACACTTAAGTTCAGCAGGAACAATGCACTTTTTGAAAAAAGTGACAGGAAAATTCTGGATGAAAAGCAGCATGCTTCTAAAACACTAATTAATTGCAGAAATACTATTATTTTTTACGGATCAGTATCACACACACCTTTATCACCCAAAAGTGATCAAGAAAAAAATGTGTACTCATTGTGTCTTAATTCTCTTTATTCACAACATCTCTGGCATCCACCAACCTTTGGAAACCAAGTCTTTCAGAAGGAAACAGAACACTGGCACACTGAATCAGAAGCAACTTGTGAAGGCTGCTAGAGTTAGAGCAGTCTTTACACACTGCCTAATCACAGACATAATACACACTCTCATAAAAGGAAACACAGACCACCCCTAAACCCCCATAAAATCTACAAATCATCTGTTGCCCAGAAAAACTGTTTGTGCCTCATCCCTGGAAGTGTTCAAGGACAAGTTGGATGGAGCTTTGAGCAAGCTGGTCTAGTGGAAGCTGTCCATGATCTCAAGGGCGGAACTATGTGATCCTTAAGGTCCTTTTCAACCCAAACCATTCTATGATTCCATGAAAACAAGACATACATTTTACAAAATTAGCTATTATGATTTACAGATTCAAAATAGTTCAATAATTTTCACATAAAACAAAGAAAAAAAATAACTCTTCTTATTTTGTTCTCCTATGAAACCAAGCAAGTGCTGAATTATGGAGATATTTGAGAACAAAATAGACCATTTCCTACAAATTGGACTTAAGTACAGTAGATGGTTATGGTAAATATTGAAACCTTTTTTTATCAGAACAGTAGCATGCATTCATAAACATTACAGGCCCACCTTAGGACCATTCATAAAAAGGAGGCACCTATGTGGATCTATCTGATCATCCTTTACAGTCCACAGGAAGACACTAGACCAGTGCCCAAACCCTTTCTCAACCATTCAGCTCAGCACTTCTCCCACAAACCACCAGCCATAGGAAAAATACCACCAAGAAAAGCAGATTTAGTCTCAGTCTGAAATACACAACCATAAAAAAAAAAATGGAAGTAGACTTAGGATACAGTTCCCTTCAGCAGCTAGTTTAGACTTTTCCAGATGCTAAAAGGTAAACATCCAAGCTAATTACTTCATACTCAAGTATCAAAAGAATATTTAATTCAGCACAAATTAGCTTTTCCTACAAGCTAGCTCCCCTTCATTGCTACTTTCGTTCCTCAGCTAGGGAATTTCACCAGCAAAAGAAACTTCTTACCTCCACTGAGACAGGGTGAGGACCAGGAGCCTTTTCAGCTACATATTTTATAAACCCCAAAAGATACGATACAGGCTATTCATTATCTGTGGTTTCCAATTTAGCAGGGGGCTTCAAGCTAACAACAGCTATTTTATGCCAACGCCAAAGCAACAAAAGGGTTGTCAGGAATTTATTTCAAACAACTATAGCAATAAAGCAGAGATTTATAAGACACTGATTACAGTAACATTTCACACATATTAACATCTGGGTTTAGCTTACCAAAGCATTGTGTTCTTGAGTGATTGCTGGGCACAGGGTGAGGAGGCTACTCCATTGCCCAGCATAACCAGAAGTAAAATATGCTGTTTTACACACAGAGCATAACATTTTCTTGTAAGACCAGGTTAGTTAAGTCTAGAAAATACAGAAGGTTTTCTCTTCAAATGGCAGCACTTAAACATACAAATATTTTGCATACACATTTATAGACATTTAAACCACATTCACAGGGCAAAACAGAGCCTACAGAGAGTATTCCAAAATTAAAAGCTCTACTTATGTCAGTCAGTCCATTTTTCCCTGATTTTTTTACTTCAGACTTCAAAATTTCCAGAATTACTACAGACCACATTTATTTGTGTTATTCTTCATTTGCAGAAAAACTACAAAGAGTAATTAAACCTGCTGTTAAGAAACTCGGTGAGAGCAAAAACCATCAAACATATCTTCGCCAATTAGTATTCCTAATGAAAGAAAAAATTGTTGCATATAGGATTTGGCAACAATAACCACCATGCCCAGCAGACAGGACTTTCAGTTTGACTGAGTGAGGATGAGGAGTCTCTTGTGCCAGGTCTTTTCCTTTCCCCCATCCCCAGCCATGTCAGACCTACAGTGCCACAACAGAAGCAGCAGCTTTGTCAAGCCTTTACCAATTTACTCAGGACACACCCTCACCTTGATCCAAGCCTGAACTGCTGCCTCACGCTGAGCCCCCTCACACACACCTCACAGCAGCCCTGCAAAGTGGGTTTTCCCAGCCCAGGAAAGCCACAGCCATTGCTGGGCTACCTCCCCTCATCTCCCTCCTAAAGCAGCAGCATTATCCCTCTTACCCAGCACTCATCTCTGTAATAAAAGCCAGAAACACCCAGCAGAACAAGTGATGTATATGGAGAGAACTACTTTCCAACTGGCTAAATTGTTATGATTGCACAATAATTTTTAACTTATAGCAAAGCCTAACACTTGAGGCTAGCAGTCTTCCTGCAGACTGCTACTGCCAAAGATAGACAAATTTGGGGTGAGTAAAATCCCTTCCCTCTTTATCTTCCTAGGAGGCACACAGTGATGAGGCCAGAGGCTCATCCACCGGGAATGGCTGGCCACCACCATGGCTACCTTAATCCTTCTTCTTCTGGTACTTGGTGCCTGGCTGCTCTCGCAGTGCTCACAGCTGCAGGCACAGAGTCTTCACAGGAAGGCAGAGGGGAAAAATCTGACAGCATAAACAAATGTACACTTAAAAAATGTAACTAAGTTTGGTACAACAGGTTCTTGGAGAGACCAAATTAAATCAAGCTTTGTTATTTCACTTAGCGGTTTATTAAAGCTAAAGGTTCTGAAGCTTCCAATTTACTCCTTTTTTTTTTTTAATTGTCATTTAAGTTATAGCAACAAAACTTTCAGGCTATGTGGTCTCAGTGACACTCCAGCATCCCCAGAAGTACTTTTTCCAATATTTATTAAATTCTGCTCTTTCCTGTTCAGAAGGACTCCAAGAGCTTGGAACAAAGTTGCTCTTCTCATTATATGTGCAAAGAGGTGTATTACTGCAAGTTTCTCACAAGTAGGATATTGCTTTTGACATTTAACAGAGAAGAAAAAACATTATGTGGCCTTTGCCCAGGGGAAAATAGAGTAACTCAACAACTTTGAAAGCACATGCAAAAAATATGGGGTAAGGTGAAGCTACTTCTTTAATTTAGTAAGTGTGGCTACATTTCTTCAAACAAATGAAAACATCTAAGTGGGTGCACACACAAACATACAGGCACTCCCAGAAGTTCTATCTCCATTTAAAACATTTTATACCCACATAACTTTTTTTCTAGTAATAAACATCAACACCAGAAACATTTCTAAATTGCCATCTGAGTCTGTAACGACATGCATACCAGAACAAAAATCCTATAAACATGGCCACTTAAAAAGAAAACTGCTAATGATAAACCAGCTTGCTCCTCCTGCAAAGGATTCATAATTTCACTGCATCAGCAGCAGGCTGAGCATGAGAGAATGTGTAAAGTATGGCCAAAAATGTGACATTGCCTTTCCAAAAGAGTGTCTATTTTCCCTACCAAATCAGATACACACTACTTTCACTAAGCTTATTACGCAAAGACAGAAACTTCCTATAATAAACTCCACAGGTTTGTTTTAAAAAGAAAGCCTTTGGGGTGACATCTGTAGTGACCCTGAGGACAATTTTTCATCCTCTTGCTAAATGGACCACTTACCTCTGGGGCACCAAGTTAACCCGTTTCTTCCTATTGTTGGCTCTTAATATTTGCCAGGATGTAATTTAGTGCATTATTGTCTTGTTTCCATACAAACTCCCATTTCCCTCTCACTGGAAAGAAAAGGCACCTGGAGTCACATCCATTCTTCCCTTCACCAAACTCCAAGAACATCTCCCATCCTTTTTCCACTCCTACAGAAGACTATACTCACTTCCCTTCCACCAGCCCTGTTTCCATCACCAAAGAAGTCCTGCCAGGCTGGAGACACAATAACCTGGGAGGTGACACCAACCAACTTCTCCAGGACCGGAACATGGTCCCTGCCAGGAACACAGCAGCACCACAGGGTCCAAGTTCATGGGGTGCCCATCTCTGCTCCAGGGCAGCAAGGATCACACAGAAACCCATCAGATCTTTATTACTCTTCTTCCTCACTGGAGACCCCACCCCCGAGATGCAGAGTGTGGAATCCAACCCCAACAGTTTTTAGTATGAATACATTTCTCCTTTTGTTTGGGATTGAATAGGTAATTAATATGTACCACTTTACCATAAGAAACTGAAATTAAAAACAAGCTGTCATCAAGGAACTGCCATCTGATTGAAAAAAGAACAAAACCAAATACAGCAACAAAACAGCAAATTATTTCCAATTTAACAAATATCTGGGACAATTTGAGAAAACAACTAAGGTTACTCAAAGGAAAAAAAAATACTTTGATGAGGTACCCTAACAAGTAAAACTAATGTGATTATCTCAAAAAACCAAAAAGGCCTTAATACTTGCTGTTAATTTAAAATTTGACTCATTTTTCTTTCACTAGTAATATTAGTCATTTCAACAAGTATTATGTATGTCTGTGCTGCTGTTTTCTTTTTTACTTTCTCAGTTTTTTAAACAGCACCACTGGATTATGTAACTTAGCTCAAAGGCAGTTTGGTTTTTGGTGGTTTTTTATCCATTTTTCAACAGCAGACTTGCTGAGCATTACAGGAAAATGACCTCAAAGAAACAAAGAAAATACATAATGTATATTAAAGAGGAAGAAAAAAAATAAAGCACAGATGCCCTAAAGTATCTTGCAGAATTTTTTAATACTTTTTGCTTTACTTTTTATTTTCTTACTGCTCAGAAAATATTCCTGAGTGAGAACATCTGTGCTATACTCTGGATTGATGTTAGAAGAATTCCACTTTATTTTCAATATACATAAGCATTGGTTCAGCATTGTTGCATGTTTTATCCATTCAATTTATATTTGGATGAAAAGGTTTGTTTTCCTTTGAAGAATCAGGAAATTGTTTTAAAGCTACATGAACCGTATTCTGTATAACATCACCAGCATTTCTCCCCCATTTATTCCATCTTATTTTACCAGATTAAATGTGCCACAACCAAAAGATGTCATAGTCTGGTACAACTGAGAAAGTGTTACTTCCAGTGGTGTTTTTATAACAGAACTAAAACATCTGCGACTGTTATAACCTAATTTAAAGTGTAAAAACCTATGTGAATCAGATGGTTTTCCACTGGTGGAAGGCTATCACCCAGGAGAAGAAAGGCTGGCAACTCCCTAAACCCCAGAGTGCCTCCAGGAACCGTTCTCCAAACGCGATGAGCACTTTCACAGGCTCCTCCACAGTCCTCCCCTCAGAGCTACAGGAACAGCTCACAGCAGCTGAATGGTGGGTTTGCTTAAAGGGAAATCACTCTCAAGCCACTCTTCCACAAACACACTTCACTTTGATCACTGTTAAGTAACTCAGAAAGGCTAAGAAACCACATAATGCCAAACTGAGAGCAACAATGTATCCCGTCCAGCGGAAGGCAGGGGTGGGTGCTGCTCACACCAGCCATCCTGGCAGAACCACACACCCCCTTACTGAAAGCGCCTGCAAAGCTGCAGGGCTTGCATGCTGACCACTGCTCGAGCACCTCTCTGTAAGCACTACAGAATTCAGTCATCCTCTTTATTAGTCTTGAATAGTCCCAAAAGCCTTTAGACTGCTTGCTCAAACCACAGGGGTACAGTCTCAGGGTAACTTTAGGGCATCTCTAAGACAGGCCTCCTCCATCTGATGGCTGAATGCGGGAAGACCTGGCAGAGAGGGTCTGTGGCAAAGCCATGCCCAGGGCATGGCAGGACTTGTGCGGGTCCTGCTCTGCCAGCCACAGGTCCCCTCAGGCACAGCATTGCTGTACGGCCAAGTCCCTGTGCAAGGCACCTCCACAGCTGCTGCCACATTCACGCCAAAGGTTCCTTCCTACCTCACCCTGCAACTTCTCTTGCAATGTGCAAGAGTCACCTGTATTTACAGATGAGGACAATGACAGGAAAACATTGATTTGACTGAAAACACAGAGGGAGTTGAAGAGAAGAGGTTAAAAGAAAGTTTTCCATAATAAGGTGCAGGAATTAATTGCTATAGCTTTGCATTTCCAATATCAACCCCCAAACCTGCAAGATCACATAACAGCTTTCTAAATATTAAGTGACTGTGACCCATTTCAGTACTTAATCCTCCTTAAATTAGCATCTCTCCACTGCTGTTCACAGCCTTCACCAAGCTGCAGCAGAATGATGTTACCCAGCAGCTGGGTTTCACTGCCACTGTTGAGAGCCCAGCATGAGTGAGGAGGTCAAGAGCCATCCTGAGAAAATTGCCTGGCTGACCTCAGGTAAATCACTAGAATACCACCCAGCCAATACTAAATGCAGAGCCCAGAAACATCATCTTGGTGGTGTCAGCTAGAAGAAAACTGATGGCCAACTGATCAGCAGGGGTGACAGGGATTTTTTGGCTTTTCCATTCTTTTTTGAGCCTTCTTAGGTTGAGTGGATTCCTGAACATTCTGAAAACAAATTGTAAGATTTCTTTCAAAAGGCTCAAGACTTACAGATATATCAAACCGAAATCTTAATTAAAAAAAAAATTACCCACTATTGCCCTTGAGTATTTCCATTACAATTCCAAAGGCATCTCTTCATGGGCACTGTGGAGGACCCAGTTAAGCCTGTGGCCAAAATTTAGTGGTCAGGCTCAAGAAGGGAATGGGCAAAGACCAATACAAAGCCCAAGTAAAATCAGCAGATTCTCACACCAACCCACCCCTGTGTATTAGGATCTATAAAAGATGCCCCAGGGACACAGTCACAAGCAACTATGAAAACTTTTTGCTCTACAGAGCATAAAATGTACCCAAGCTGACGCTGTGTACCTGGAAGACAATCTACTGTCTGAGAACTGACTTCTAGGCAAATAATCTGAGAAGTCTCTATTAGCTGGCACTGGGGAAAAAAGTCAAAACCAGAAAACAACTGAAGTTTCACACACACACATTCACTGAGACTACAACCTCCCTCTCTCACAATTCCCTGCTGATGAATGTCAGACCTACCAAAGAGATGGAGCTTTAAGCTCTGGGTGGCCTAAGCCTCCCATGTACAAAGTAAGTGAGAATATGGTCATCTGACACCTGTTACCTTTGCTTACACTGCCAACTTTCCTTGAGTTCTGGTCTCTTATCAGCAACTGCCTTCAAACACTATCAAAGCACAGATTACAATTTCTTTTCACAAATATTAGCCCACTGCAGTTTTTAAATTAACAATGAAGGTATTGTTCCATGCAACATCACAAACCCCCACAAAACTTCATCTCCCACGGCATTTGGTGAGAGGGAGGGGAAAAGTGCCTCAAGAGACTTCTCCAAAAGTCTTTTTTATTCAGCATGAAAACTGTTAATTTACTTATTTAAACTAGAAAGTCAGGTGTTATACAAGGTTTAGGAACATCACAACAAGCTCGTCATGCAGGGCATCAGACTGAACTATGATAGAGACCAAACAATTCCTGTAGGGACTGAACATGACTCCAGCAAATCTATGATTTCCTATTTCATATTCTTGCTTACTGTGCTCATTTGAATCACATTAATTTTTTTTTAAAAAATACCTGCTCATTATTTATACACACTTATTTATACTTGCAAGAAAAAGAAGATAAAAGGGAAAATTATTACAATATCAAAAAAAAGGCAGAGAAAGATTATGCTGTTGAAAATCAAAAAAAAAAGTCAGAAACCTCTCTAGCTCCAACTAGATCAAACCAAAGTTACAAGATGCACAATTACTTCCTTTTGATAAGCAGTTACTTGATACATCATTTCTATAATAATTTTCCACATTTTAACACTAGGTCAGTATTTGATAAGTGCATTTCATCTCAACTGTCTGTCTGTTTACTCCCTTTTGGTGCAGTCCATCATGTCTTGCCATCAATGCCACTCAGGTGTGGCTGGCTGGCCCTTTCAAATCCCTCTGACCTTCTTGCCAGGAAGCCATAAGCAGAACTACATTATCTCCAAACCTGCACATCCCTTCACCAGCAAGGGTTGGAAAACGCACCTACCATTTCTCAGGCATCTACCCCCAGCCCCAGCTGTGCTCCTTAACACTCAGACAGACATTGTGCCAGAGGCTGCATCAGTCAATCCAGCCACACAAATAGTGCACCATTAGTATGCCACCATGCAAACTGGGCTTCATTAAACATCATTGATTTTACTGACTCCACTTGCCCTGGACAAGGTGGACTTTTCAAATATCTCTTGTCATTTGCTTGTTCATTCCCTGCAAATACGACCTGCAGAGAAAATGTTTCAGGCACAAAGCCTCTTTTGGAACAAAATCAAAAGAGCATAAAAATTTATACACACTACACAGACCAAGCTTCAAACACAGTCTGTCCTATTAATAATTAATGCCACACCCATAGATTTAATATTGACAGCAGTGTTAATCTGTAATTAATTCTTTTATATTTATGAGTCCTAATCAAAGACATTACACCCAGAGCTAACTGCAGTTATCTGCAGGTCTGGTATCTGTATGTTTTGAACTCAAAATTTTGCACAGAGCAGAACCTTACTATTCTGTCGATTATTTCCATATGTATTTTTTATACAACTTATTAGTTATGGGCTAGGCTGGGCTATTTGATTTGGTTTAATTTATGATATGAAATATTTTATCTTTTATTAGTCTTAACAATTAACATGTGAAAGACTCAAGAGAATCTGCTTATGAGTAGATCATAACTTAGGTAAGAGGGATAAAATAGGATATTCAAGGGAGGCATAA
>JAOXXN010000395.1:12612841-12651707 GCA_026770055.1 Myrmophylax atrothorax | reverse complement strand
GCCAGTTTTGTTCTTTTTTGTCTAGTGGTTATCTTTTACTGTGTTCATTTTTGGTTCAGGGATTGTTTTCTTCCATGCAAGATTTATCAATATGCTGCTAAAGATTTCCAATTTTTTTTCTTCCAGAATCCAACACCTACTCCAGCTCACAGCTTGAAATAAGAGTGCACTGAATGCTGTTTTCTCTATACTTTTCCCACCTGAGATAGAATTTCAAGTCTGAAGCAACTGAGGAGGAATGTGGAGGGATCCCATGTTTTCCAGTTCTTACTGTAGCAAAGAGCAGCTGCAATGGACACAGGAACATTGAAGCTGGAGAAAAACAGTTTGCTCTGCCTTGGGGTTCCTCCACCTCACTCCTGGGGGTTGCTGACCTCATATTGCAAACAGCCAGATGACACACTCTGAATCACTGCAGTGCTGGTGTCCAAAGGCAACCTGAAATGGCCAATGCATCTTAAAATACTGTCGACTAAACTGTAGCAGCTCAAAGAGCTGCTTTTCATGTTGCTGAGTTGTCCTTGTCCGTGGCAGGACAGACAGCGGGCAGTGGTTTCAGCTTTGGGCTCCCAGTTTAGTGAGTCACACTCCTATCTGTGAGGGTGGCTGGTTTTGTCTTCTGAGATTAGTAGCTTTGATATTTATCCCTGCTCCTTTCAGCAGTGTAGGGAGATGGATACTCTGTTCTGGCCAGAGCTTTTCACATGCTTTGAACCGTCTGCTCCAGGCAAAGAGAAGGTGTTAGCAATGCTTGAGAGGCATCTATCCAATTCTATCCAAACAAATTTTCTGAAACACTAAATATTCACCACTTACCATCTGTGGATATCAACCTGGTTTAGATCTAGTAAGAATTTTCAGCATATTTTGTATGTTCATGGCTTGTGCCTTTGCCTGTTCTCTGACTTCTTCTTTGTTTTTTTGCTGAGTGAACAACTGTAAGCAAAGAACGTGGGCAATTCCTTTTTTCTTTTCTTTTTTTTATTACCAATGTTCTGTAATGTCTTATATTTTTTTACAGTGTACTCATTCTAGAAATGAACTCTGTCTGCATGTTTGCATACACTGAGATCTTTCCACAAGCTTGGAGCATATAGGACATGTAAAAAAAAAATTAAAAAACTTCATTACACAAACTCACCATATAATTTGATAGTTTTTGAATGACAGCAAAAATGACTGAATATACTTGGTTCAATCACATAAGCTTTGCAATTCAGAGTGAAATGGTTGATATGTGCATGGGCAAGATGGTAAAGGTAAGTCAACATAACTCATGCATTATGTGATTTAGGTCAGTACTTAAACTCCTAATATTGCCTCAGAATTACATGTCTGCCACAAGGCCCACTGCTTAGGCTGATAAATAACAGCCTCATCAGAAAGTTGGGTGCAGGGAGTGATTTTTTTCGAAGAAACTTTCTGTTCCATCCCATCCTCTCCATCGTCAGACAGACACGTGGTTCAGGATCCAGGTTTTTTTCAGAAAAGAAACACCTACTAGGTGTAGATCCCTCCCTTCTTCCGTACTGCCAGGTATCCTGTTTTGCACATAGCAATTACCTGAACTTCTCTTGTAGTGACTGCAAAGGTTTGGATTCCTCCTGTTATCATAAAAATATTTTGTATGTTCTGCCCATCTTTACAGTACAGCTTTATTTTCATAGTATCTTCTTAAATTCTTAATTGTTATACAGTGAATATACTTTCTTGCCTCCTTTAATGTCTCAAGCTTTTAGGATATGATGACTTATTCTAAAGTTTTCTAGTTGCATGTTTCAGCTTCATCAAATCTTAATTTCGTCTATTCCCTTTGAATACTTTTTCAGATTTTCTGTATTGCTTATGCAATATTGATATTCTTTTTTCTATTTTTACATTTCCTCTTTTCATACACTGATACATGATATATTCAATAATTTACAGATGACTACTAAAAAAGTCTTTTCATCCCTAATGCAAACACAAACAGAAGCCCAGCTGAGGGATGTGAGAGCTGTGTACATAAAGCCCTTGAAGGAGCTTCTTTTTGCTGACATTGCAGCTCTGTTTTCGTTTCACTACCATGATTTCTCTTTCTGTTCATCTTTTTAAATGCAGCCTTTTTCTCTTTTTGCAGTTTTCTATTCTCAAACTATTTTTGGCAACTTCAAGTCACCGGAGCTGAGAAGCAGCCATCCCTGCAGCAAGCCACAGTCCTCCATGGTCTCAAATTCCTTCAGCTACTATAGAAAACAAAAAGCTCTCCTTTAATCATGGTGCTCACAGAAGGGACACAAAGCCAAATATCCAAACACATGGGCTGAGTGGGGCCTTTCCCTGAGACTGCGCAGACAGAAGCAGGAAGGATCCAACCCTTGTCTCTGTAAATACTGGTGGATAAACTTGGCTGCAGGTGTTGGCATCATCAGGAGACTCTTCTCTCTGGCACTAGTGGAACTAATTGTAAAGCCCTGTCTTAGTGCTTGGTAGGCTGGAGGCAATTTTAGTGATGGTGAAAAGTGCCAGACTTATCAGACATGGAAGATGTCGCTGTAGATTTTGCTTGTGTAGTGCTTTATGCCTACTCTAACTGAGCTAAAACAACATTGCTGGTTTGACTGCAGAGTTTTGATTTAATAATTGTTAGCACACTTCTTTTGCAGCACTAATGACTAGGTAAAGATTTCTCTTCATAGAGCAGACACTGTATAGGCAGAAAGATTAACAGCATCATTTTGCTGGAGTCTGCCTATTCTGCTGTGGAGTCAGCACTTCCACATATGCAAAATTATTCAATGTATTTTTGGTACTGCAACAGTGGGATGGATCCATCGTAAGCCTGATTGCCTTCACACTGCAGGAAAATCTGGCTCACTGTCACCACATCATGATGCTCAGGCTCATATTCATATTTGAATATCTGCTCTGAGGATTACTCTGCCTACAAAGGAGTAATTAACACATCCAGGCAGTCCTGCCCTCCCTGGGGACAGATGTTCCTCTGAACTCCAGAACTTTGTTCCGGGAGATGCCTAATCCTATCTACGCTTCCAGCTTCCACCAGTGCAGATATTCTCAGCCATCATTCTATAGAAGCATTTCACCTGATAATGAAAGAGATCTGGCAAGGCAGAGCTGTCCTTTGGAAAATACAGCAAAACCCCTCCCTGCCCAAACCCCCAATCTATTATCTCAAGTATCTCCTTTTTCTCCTGCAATCCAGAGAACAACGGTGATCCCTGAGACTGATGGGACCAGTTTTCTTTTTCCTCTTGATGTCTGTCTCTCTGGACAAAGTCTTCTGCCAAAAGCAACAAGGACACAGATTTTGGTCTGTCTCCCCTACCTCCCTGCTCTCACCTCTCCCTCACAATGCAATAATTTCCCATCTGACCATGTTAACATCTGTAATCAAGTGGGCTGAATAGGAAGATGAGCTGCAACTCCCCTTTGTGACCTGCAGCTTCCATACCATACATCAATACCCAAAATAGAGACTTGTGTAGAAGGATTAGTTTCTTTAGTTTGACGTTGCAAAGTTGGATGTGCCTAGCAGAGGGATGGGAAGTCCATGAAACTGAGAGAGCAAGCAACAGTAGAATATAAAAATGTATGGACCCAAAAACAAGCCTCACAAATAGGCTTGAGTGAGCTTGAAATAGGATTTAGATGCGAAAAACTGCTGCTATCTAAGATCTGCCTTATACTAGTGGAAAACAAGGCTTTGATTATAAATAAACAGGACTGTGCCACAGACACACCTGATTTCATCACCAGCTTCTCATCAGACTGTAAAATAACCCACAGCACTGAACTTGACTGTTCATGTCAACCAGAAGAGTCCAGCATGTTTAAAAGACAGATAACTGTGCAAATAGTAAAGTTCCTCAGCAGTAACCTGAATTCAGGCAGTTTCAGTAACTACTTCACTCAGCCTGCTTTTGGATCCAAGCAGAGCTGGCAAAAGAGAAAAAAACCCTCAGCTCTGGAAGCCAAGGGCAAAGAAACAATGTGGGGAACAAAATGAAAGTTACCTCGTGAATGGCAAGTTTCAGCTTGCTTCTAACTGCAGTAATAAGAAAGCAAAGTGATTCACTCTGGCAAAGTTTTCCAGCTTGAGGAGCTTGAAATAATACGACCGCCCACCACTATTCTGCCTGCAAGAGAGCTCAAGGAGGGGGGCAGGGGCAACCTGAGAGTACCAGGGAGATGTGGGAGAGGTGGAAATGGAAAGTTCATTTTCAGCAAAGTAGAGATAAATGTTGGCCTACTGGGGAGCAGAGGAGAGGTAGTAGCCATAGTATCGCAGTCTTGTGAAAATAAAAGTAATGATGGTTTGTTCTGTGAAATAAAAACTGTTCTGCTCTTTCACAGAGGTTGGGAGATGGACATACTCTCATGTCACATAGCACTCCATGGGAGAATTGCCTGGTCACCGTATAAAGTCTTCATTTTGAGAGCTGCTGAGGGAAGGTATGTTTTAAAGGTGTCTAAGAAGGCTGAAGGGATCTACCTGTGGCAGGGTAGTCACAGAGTGAAAAAGAAATCAAAACAAAATGAATATTAATTTTCGGACTGAGAGTGGTTAATATTTAACTGGATGTTAAAACTAGATATCAGACTGCAGCTTATAAAAAGTTGGCCAATCATAGCAAGAGTTTGCAACAAACCTGTTAACATTTTTCAAGTACAGACATGCTGATATAACTTAAAAGAAAGCTACAGAATTGCAGGTCTCATGATTGTCACTTAACTAAAACCTCCAAGACAATTAATTATGTGTTTGTACTTTTAGCTTTGTCAAAATGCATGCAATAGGCAATAAATTTGATTTGCTCAACCTATATTTAGGTGGGCACACTGAACTTTTTTTAAATTATTCTTTCCAAATCACTTATCACCAAAATTGTACTTTGTCCCCAGGCGTTTTCCTCATTTCTTTCTATTCTGTAATTCAATGACCACAAAATTACATGAGCTTAACTACAGAAAGATTAATTTTATGTTGTAACTGTTTCATCTTGCTTGGGTGTTTCTCTTTGTGGACCATCTGTGCTTGATAGCCTGATACCCACAGTTCATTTACCTTTCTTGAGGGTAACTTACATTCAGTGCTTTCAATCCTTTTCAGTGTGTAGACCCTAAACAACTATCAATGGGACTTTTGATGCTTTCATAAAAATTTGAAGCCTATTGACAGTAAGCAGGTGGAGTGTTTTACCTGCTGCTACTTAGTGTAGTGCCTCAGAGGTCCACAGACCACAAACCTTAAGCTGCTGAAAGCCTCTGTAAGTTGCACAGACTTACTCCACCTGTTCTGCAAAGGAGCCTCACTGTAAGCTCGTTGTTAATGAACAACAATAAAGTTGTGGGCAATGTATGAGCTGCAGATACATATGGCATGGGACACGTGAAATGCATCAGCTATTGGAAATATGAGCTTAAAAATGGTGTATAGGCTCCCCTATAGCAGAGGTATGAAGAAATGTTAAGGTCTATGTTACATCCAAACTTCGTATTTCCTTCCTTCCTTTACATCTATAGGAAATCCTGCCCATATTTGGGCCTAAGAGTTCATCAAGGACCATTTTACAGCCTGGGTGTGTAAAATCTCACTGCAGCACAGTAGGACAAGCTCATGGATCAGAATGAGCTGAATCCATGGATAATTGAGTGAGCAGTCTCACTTAAAAGGGAAAAAAACAAAGGGTTTGAAATACTCATGCTTTGAACAGTCCTGGTCACTGGCATGGAAGTTTTTCTCCTCTGATTATGTTGCTCTCTGATTTGTTTCTGTAACTTTAGGTAGCTGTGCTGCTACAGCTGCTGCCAGAGTCCTGCCAGAGGAGCCATAATTTCTTAATAGCCTCTACCAATGAGCTGTTGTGTTAACAAAACAGAAGATGAGAAAATGTAGTTGTAGAGCAGGCAGATGTAACCTGAGGCTAAGGAGGAAGCCACTCACAGCACCTTCTCTAATGTGGCCGCAGAGGAAACCTGGAACCAGCATACCCAGGAGCAGGTGGGATGTGACCCTCCCTTCTGAAACCACCGAGTTTCTGTCCACCTACTTAAACATGTAAAGCCTCAACCAAGCTTCAGCTGTGCACTGAGGCCAGCCAAGGCAGGCAAACAAACCCAGGAGATTTTGTGTGTCCCATTCACTTCTGAAGAGGGGGCCCAACAGTAACGCATTGACAAGCCAAGCCATCAGCTATTCAAGATGATCAAGAGCAGTGAGATTTCCACATTTTCAGAGCTCTCAACAAACATAGCTAATTAAGTCTTGCATCATCTCTGCAGTTAAACACAAGTGAGTATTCATCTCCCCTTTTGACAGAGGAGGAAGCTGCAGTCTGGGGGGTATTTAGGGCCACAGAGTGAGTCACTGGAAGAGCAGAAATATATTTTAAGAGCTCTAAGCTCCAAGAACACCACCTTTTCATTTAAGTTAGTAAATTGGAAAATACCTCATTCTCTGCGTGAATTAAAGGGAAGACAGAGAATATTCCTCCAAGATCAATAAGAACTGGATGACCTTTATTCTCAATGTGTCACCAACCATCAAAGTATTGAGACCAATTTGCAATACACAGAATATTTCTCATTTGGACAGACTATTTAGGTTGGAAAAAAGAGAAGAGGTAATAGGAAGGCCCTGGGTCTACTAGGCATGGCAGACATACAAGACAAAGAAGGTTCTTTAAGTGCCCTGCTTTTCTTCCAGACCTTACCTCAGCTGCCCTCTGCCAAGCAGACATTAGTGCCTATGGCTCAAGATGAGCAGCTGCACTGGGTGCCTTTCAAAGTCCATAGAAACAGCTCCTACTCCATAAGTGTTACAAGAAGGTACAACAAGTGAATGAAAGAGAGAACTGTAGAAGTAAGTTATCAGTGAAATCAGTCCCTCTCAAGCCTGTTTTTAAACTTTAAAAAAACCCAAACCCATTTCCAAGTCTAATATGGACACACAATTTCATTCAAATTTATTGAATTTATGTCATAATTAGGATTCAGAATAATCTAATGTACATACAATTATCTACGGACAAAGAAGTAGGTGTGTGCATGGGTGTCTGAGGGCAATGACTTCTTACAGCGAGTGTTGCCTAAACTAACCTGCCTCAACTTGTAATAATGCTTTTTCCAAAGCAGAACAGTGGGCCAGTCTGCTGGGTGAAGCACAACTGGAGAGTGCAAGTCACATATGGAAAAGGTGATATGAGGATTGCTTTTCTATCACTCTAATCTTGAGGTTATTTTCGGAATCTCACTTTCCCCTTGGCTCTTGGAATGTCTCACAGTGCTATAAACCCAAAAGATGCTCAGGAACAGCATCCTGGGAGGGCACCTTCCTAATCAGTTCCGAATATCTCTCTTCCATCTCCCCACTGGGTCAGGAGCAGCAGGTAACAAAGGACCAACAGCACGCAAGACCCAAATTCCTACAGGACATCCTTCCCAGAAAAGGGCCTTTTCAGGAGCAAATAAATCAACCTTGTGGAGAAATAAAACAGCTACATTGTATTAGAGTAAAAGGTTTAATATTGGTTGAGTGATATAACTACAAATAAAATCTGCCCCTTCCTTGTCTTTCTTTCCCAGGGAAATAAAAAAGCACACAGGAAATTCTGAAAAAATGGTCAGCACACTTACTAGCAAGCCATAACATAAGTTCCCATTTTCAGTTTAATAAAGTATATATACTTATGGAAACTACTAAATATTATAGATAAATGTACATGCTGACAGTTACTCATGTTTCCATATTTAGGACATATCTAAACTGAGCATCTTTCTGGTCAGCTGAATTGCATCAGTGGCTGAGATCTGGTATGTTTTCTTCACCAAAAACCTGCAAATGTTATTGGTTCTCAGCTGGCCAATTCAAAAGTAACTCTGGATGCAGTTCTGTTTCCAGAAGCACCATCTAAAAGGCTGTATTGCAATCAGAATACTTGTTTACCAGGTTAATACCAGGAACCCACAAGCAGAGTGTGGCCAAGGTTAAAAGAACATATAATACAAACCATTTTGAGTCTATGAGTACCAAACAGATTCAAATGCAATAAACAATAAAATAAGAGTTCATCAAAAGGCACCTTTGACTACCCAGTTTTATTCATTATTGTATTGCACACATCCTTTCTGTTAACCTCCAAATAACAATTTTATGCTGGATCCTCATCCTCCAATCCACATGTTTTGCTCATTCCTCTTTTTTTAATTCATAAGCACTTGGAAATACACTGCTGCAATAAGCCAGACTAAGCCAATACATATGTATAAGAACACAAAACCAGCCGTACTGTCAAGAATCGATATCCATCTAGCTCACTATCTTAACTCTAGAACTGGTAGCAGATGTTTTGAGGAAGACTACAGAAGAGAGAGTATTTTTAGTGTGAATCTGCACATGGCATTTCTTCCCAGCTTCCAGCACCACATTAAATATTTATCTGCCTGATGTGATATTACGTATTTCCATGTTTCCAGATCCCCCAGTGCTAGAGGATAAAAAGAACCTTCTAGTGCAACTAAAAACTTCAGGCTCTTCAGAACTAGCCCATCTACTGTCATTCTCATCACTAAACACTGCATTGTTATACTCATTTTATTTAGTCGATTAAAGCAATTCGATTAAGAGTCTGGATTAGTGTTCATAAAACACTGGGAAAGCCATAGAAAGGAGCTCCTTAGGGCATCATCACAGTTGTTGTATTATTTATACATGCATACCTCACAGCACATAGACATCTCTTACCAAGTATCAGCCCAATGACCTTTTGCTCCAGGGCCCAGGAGGTGAAATTCCTGGCAGGGTTTTTATTCAGCTCTTTGACAAAGTTTGTGTTTACGTCTCAGAGCACTGAAGTTTAGCCTGTGGACAAAAGGCTCTCTTGCATTCAAGAAAACACTGTCAATCTCCTGGAGGAAAACAAAGGAACTGGGCCAGTGTATAACCATGTATTTGTTTGCGATGGCACATTTCTAGGAATGTCCTGGCTTGCTGCAGATCACAGTAATTAAAAGAGTCACAGTAAAGTGGGATTGCAAATCACATTTTCCAAGTCCTCTGGTTTTCTTTGTGGTAACAAGGCTGCCAGCTCCACCCAGCAGCAAAGTGCAAGCACATGACACTGTGACAACCTCGCTGCCACCAGATGCTGGGACTAAAGCTTGGTGTTACCAGCACTGCTCAGCTCCCGGGGCAAGGGGGACATCCCATGCCCTACCATCCCCCCTGCGGCTCCAGCTGAGGCTCCAGCTCCTCTTACCCATCCTGTTTTGATGGAGACCAACCCTCTCTGGCTCTGCCTGCTGCCACTGCCTGCCATGGTTTTATCTGAAAGCCTTCACTGCCCGCGATGCCACTGCGTGCTCTTGCCTGCCCACCCAGAACCACTCTTACCCCTCCTGTCACCTCTCCTGAAGAGGTTTCTCCCAGGACCCAACAAGGTTCCCCCTGCATCTCCTCTGCAGGATGGGGTTAAGGGATGTCTCTGGCTTCTCTGCAGGACTGAAGAAGCCCAGAGATAATCCTGGGGCCAGTCTTGCTGGAGCTGATTCTAGCCTCTGCTCATCTGCTTTCCTGAACCATTTCAGAAGAGGATAACTCTAGAAGGAAGCTGAAGGGCTTAAAATCTAGTGAAATCTAACATGCATACATTTCAAGGATCATATCTTCTGCTGTCTCCTTGTAAAATTATTTTTTCTTGTAACATTTTTGTTTGCATTTTTGTCATGTTATTCCTTCCTATTATGCTTTGGAAAAAGTCTGACATTAATGAGCTCTTTAAACTTTGGAGATTTACTAAAAACGTTACCTTTTCAATATGAGCTGGCTGTTTTGAAACATAAAATATGAATTCGCTGTGACTGGATACAGTTGTGAGGAACTGCCTTCCTATTGCACAAAAACACATACTGAAATTATCTCCTGACTAGAGAAATGAAAGCGTGGAATGAAGCAGCTCCTGTCTCCTTAGCTGACTGTCTAAAGTTTTCTAACATTGCCTACATTTTATAAAACCTCCTCGTTGAATGTCAATGATTTGTTGTATACAGAAGTTTTAAAATCAGACTGAAAAAAAATCTCTTCTGAAACTAATGGCAAGTCCTACCTGTCTGTGGGGCTTTGTTTCCAAAGGAGGATTCCATGTGCACAGTTTTCTTGACACAGGTGGTTGGCTGGTTTCTTTAGCCAGCTGGGTTTTCTTTCTTACTCTTTCTCATGTATCACCAGCCTCTCTACTGCCTGTCTTCCATTTCAGCAAATGGGCTTTCTTAAAAAACGTCTTCTCCTCTGCAGGTTTTAATACTAGGAAAATATTTCCATTATATTCGTATTATCCTATCTCACCCTGAGTTCTTCTAAAAGATATTTTCCCCCTCTGTTTTATACAGTAAGATCCAATGTCTCTATCACTATTACTTGTCACCTTACTGCACACCGTGTGCTGTAAATCCCACTGATAAATTTAAAGAAATGCATAAATATTCCTTCGTGTCCAGATTTTCTGTGCTCCTCCTTCTTATTCTTGTTTTCCTTATTTTTCCCATCAAGTTGCATGTTTTGCCTCTTTTTTCACCATGCATCCTGCACTTCCAAGGCAGAGCAAGGCACCACACATCCATTTCACAGCCACACAGCAGACAGCTTCTGCTGGCACATGATCAAACGCACAGCAAGGGCCACAGGGGTGACAACTGATGACATTTCACTGTTTTTCCACCAAAAACTCCTTAGAATTGGACAGAATTGTATCTTTATGATATTCCCATGTACTCAGAAACAATAGCAACAGTAGACATTGGAAGGACACCAGAGTGAACTAATTAGCCCCAGCATAATTTGTTTAAAAGCAACAGAAATAGCTTGGGTGGATGCTGTGCCAGCCCAAGGCCAGGACTGAGTGCCCAGGAGCTGCCAAAGCTGCTCCCCAGCTCCCCTCTGCCAGGGCTGACTTCCAACACTGTAAGCAGAGGAGACAAAGGGACTTGGCACAGGAAGGTTTGAGAATACATGGATTCCATGAATTCTCAGCTGCCTCTGTCTTGACAAGCACAGAGTACCTGATGATCACTGATGAAAAGATTTGTCAGGCACTTCCTTAAAAAATCCCAGATTTTTGCTCATACTTTAAAGGCTTAAAGAAACCTGATGGAAGCAGATCATGGACATTATATCAGTCTTCATTCAGGATAAAAATAAGTTGTTAAGCTCTATTTAGGAGTGAACTAGCCAAAATGAGAAAAACAGGAAGGTGTTGTACAGGTTGGAAATCTAACAATGTAGGTGATGGTGAGGAAGGCTGTAGGAGGGACATGAGGGCTCTGGCTTTTTGGAAATGCTCTTGCAAAAGTGAAATAGGCAGAAGAAACCCCAAAGTTAAACAAGATTGATGCTCTTTACTTAGAACATTAAGAAAGCAACAAAAGTCCATATTGACCAGAGGGCTGGGAGGAGCAGTAACAATGCTGTGAAAAGGAACCACCTCCTTTTGTTTCACTCCTAATGTCTTCCAGATAATATAGTCTTAGATATTATTTCCATAAACATAAAACAGTATTTCAAATTTATGTAGCTTGTATTACTTCTTGATAAAAGGAAAAACTAAGGACCTGGATACTGACTATGCACTGCTAAATAATTAGGTAGATCTCCCTCTTCTCCACCAGGAAATAACCCCCAAATTTCATATAGCAGTTAAAGCATCACCAATCAATACAGTCCAAAACCAAATTCTTGATTAGTTCATGTAAGTTGAGGTAGGTCTGCAGCCAGACTTCGAGTGCAGCAACATTAACATGAATCTGGAGAACTCCTCTAGAGATGACAGATTTCTCAGTTTCACACCTATAATAAATTTGTGGTTAATGATGGTTAGGTTTGGAGGGTTTTCCCCCCAGAAAGCAGCAGCAGAGAGAAATTAATCCCTTAGGCCCTTCTTTTTGGATAAAAGCTACCCTTCAGAAAACTTGCATTAATCTCAGGGTGCTGCACTGTTTTTCTTCCATGCCCAGCTCCTGCAGTTGCCTGAACCTTCCTCCTGCCCATCCTTGGCTAATGGTGAAATCCCCTCCCCACACAGCACCACCGGATGACATGTTTACATGTATCATGCAAAGAAAACAAACAGTGACACAAGCAAACATTTCTGCTTTTAAGATTTGATGCTTTCACTTAGCGCAATTGAGCAATAATTTGTAGTCTTATGGTTTAAGCTTTTATTTGTTTCCATTAACATGAACTCATGTAACTCCAAACCACAGTGTGTTTATTACCTTCTCTTATATCTCCTTTCTAATGAAGAATCATTAAGTCATTTCTATGGTGTCTTGGGACAACCCATTGAGTGAATACACTACATTAGGTATAATTGGTAGCTATATAGGGATAAATTTGTAAAAAGAAAGTCCAATAACTTCACAAGTAGGAAATTTATTTTGTCTTTCGCAATAAATTAATCTGCTTGAAAATTCCCCAAATACATCAAAATATATAATTAGAAATTATATGACCTGTGTTCACTGCTTTGGGTTTTTCCTTCTCAAAGTTACTTCACCAACATTTGCAGAGTGGGATGGAAGTGCTGAACTGAGGCAGGGTGGATTACCTACCAGTAAGGATCACAAGAGTCTGCTCTCAGGGCAATCTCTTGTGATCTGATGCTGGAATCAAATCAATCACAGCTACAGTAAGTGCACATTTTGTTTATTGGTTTGGGCTTTACATTTTTGGGCTTCTTTATTGTATATATCAGTAACCTCTCTGTAACCTCACAGTTTTGCATTCAGCTGCCCAGATCTTGAAAAAATATTTGCTCTGAAAAACTTCTTCTGAAGGACAGGTCCTCAAATGTGGTTGGCAGATTACCATGTTTTACAAAACAGCCTGTATAGATACATCCAGAGACCACATTTTTTTCAAACCCTAATTCCCATGCTTTGTCCTCACTGCAAAGAATTCATGCTTTCCTATCAAGATATAACTTCTGTTATAAAACACTAATGCAGACACAGTGTGACCAGTTCCAGGTGAGCCCAGCTACACTAAGCATCTCTGGTGGTTCTAGCCCAAGATAGGTATCTCAACATGAAGACGCATCTCCTCTGAAAGATCCAGCTGAAGGGAGGGCAGAGGCAGCTCTGGTACTGTTGATAAGCCAGCTCCATGTCCCCATTGCATGGTAGGACACTTCGTACTGGTCCGCATGTATCCCAGCACACTCCTTTTTATTAATCCCAGAGAAGAATGCACTACTTGGTGCATTGTTCTCTGGGAACATTCAAAACCTACAGCAGTTTGACATTAAGAAAATTTTCTCTGAGTGCAGGTGGATACAAATATTTTCCTCAATATTTCTTTCTAAAGTGTTGCAGACACCTATAGACTCTATAGTTTTGGAAACAAAACTTCTTCATGAAACTTGCTTTTCACTGCTAATCCCTTGCCAATAAATTTTACAGGGACCTCAGCAAGCACCAGCTGCTCCCTTCAACCATGTTACAAATATACTCTCCTGTGGTGAATAAGCACCATGGTCATCGTGCATTCCAGAAACAGACCCTGCGGAATGACCCCAGTGAACACACCAACAGCAGGAAAATTGTTCACAAGGCCTCTCCAGCCTGAGCCTGGCTGCTGCCTGCTGCTTTGACAGGCCAGCTGCTGCTTGGGGAGCAGTACAAGACCTCCCTCGCAGTTTAAAAATACAACAAAGAACTTCTGAATGCCCATGTAGATTGAGGTGAGATGCTCCAGCAAACTGCTGATTAGTTTGTGAAACGATACTTATATCTTGATTAAAGAAGAGTTGTTCTGGTTCGCTATTAAAATAAAAAAAAGGCAGACATTGATCTGTCAAAAGAGCTTTCCTGCCCCTAGTGCCTGCAACCCCCGAGGCTGGTGGAGCAAGGGCAGTCACACCACCTGTCCATGCTGAGACAGGGGCTGCCACTGCCTCCTCCAGGCTCCTGGGCTCTGCTCGCTGGCTCCAGCAGCATTTTACAGGGAATTCAGCTACACACAGACAGGTGAAGTGGAGCTTGACAGTTCACTGGGATGGATAAACAGATCAATTAAGTAGTGGTTCTGTCCTGAAAGATTTCACTCAGCCTAAAACACCACTTTGCACTGGCAGGAAATCCACCTCAATCTCTGTAGGACTGGACTCAGTGAGCACAGCATGTCCACATCTTTGTTAACCAACAACTCAGAGAAAAGAAAGTGTCAATAAGGTGGCACGACATGGAAGTACTGACTGTAGATATGTATACTACTAAATGCAAAAAAGGGACACTACCCAAAAGATTAGAAAACTATTGGGAAATGTAATCCATAAATATTTTTAAGCATTAATAGTAACATTCTGTGATAGTATTAATGAGACTATTAACGATATTGTTATTAATGCTAACATCTTGTTATTACAGCACTAAAAGACAATTTTTAATCTTGAGATACTTAAAGTATATGTATAAATTCTTTAGGCTTTGCATTTCCCTTTACTTAGCAATTAAAATTGATTCACTTTTGAATTTGGTCCACTCTTATAAAGCCAGTTTCATTATCTTATTTCAGCAGCAGAAACATCAGTAGTGTCCAAGATGAAAGTTTAAACTTATAAATATTTTTGTTAAAGCTTTGCAAGAAAATGTCAAGGATATGTTCTTATTGTGCAGTCAGTGAAATTCATTCCCAATATAAATCCATCACCATTACTAGCAAAATACATGGAAGGAAATACAGATTGTCACTGCCAACTTACAAGCAGAAACCAAGAAAACAGCATCATATGCAACAATGTGGAATCCAACTTTCTCCCTCATGCCTGTCATTTCTTATCTTGTATGTTATGCAATATATGATGTGCCCTCCTTCTAACTTGCTTTTTTCTGGAAGCTGAAAATGAGAGAGAGAGTCATTGCTACTTTTGCTACAGGCTTTAAGAAGGCATAAGGATTGAATCTAGTTGGCTAGTTTGCTTCAATATGTTTTTCATAAAAATACACGTATTTCTTACAGTGCTTTAACCATTTGCTTGCACTGCTGGGCTTTCTTCTGTGCTGCAAGACATACTTTTACTAGCAATAAGCATCCTGTATTTATACATTGTACTTAACACAATTTAAAAACTGCTTCAAAAGGATACACATGCCACATTTAATGCAGTGGCCTTCTGTGCACTATGATTCTTATTTCAAATTGTTTCTCTTCATCCTGGTCTTGCTTAGATCGAGATGAGGGGGTCCTGCCTAGAAGGGATCCTTGTCCCAGGACAGAGATGTAGCCGTGCGGGACAGGGACGGACAGACAGAGCTGGCCTGTAATTTTAGATGGAGCTCTTAAATGCAGACAGGGTGAGAGCTCTGTAAATAAATGCTGGGAGACAGCATTTTATAAAAAAAAATTGTCTCCATAACAGTAAGAAAACCATGAGGGCAGAAAATGGACAGAGTGAGAGCTGGGGATGACATAAAGCTCAAGGGATGATAAGGAGGAATTAAGCAGAGCTCCTGCCATTAGGCACAATGGCTTAAAACCACTACAAGAACTTCCCTTTCTGCAGGGAACAAAGTTTTTTCCTTCTAATCCTTCAGGCTCCCAGTCAGATGTGGTGACAGCTGCTCATGCTATGATGCAGTGTCAAAAGAATTTTAAATATGACTTTTTTTAACTCTGAAAAAAGCCTCCACTCTTGAAGGAGCTTTCCTTTCTGGACACCTGATACAGTTGGTTGCTGCACAGTTTGCACAGCTGGAAAGGTCTCGATTTTAGACATGTTTTAGATAGCTGCTCACTCTGAGTGGACAGAAATAGAGGAATCAATGAATTTTGAAGAAAACAAATGACAATAAACTTCAGCTTCTATTTTTAATGTGTTCTTCCACCAGTATTTTGGCTTAAATATCACTAAAGTTGATAGGCATAAATGCTACCTTCATGTCAGAGAATGAGAAATGTAAGAAATAATTAGGCTCATTCTCTAGCAAACATCACATACAATAAGAAAACTCCCATTAACAAGACACTTCTGTTTGTCACATATTGCCTCAAACTGGCAGCCAGATGGAAAAGAAATACAGCCTATTTGGGAAGAAAGACATCCTTGACAAATCTTTCTCCAGAATCCAATCTCAGAGCTTTCAAGCAAACACTCAGTCTTTCAGACTTTAAAAAAAAAATGCAGAGGACTGAATACAACCAGATCTTGCCAGAATCAGAAATGCAAAAGCTACCAGCCTGCCCCTAGAATGTCTACAAGAAATGTTCTTAATGACTCAGCCATCAAAGTTTACATTCAGTATGTGATGCACATTCTGCAATGTGCCAGAGGTCCTTGGAGAGTGCATGTGGGAGAAACCTGTCAACATCTACGTACCAGAATGAACTCACAAGAATTATAAATAAAAAATCAGTTATCATTTACCACTGCAAAACAATAATTTCCTCTTGCATCTCTGTCCCAGTTCTGAAGAGAGACTTACAAAATATTTAGGTTTAAATATTATTACTATTATTATACAATTTAGTATAAATAGTACAGAATAAATAGAGACATTTGGTTTATGCTCATTACAATTCTCTCAGCATCTCATCTCTGGCTGCCTTGTTCCTGTTCTGCAAATGTTTTTTCTTTGTTTTAATCTGTCAACTCTCCTGCAATCGAAACTGTCTGGTAACATCACTTCTCCAGCAAATGGCCTAATTCATTTACATAATTAGAAATTACCTTTTCTTTTGTTTGGCTACTTCAAAATTACTTGCAGAACTTCACTCGTTTTACAGTACAGTCCCATTCTGAAGGAACTGGCAACGCAGGGATGGGATGAGGAATGAGTAGCTCTGGAAGGACCAAACACTCCTGTTTTGATGCTGGGACAAACACAGGCAGCCTGGGAATAATGGTTTCCAGTGCTATCTGCATCAGACTTGCTGAAATGCATGCAAACTGGAAAGCTTCATTACATTTTATATCTGTTAATTTAATCACACATTATTGCCTGCCCTTACAAATCTTCCTTCTTTTCCAAGCCTGACTATCAGAGCTACAACACAAGTGGTATTAAGAAAAGTGAGAAACCGAAGCCCATTGCGCAGACATCAGAAAATACATCATGGGCTCCATCGGTGGCATGTCAGGCAGAAGGAAAGAGAACCCCCCAGCTGAGCAGCTGCCTGCTGACACTCTATCCCTGCCTTGTTCAGGGCAGCAGACTGATGGATATTCTCAAATATTTGACCACACACACACTCAGCTACCTAGTGAAAGTCATACAAACTATAGTACACAGGGATATACAAAAGACAGCCATGAAATAGCCAACCTGTTAAGATGACCCAGTCCCCTCTCAGAAGCACTGGCAGCCTCTGAGATGAGCATAACATATGGAAGCTGCTGTACCTCAATTTCTGCCCATTTTTCTGCTGCTATGCCACCTCCTGAGGGCCAGATCAAATCTGAATTTATCTGAATGCTACCCATTTTTGCTTCTGTACCTGTACTGCTCCTTTTCAAACATTTTGGGATCATTTTAAGTTTCCTGACAACTATCTATGCTTTGATCTGTGATGACACTGAAAAAACATATTTATATAACAAGCAATGGGAAAAGGCATCAGTTAGGGGTGTCTTTAACAACCACCACCTCTCTTGAAGTAAAAAAAAAGATACTCTCCAGAGCACCGCCAGCAAAGTCCATGTCATGAGTAGGGGGACAGCTGGAATTCCTGTGGCAGTTTTATTTTGAAAATGTATCTGATGGGAACGCTGCCTCTGCTGCCAGCACAGGCTGCTGTTGTCTATGTCAGGTACAAAACCCAACAAAATGCAAAATATTTTTTCAGTGAAGACAAACTTAAAAAAAATAGTTCCTTTTGATGATGTTCTGTTTTCAAGCACTGAAGACAGATGCTATTTTACTTGACTTCCTTCACTTACATTTATTGATATGAAATATTTCTGTTTGGGTATGATCATCAGAGTCAGGTCCCTACTGTGTAATGGGCCCAACAAATACATGCAACACACAGTCCTTGTTGCACAAAGTTGACTCTTTAAGATAACAGAGATTTGAGGAGAGTGATTGAGTATTTAACCCAAATAAGCATTACCCTCCTTACCCATAGAAACCATAAACAGTATCTTCTTTCATTTCTCCTACATTATTGTTATTCATTGTTTTCATACAAAGATGCGTATTTTGGGGAAAGGGTTTTCATCTTGCCTATGAACTGGGGGAGGGATCTTTGCATATAGAGGTAAATATGAAACAAATGTGTGTATATATACACATACACACAGCTCTATATCTGAATTAAATAAAAAAAGGCAAGTGGGTGGAAAATGAAAGTATCTTTGGTAAAATGAAAGGTATGGGTTAGGATAGGAGAAGATAACATAGAGAAGCAGAACTCTGAAGGCTATTCAAAATGAAGACAAGAAGCTTAAAATTTCTGTGCAGAAATGGGAGAGAAATATCAGGAAGGAATGTGCCCAAAGTGACAGGGGAGGAGACAAGCTTAGAAACTACACATAGCAAGGACTGTGCAAGGGTTCCACTGAAGCAATGGAGGTTGAAGATAAAGTTCAACAGCAGAGTTCTGGCTGAGCTTGTCACCCTCAGTGCTGAAAATATTCATCCAGTTTCCATATTCTTACTCCTTGCAGCTGCCTCTTGCTTTGCAGTGGCACTGCTGCTTGTTGGACCCCACGGTCAAAATATTCAACTCACTAAAAAGGCAGAAAGCTAATCCAGCAACAAACGGTGGAGAGCTTTCTGTCAGGCTGAACCCAGGGTCTGGCAGCTGGCAGAATGGGTCAAGGGAGGGGAAGAATGAAGGGTAGGAACAGGCAGGAGAAAAACTTCCCCATTTTGGTGCTGAAGAGACGTAAGACAAGCTTAGCAGTCAGATGTAATTTCATCCAGAGGGAAGAAAGGTTACAGGATTTAAGACAGGATACTCAGATAAAGATTTTGGTAGTTTGGTCACAAAGAAAAGGGTAACACTTGTAAATATCCATCAAATTAACACATAATTGGTGTGTACCTTCAAGAGGGACAGAAGACAAAGATCACACTTCGTTTTTAGACTTCTGTAACAAAGCTGACAATAGAGATGCCAATAGCAGCAGCTCAGTTTTGACTCTCAGATTTCAGTAAGAGATTAAGAAAAGAAGCCAGAGGGAGAACTTGGGGTAACTGATAAAAAGATGATTAGTGAAAGTCATGATTAGCACAGGCAAAAGGAAGATGATCATGACGCAGTCTGGAACTGCTTTTACACTGTCTATCACTTCAGTACCTCAGTTGGAAATCAGAGGAGGATTGGGTCATAAAACCACAATGGACAAGATTCCTACAATATGTCCATGGGTTGCTGCATAAACACACAGATGAGGGTAGTTTTTAAAAATATGAACCTTGTATATACCAATGAAAGGTACTCCTAAAATTGCAGAGAATTGGAAGCAAAGGAGGTGTGCACCTGGATATTTGTTTACCACTCATTCTGAAGTGTGAATGTGCACACTAATGTATATCAAAAATTATTAACTATTTTACAGTTGGCCAACCAGAGCAGGCTGTGATGAACCTGAAGCCCATAAACCAACCTCAGCCTGCAACATCACCTTGCTGGCATTGTGTCTGTTGCTGCCAGGTAGCACCAAGTACGCAACACTGTGTGGCCCCTGGACTAAAACAGAAGTCACCAGCTACCAAGCACAGCTTCAAGCTGCAGACTGTCCCCCAGAGCAGCCCAGCATCCAAAAATGACTTTCCCTGAAGCTATACCCTGCACAAAACAACTGTTACACCATGGCTCTCAGTTACCCATATTTAGCAGTGAGGCAGACTTGTTAAAAATTAAAGTCTAGAGACAGAATGATGCAAGTTATGTGACAATAAATGATCTTGCTGACAACTGCGCTTGCCTTCAAACTAATCACAAGTCTTTAAATTTGAATATTTTGAATAATTCTTTGCAGTGTATCAAGATCATCAGATCAGCCAAACTGCAGCTTCAGGGTCTCTGCTGAGGAATTCCAGATTATCTCATGGAGCATGACTGCAGGGGTAGTGGGTGAATTATATCACCCTCTGCTTTCCATTTGTATTTGATATAAGATCTTTTTATGACTTCTGAGACTTCACAGTGAATGACACCAGAAGAGAGAATTCAAATACTAAATATTTTTGAGTAATCACTGAACATGTACTGCCTAACTGCAGACAGGTTTTTATGGTTGGTTTGTTTGCCTGATTATATCAAAAAGGTCTGATCTCCCACAGGAGGGTTGTCCTACTACACCTTATCTGCTCTGTTTTTCTTGTTTGCTTATTGTAGTACTGTCAGGGGTTGTTTTTGTGTTCCCTTGTTTTTGAAACACAGAGAACAGCTTGGTTTGCCTTTGAACACAGTTCACTTTCCTGTGCAAAAAGTCAAGCAACATCTATCACTTTTCTCAAAGAATGAAGTACCAGACTCCGCTAATCAGAACAGCCTCTGAAGGGTCAGTCCCAGAAGCCGCCCTCTACCAGACTTGTGTTGGTGAGGAGTGTGAGCCTTATGAGTCAGGGAGCAGGATGCACTTGGGATAGAAACACACTTGACTGCAAGACATGGATCAGGAAAGCCCAATGTCCCTCCACCAGATTGCATCACTTCAGCCTAGAGAAATACTCGGTATCTCAGTGATAATCCTACTGAGATTTTAGGGGCCTGCTTAAGCAGGTTTGTGAGGTTTTTTAGGAATGCCCAGCTCAAGTTTGGGTTGTTTTGTTTTTTTAAAAATTATTTGGACTAAGTGTGAACCTCAGCCTGGGGCCTGTGCAGCAAAACAAGAAAATAAGGCAAAAAGTAGCAGGAGGGTGGTGAGGAGGAATTAAAGCAAAGGTTCAGTGGACAAAGCAATCTCATTTCTTGGACTTAAATACCTTTTTATGTCAACTTGTGCAATATAATTGTGTGAAGAGTAACAAACTCTGTGAGAAAGTAAGAGCTCTGCAGGGTACAGGCAGGTCTCACAAGGTGATTGATCATGACATCTGTTAAATCACTGGGTACCAAGTCCATGCTCCTCCCATGAGCCTCACAGTGGGGAAAAGAGTATGAAGTGGATCTATGGTCTATATGGCATCTACAACAGTATCACTGATTCTACTAGAAAATCAGGAAAAACATCAGTCCAAAAACTATGAAGATGAACAGAAACTTTCCAGCATATTGATTCCAAATGCTGTTGATAGGGAATCAGTTTGAAAAAAAGGGGAACTTTTTCCCTCATCTTCAAAAATTTGGATTAATTCAAATCCTTTCAGTAATACATTCAGCTGACTTAAAAACCATGCCTCATGTCTACTTCTGACAAAAAAAAAGATGAGCCAGAACTTCTCAAAAACTATTTTCAGGAATCCATAGATTATAGAATATAGCTCAGTACTCACAAACTAAGTAAGAGCAAATAACACAAAATGGGAACTTTATACATACATATTTGGAACTCAAACTGCATAAATGTTTCACACTTCATAACACTTCTATTCCCACTGGAAGGACACTGGAAGAGCAGCAGTTAATGGGAGCAGGCTCTTGCAACACACACCAGCACAGCATTGCAGGGACTAACCTCAGTTTTTATCTTGGCTTTCTCTGTCACACCAAAGGCATTTTACTCTGAAGATTAATCAGCTCACTCTACACATTCACTGCTAATTTTGGCATCTACTTCTGACCATGCAGAAATTGTTCTCCAACAGGAAAAGGAGGAAGAAACATTTGCTTTCCAGGACAGCAGTTTGGTCCTTGCTTCTCTTTCCCTGACTTGCAGGCTGAGTAATATAACACTACCTGTGGGAGCGAGTGAGGGAAGTGCTAGGAGGTCATAACAACAGTTTAGTGCACACACTCTGCTGAAACCTTCCTTACATAGTGGGTAATTTCTCAAGGTACCAGTCACTACTGATATGTTATTACCTGCTGCCACCAAGGACAACAGCTCATTGCACTCTGAGGATGACTTTTAACTCATAACAAGTATAAGTTTGGCTTGGCTTTCTGTGGTTCACTTCTTTCTGACTTGGATGTACTTGCACTGCCTGTGTGTTTATGCAGCTCCCCTTGTTGCTAAAATCAATACCATTGCAGCAGTATGAGCACCATCATTCACATTAAAGAGGTATTTAAAATCCCTAAAGGCTTCAAGGAGCAAAGCCTTCCGTGTATCCATGTCCATGGGAAACATGGTGCCATTTTCAAGTGCCTGTACAATCTTCATTCTGTAAAGATGGCAGAGTGAGTAAAATATAGTTGTACCATCACCAAAAAACAAACCATAAGCAAGTAGAGTTGAGATTGAGCAACCATATGGTGAGCTTGTCACAGGATTCCTGTGACATCAAATGCTTATTATCTCACTAGAGAGACATCCCTTGTACAGTCACAAGCCTTCCTTGCAGGGCATTACCCAGTTTTTCCACCAGGTACAGTATTAGCCATTTATTTATTAAAAATTTTATGAATATTTGCTTTTCTTCTCAATAACCCTGAGCTGAGCAGACAACATTACCCATTTCACAATGACTCTGTGAAGCAGAGGATAACGAAGGCCAAAAATGCTGAGAGTATGTTGATTTTCAGATTCCTGATCAGAGATTCAAGAATCTCACTTGCCAGTGAATTCTATGCTCTACAGAGGATTTGCACATCCAAAGCAGACACCCCAGGGAACTGCAATGCTTTGTGTGAGCACCCAACCTCTCTTCAGAAACAGTTTGATTTTCAGACAATTGTCCAGGATTTTACAATTGTAGTTGAGCGACAACAATTACACATCATATTAGAAATAACGAAAAAAACCCTTGCAACGCAGCTCTTCCCATTGTGAAAACAGATTAATGATACCGATTTGACAGATTCTTCCTTCAGCCTGGGCAGTGTGCTGTAGCCATGCTATCAGCCCTCACCTTCCATGCACCTGTGTCCATCTCCCACTGTTTTCCCATGGAGATGGCAGTAGGAGTGCTAGTAGGCAGGACACAAAGCTGAAGGCTGTTGATGCACGCATTGCTTTGTAATAACAAAGCAAACAGCTCTTTGTAGCTTATTTTGGAAAGTAAGATTAAAGTCTGACCTCAGCAAGTTAAATTTACTTTTGCATCTTCTAAAGTACAAAAACAGATCTCCCAGAAGTGCTTTGGCATGAACAAGGTTTTGTTGTGTTTTTTTTAATGAGTTTTGTTCCCCTGAGATGAATATCTCATTTTAAAAATAAATATAAGTAAAGCCAACAAAACAAATCACTATTATAACATGACAGGAAAAGAAAACATCATTCTATGCTATGAAGAACATGCAAAGTTGCTCTGGAAAAAAGCTACTGACTTAAAGGAAGATTAAATGGCTTTCTGGAGGTGAAAGAACACCTAAGAGTGGTTGCAAAAGTTAGCACTAAGATGCCTCTAACCCAATATCTTGAGTCCTTAAGCATTAGCCCAGATCAGACAGTAAGAACATGCTGTATTTCTGCCAATATTCTCCCTGTCTCCAGCCCTTTTCAGGGATTTCTTGGGCTGGACGTGACTTCTTTGGTATTAGTAGCCCTTAACAGATTTCCAAGAGCTTGCCTGGTCTCCTCCTGAGCCACAAAAACTTTTAGCGGTCACAACAACCTCTAGGCAAAGTGTCTAACCACTCAATTACTCATTTATGAAAATCTACTTTGGTTTATTGTTTACTGGCTTTAGCCTGGCTCCTGCTAGCTTCATTTGGTGTCCCATAGTTTTAATGAAAAGAGACAGTGAATTTAATCCCTGCTTGTAGTTTCCACACCATTCACATCTACATCCCTTATCAAGTTTGCATTCACATCTACAACCTTTATCCTCTGCTCCCACTTCTTCCTTAATTCCTGTCTCCAATCTGTCCATCCCACTCCAGAGCCACGAGCAGGTACAACATGGTTCTCCAGCACAGCAAGGCTTGGCCAGGCAGGTTTCTGTGCCTGGCACAGCGGGTGTCACTGTTTCATTAAGACCAGCCCTTTAAAGGATAAGAATTTATGAGCACTGCCTCATCCTAATTGCATTATTTCATTAGCTCAAAGAAGAGAGCTTTATCTTGCAGTAATCGAGGTGGCGGCAGCCTGAGCTTTGTGAAGGATTACTGCCCTTAGCTCTGGGAGTAACAGGTTACGTCTGTCAGCTCAGCATCCTCTTCAGAGATGTCCAACCCCCACAACCAAAGCCAATCACAATAAGCCCCCTCTTCTTACAGCATCATGAGTAATTGATTTCCCACAGCTGCTCCCAGGTTTTGTTCAAACCCTGACTATTCCTGAATGTTCAGGGAAATTGAAAGGTCTTTTCCTGGAAAGTTTTGGGCCCAGCCTTGTTTGCCTCTTGCAGCTTTCCTCATGATCAAGCTCCCAGCACAGCATCCACCAACATAAATGTAAGTATCTATGTGTAACCCAATAACTCAACACTCCTCTCACAGTGGTAGAGATTCAGTCAGTAGCATTTCTGGAGAATTTCTTGTCTGAAAGGAGCCAGAATAGCTCAGCGGAAACCACAAAGCACCTACTTTTCCCCACTGACTGTAGAAGAACAGAAGATGAGTAGCTCAGGTGCAAACATTTACACCCTAGACTTCTAAAGTTAGACATCTCATGACATCAAAAAAGGATTATATACACTGTTCAAAGATGGAATTTTTTTTCCAGATAAAAGGATATATTAATTCAACAAACACAAGCCTAACAATTCCTACACATTGAGTTTCAAGGTGTATTATTAAATGCAAAACTGCTTATGCTTATAAACTGTCTACTCAATAAAACAAAACATAAATCATTAAATGAGAGGCCTTTGCTTTCAGCAGAGATTTAGAAAATAATTGAGTGCTCTAAAACAACTGCAACTATTCTGCAGCCTACTTAGAAAGGCACAAACAAGGGCAATTTCATTTAGGATGACTAATCTAAATTCTTTTTGATCTTGCATTTAGTATCTGCAAAAGACAGAGAATAAAGCTTCTCAGAGCTCTGTGGATGTTCTCCCCCAGCATCTCAGCCAAAATATATTAGAAATGGTAGAAGTCTTCTAGTTCACTGAACTCTGAACTTGCCAAATGCCTATCTTGAGTTGTATTTCTTCTTGTTTGCTACATTCTAGTTTTAAATATTCAAAATATTGGGATGCTGCTAAATAGTTAAAAATCATGGTAGGGAAGGTTTTCCTCATGTTCAGCTTGAAATTTCTTTAGAGTCACAGAACCATCCTTTATGGTAGCCTTTTTATGCCCCTTGACTGTTTCCCCGCTTGCTTAAATTTATCCTTCAAATATTTTTAAACCAAAGCACATCCCTCAAAACCCTGAAACCCTCAAAGAGACCATCTACAGTCCTACAGCTCTCCTATCAAGTTGCTCTGGGCTCAGGTGCCAATCTCATATGTTCCTGCAGCCGACAGTCATGGCAGCAGAGCTGCAATGAGGAGGGAACCCTTCCTGGCAGGGCTGCACCAAGGGGAGAAATCCTACCAGCAGCTAAGCCAGGCAGAGAGCTCTGGCTCATGTCAATGATATGTTATTAGCGGTTCCAGAAACAGGATGGGTTCAGGCACCATCATGGAGTCTTCATCCACAGCAAGAACTCATACACTTGATGCCTGGGGTTTCTTTCACACACTGGCAGCTGATACTAGAGGCCAAGCCTGACTCATGGTCACCTTCTCCAGCTGCCAGGGCAGCCACCAAGGCTTCCTTCTGCTAATGGAAACACCCCGAGGAGTAATGACACTCAGGAGTTGCCACCATGCTCCAAGCCACCCACAGGTGTGTGACAGAGCAAGGTCATTCATTATTGCAGTACCTGGTAGATGTTTCTTATCAAACCTTTATGATTTGCCTAATTAGTTTTGGATTAAAGCCTGTAGGCCAAATTCTCTCCTCCACTTACGTGTTTCCTTTGGTGAAGAGAATGCATACGAACCTTACCTGGCAAATCTGATGGTATTCATTCTGCCATCCAGCTGCTTTCTTTTTTCCCTTTAGCTCCTCTCACACAGGACTCATATTCTCATGCAACTTTATGCATGTTTATTTCATCTCCTGAGTATAATCACTGGCCTCAGCCCCACGAACAAGGTGCACTGTGCCCATAATTAAAGTAATTCCTCACCTGTAAGGTTCAATACAGCACAGCGGAGGGTAACATTAATTGCAACAGCCTGAAATATAAACTATGCTGTCCCATCCCAATGACAGTTTCATACAACTTCAGCAATCTCGTCTCCCACTGGGGAACCTACTGTTACTAACATTACCATTTTTGCTGTAAAAGGATGCAGGTGCTATTGAATAGCTGCCAAAGAAAGAAGACAAGGTTGCACTCCTAAAGATTTTTTAATCTATTTCTAATAGTTTGCAGTAATTCTGGCACAGACTAGACTCTAGTGAAGATGCACAGACTGTTGTCCCTTGTTGGTCCTAAAAGCGTATGTGTGCAGAAGGCCAGTACAAGCTAACAAGATGCCTGAGAAGGAATGCTAATCCAGGGAAATCCACAGCAGTGACATGGGTGCAATTGTAGATGAAAAAGTATATTTGGGTGGAAAGGCCAAAAAGTTCATCACATGAGGGCTGGAAAGAAGAGATGAGCATGAAGTTTCCTAATAACCTGAAGGGAGAAAAGAGAGAGCAGGTGACTAGAGAAGGGCAGTGACAAGAGCTGCCAGGTAGCTGGGATTGGCAGTGGAAGGAGAAAGGGGCCAGTGCACTCATGGTCAGCTCATGCACAGAGAGCTACAAGGAGCCCTGGAATATTTGCTTTGCTACAGATTCCAACTAATATCAAGCAAATCATCCAGCAAGAACAGGCTGTTCTCTTGACAGTTCCCTGTGGCACCCCAGTCTAAGACTTTACTGGTTTCATGTGTGTGTGTGTGTTTGTTTTAATAATCATGTAAGAGGATTTCAGATATTTTTCCCCTGGTGCTTTCACTCCATTTAGCATTGTGAAAATCTCCTCCACTTTGTAGTTTTGCATGCTCTGATTGAATAAGGGCACTAATCCAAGAGTGGGGTTGCCCAGGAATATTTGTTCAAGACCTCTGCCACGTGTTATCAAGAAAAAAAAAATCTCTGCTTCTCACAGAGATAGAGATTGACTTTATTAGGTCAAGGTTTATTCAAAATTTAAATGTCGTGTCATATTATCGAGCTAAACCAAGTAGTGACAAAAACTGTGATCCTGAAATTTCTCACACAGAGGCACCTTCCTTTTTTTGATTTCCCGACGTTCCGGATAGGTGACGTCTCATCTGTGTGCGTGCCCAGAACTGCCTCAGTCTCAGCAGGGCTGAACAGCTCAGCACTGCAGCCTGAGCAGGCTCCAGAACCTCCTCATGTCCCCTGAGGGGCTCTGTCTGAAGGGTGGTTTCAGAACACACAAAAAGATTAGGCACCCCACGAAGTGCACTGATGGCAGACACTTCCTTTTAAAATAGAGCCAAAGGAAGCCAGCAACCTTCTCACCTATCCCTTTTACTTAATACCCTGGGGATTAGAGTGCACACCCAGGAAGGAGAAGACCCAGGCTCAGTTCCCTACACTGAGCCTGAGGTAATCTGAAGCAGCTTCATAGGGGCACCCTGCTAAGCGTTCACCTGGGAGCCAGCCCTCCCCAGTCCCGGTACTGAAGCTGCCGAGAACAAGGAAATTCAGGAGCTCACCAGGCCATACTGAAAGCACACTCCCATTTCTTGGCTATCTGGGGCAAGTCTTGGCTTCTGCTCCCAGATGAGTCCCCATTTTTCTCCAGATACACAGTACTGCCCACCAAAGTAATGAATCTATGAAAACAAGTGTTCTGTAACATAAATTATTAGAATATCTATATTTTCTTACCATGGGGATGCTCAATGTATTCCAAACAGATTACTATATCTAGGCATCTAAAAATTCTTTCTTAATACGTATTTCTGACACAAAAGAAAAAAATAGGAAAAACCCCAAACCCATAAAGACTTTGGGGGGGGGGGAAATAAAGGCAAACAGCTTTCAGACAGAACACTCAAAGCAGTAAGGAGGCATTAAGCAGTGCTGCACCCACCTCCAAATAATAGGATGTATTATACCCATTTTCTGCTGCCACATCTCTCCCCCATCCCTGATTAGCCACAGCCTATTTCAAATGGTGAGACAAGTATAGATTCCCTGGCTCCATTCCCAATCCGTTTCTCTGCTTCAGGGTTTCTCCCATTCTCTCCTGCTCACTAGGAAACCACATATAAATTCTGCTGACCCATTTCAAAACATCTGAAAAAAAGTTTGATATCTGTCCCTGTAACTCACATTGCTTTCAGCATTTCTAGCTTCTTCCCCAAACCATGTTTAGATCCTTCGTTTCACTCAAATGCAACACCCTTAGCTGAGGATTCCTTTATTTTCAACAAGGCTTTAAAAACTCACATCCATCAGATACTCCACACAGAACTCAAAGAAAGAAGGTTTGGGATGGAGGAAGCAGCTGTCAGGAATACAAGGAATGAGGATATTAAAAGAGGAGTAAATTATGGGGAATCAAATATGAAGTTTCTCATGCATTACCTGGACTTGTGTTTACAAACTGCCCAGCTGATGAATGGCAGGTTAGGGTTTTCTCCTGATGCACCACACACCAAAACACAGAACGTATTCCTGCACTCCTAGCTCTGCATCTGTCCATTCTTCCATTTCATACACCCTTAAATTCTTGAATTGTATCTTTCCCCATCTTTCTAGACCTCTTCTAGTAGAGATCTCTTTTACTATCACCATCTTGTTTCTCAGCTCTTCTTTTTCTCTTTGTCCTGTCAAGAGGTTGATCAATACCTTCAAAACTGCAGTGCTGCCCAAGCACCCCCTTCCTATGAGAATGATGATCATCTCCACCGAGAAAGATTCTAGTGGAAAAGCAAAGTACATTTTTCTGCAAGATGTGTGTATCCTTGCTCCAAAAGGGCATGACTGAGATATAAAGCATCTCACCTTTTTACCCTCCTACCCAAATTTGCTAAAAGGTTACAGGTGTGTCAGCAGAAATGCATCCCAGCAGGCTCTGAATGTTCATAGAATATCCTGAGTTGGAAGAGGCCTTCAAGGATCATTGACATCCAGCTCCTGGCCCTGCATAGGAGAGCCCGAAGAACACCAAGACCATTTCCCAAAATCTTAAAGTGTATGGCAGCAGTGGGACCCTCTCTTCCCAGCTCTCAAGTGTGTGTGTACAGGTTTTATTCAGTTTATGTCTTGAGCCCTCCAAGCTCTCCTGCTCTCCTTACTGGGCCACAGACAGCTCACTTTGCTGTAGCATCTGCTAAATTTTGTCTTCACAGCAGAGACTGTTTCTTCTAAAACATACTGTCAGGAAAACCTGCCTGCTGCTCTAGGAAGTTGGCTTTGGGACCTGCAGCACCGAGTGAGGCTCCCTGTGCCCCGCAGAGCTGCCGCAGCTACCTCTGCTGGCAGGAGACTGACTGCAGAGGGGCCTCTGCTCTGCAACAGGCTCAGGCACCGCGAATGCCTCATCCTGACTGAGGAGAAGTGATACATGTCCATTTCTGCATAATTGTCTTCTTTTAAGTGGAATGTATGGTCACACTGCTCCCCCTTGCCCATGTCAGCAGGGCTGGAAAGTCTCTAATAACAGCAGACATTCTGCTGCAACACTTGAGAGAAAGCACCCACATTTCCACACAGCCACAACTAATTCTGCTGCTGCAGAGCTAACAGGGGAATCACATTGCATTAGTGGCTCCAGGGAGGATGAGAACAACCTGCTGACGGTAATTACCCCAAGAAGGTTTGATAACTTTCTGCCACCTTCCCCAAATTTTCCCAATCAGCCAATGATTCTGTTGACTAAAGAAATTAACAATCTCATTGAGTAAAAACAGTGAAAAGATGTCTGCCTTCCAAATACTGATATTAGAGTAGTTGTTACTGAACATAACTGCTCTAAAATTTCTGAAAGCCTTTGTAAGCCTCCAGCAGAGTCTGAATATGAAGATGTCTTGTCACAGTTGCTTCCTCCATCACTGCAGGTGATGGCTTGAAAAGAAGTTTGTATTTATGTTGTCCATACTCTAACTAATATGTAGCTGAGTGAAGGTTTTCAAAAGCATTTTATACACAGATAAATGAACAATATAACCCCCCAAAAATTTCTCAGGACAAAAAAATTACTGCAAAATTTTATTCTCTAGCACCTGGAAGCACTAGGTGAGGGTTTGCAGTGCTCTGTAGGAGTGGTATCAAGTCTGCATGGACAGGACTTAATGTGATTTTTAGCTTTATAATTGGTGTTAAAACCAGCCACAACCAATAGTAAACTCCTGAAGAAAACCTTGTTTAGGTATCCCAGGGCTCACAAAATCACGTTCTAAGGCAGGCTAGACCAAACTGCTTGCTACAGAAGCAGATAGAGAAGTAGAAACTTGTGACATATATTTGTAAGCATAGATTTAAAATAAAGAAGTTTTAAGGTGCTATGTACAATTGCCATATACAACATGCACTAGGTAGGCACCAAAACCTAAAAGGGTATGGCAAGAGCAAGCTTGTCACAGTGAGAAGGAGTGCACAGCAAGAACAGCCCCCGCAAAGAGAAACAACTCTGCTGTGTCTGGAGTTCAGCCAAACACTGCTAGAGATGTGCAATAGCATGATGGCCACCTGGGACAGTGTGGAAGGAAATTCTGAAGCACGCAAAGCCCAGCATCCACATCAAAGAGTGAATTAAACACTCCACAAAAACCCCCTCCAAGATGAACTTCTTGAAGATGTTCTTTTCCAAAGTCTGTACTTTATTTTACAAAAGGATTTGTAAATGGGAAAAAAAAAGGCAAAAAACAAACCTAAGCATAAAGTTGCTATTTTACTTGTTGCATTTTCATGTTTGCCATTGCATATGACCCACATAATCTATAGTTTCCTGAGTCACCTCAGATAATACACTCTTAGGAAGTTTATCCCATGCTTCTTGGCGTTTTTATGCATGCAGTTTCTGATCTTTGTCCCTATATTAAAATTAAGTCTGTGCAGACTGCACCCTCCCTTGCCCTCTGCAGACCCTCACAGCCGTGTCCCGCCGCCACTCGCAGTCCCCTCCCGCCCCGCTCGCTCCCTCCCCTGTGAAAGGGGCGACGCCTCTCCCTGTGAACCTGGCTGGCAAAGCAGGGCTTGCCCAAGCACGCAGCCCTTACGCGCAGAGGAGCTGCACCAGGAAGGGAAGGAGCAGATATTCCAGCTCTGCCTGTCAAGTCTGCATTTCAAAGGTTGTGCCTGGGTGTGGAAAAGAATAAAGAGGGTCTGTCAGTCCACATGCAAAACCCCACACTCTTCTGCCCCAACTGCCAGGCTGTCATGCAGGTCCTGAGCACGCCCCCACTTGCCCCTTCCCACCGAGTTCATACCAGTCACACTCAGTGACACAAGCTCCATTTCTCTCCCACCTTATTAGTTAAACCATACACATCCTTCAAATACACATTTTCAAAAATTAAATGATCAGTGCTCTGAAGGAAGGAGGGCATTCAAAACAGGCAAGGCTACTGCCTTGAAGAAAGAGGGCTGAGGAGCAACTAGTGCAATTCCTCCCTTGACTCAAGAATCATAAGAATCATAGTTCCCTTCCAATGGTTTGGGTTGGAAGGGAACTTGAAGATCACTCAGCTCCCTCTAGATCCCACTGTCATGGGCAGCAACACCTTCCACTAGACCAAGCAGATCAGGGCTCCATCCAGCATGGCCTTGAACACTTCCAGAATGGATGACAGGTATTAATTTGGGGGGAGTCTTCTCCATGCATAGAGGTTTCTTAAGGTTAGAGTCTACATTCATGCAGATGGGAGGTCTTAGCCAAAAATCAGACTATGGTTGTTCCCAACAGGAATGTTACATCTTCCCAAACCTCTTTCACCTGCTGCAACGGGCACATCTCTGATTCACAGCCATGACTCAGATTTTAAGCAGTGAATGCTTTGTGGGTGTACATCTATTCCCTTCAGTTTGTGGCTACAGTAAGGCTTAGGTACATCATTACCAGTACACTAAAACATGTGGCAGCAGACACCTACTTGGGGGAAGGGAGAGAGAACTTCACCCGGAATCGCTGACACAAAGCTACAGCTGAGGTTCACGTGACTTCTTTTCATGGCTTTGGATGGCAGTCAGGCAGAACATAAGTGGAAACACATAAAGGTAGTTCTGAAAGCCCAATTTCCAAGTCTTTTTGAGTCACCAGATAGTGAGATGACCCTTAAACTAAAATGTTCACACTCATTCTTTACTGGTATCTAGATTACTGTCACTTTAAGTCTATTATGAACATCCACAAGCACAGAGGATGATGTTTGCATACAGAATTCTGGCCACTGCTGTTTTTCTTCAGCACTGAGAAGCAGATGGCTCATCTTCACTGTAACAGCCCAGTGATGGGAACCCACACCAGCAGCAATACCTTAATGACTAAATTACAGTCTCAACTGTTTTCTAGTCCCTCAAATATTGCAATGAAAAATACACAAATAGCCTTGGGAAGCAGGTAAGAGCTCTTGCTTTTTGATTTGATTTACCTTCAAGGAAATTTGAGTTTGTACACATCCAAGAGAGGCAACAGGCCTTCTTTGCCTTATTGGGTAAGACTGGGGCACTCTTCTGGTCAAGGAAAGAATAAGGACAGACACAAAAAGGCCAGGCCTCTGTTTCTTGAATGCCCACTGGCATTACAGCTTACAGCCTCTCTAAAACAGAGAAAACCCTGAAGAGAACAAGTGATGTTCTACATTCTAGAGCAGCTTCCAAAGCATAAGTGCGAGATCATTCATACCCTTCCACTGACAGTTTCCTCTTGACTAGTTCTAGGCAGCACCTCACTCCATGTATGTCATCAGTGTGAAGAGGCCAAATGCCTGGCACTGCTTAAAACAAATCCCATAAAACATTCTGAACTGGCTTCAAACATACAGATGTGTCTACACAATATCATGGGTTTCAGACATACGTTTTTATTCTCTCAAATTCAAATTTTGATGACCATGGATTCTGTTAAGCTGGTGGCTGAAAAGAAGAAAGGAAAATGGATCAATGTGTAGAGTTTTAAGAAAACAGACCAAGTATACCTTATGAATCTCAACTGAAACTGTTCAACATATTGGGAAAAACCAACAGAGAAGTACTACACTTCTTATCATATATACCCAGTAAGTTGTAGATTGTACAACCAACACTAAAAGACAGGCAACAGTGACCTGCCAAGTTTCAAGACTGCCCTCAAACCACTCCTCTTCACTAACTGTTGATAGCTACATGGCTACTGCTCTCAGCTGCTGGAAAAACCCAGTTTGACACACATGAGAACCACCAGCTCCCACCAAAAGGTCATAATTACAGTGTTTGTCATTCAATGATTATGTCAAGAACAAGGCCTCTTTCAGATGAGAACATGCCTAACAATCTCTTTAAGTATCCACTGAGCACAAATATATCAAATGTTTGTTTGGATAAGAGTCAGACTGAAAGAACTGATGCCTTGGTTATACAGACATTGGAAAGTGTTTTGTCCATCCTACCTTACTTTCTGTAGTCCTAAAATACACCATTTTCTGTTCCGGGTATGCAATACTACATCAAAGATTAGGAGAGCAAAATTTCTAGAACACCAGTGGAAGAGTGGAAGGAAGGACACACAAATCTAGAATAGCCCTCCTTAGTATAAAATGCCAGAGATGATTGGCTGGTTCGAAAGGGTTCACACACCAAGCTCACCAGTGGTTCAAGTGATACTGTAACAGACTAGGAATGCAAGCTCCCATCACATTCCCAAGCTGACGAGGAACAAGTTACTATGGTGTTAATGCAAGCTGTTTCTTTCTCCAGCCAAAGCTATCGAACAAGTGAGTATTTCTGTTCTGCTAAAATCACCACTCACATCTTTCAGTCACAGGGGCCCCAAATACAGTGTAGAAATGAATGGTGGAAGTAATTTCCTAAACTACTAGAACTGTTTTAGAAGTGACCTTTTCACTTGCTTCATACTACTTCAGAGGCTTAGTCCTTCAAATTTCAGATGCATATGCAAGGCTGTGCTTGCTGGGGAGACTAAGGGAGCTTTCAAGTCTTGCGTTGTGCTCCTGGGACAGCTGGTGGGAGCAGCACCAACACATGACTGTGTCAGATGCACAGCTTCTTTGAGTACTCTAACATGCTTCTTCCTCAAACGCATGACAAGTAATCATCAATACTGAACTAAATAGTAATCTTGTTCATTAACATACGCATGTTTAAGCTATTCAAAGATAAAGAACACAAAACCACAACTCCAGTACGTCAAAAAAGGAGGCCAACTGGCCACCTTCCTCATCTACTTCTTTACTTTTGCTGCCTGTTATTTTCTTCCCTTACTGATACAATTTTAAATTCCACAGAATGGAGACAATATGAAATGCATATCCAAGCTACATGTGTCTGGTTACTTCTACCATCATATTTATTCACCCTCTCTCTTTAAAACCACAAACACACACATACAAACACACACACGTTTATCAAAGTCTTGCATTTTTTAAAAAATTTTTATACCCAAACACTGTTTGGATCCTTCCTCCTCTTTTGCCTGACTGGAAAATGCTGCTTTCCTATTAGCTTAAAGTGCAGTACAACTTACAAGCAAGTAAAGATAATTTCATATTTGTAAAAAGAGAAAATACTCGGTGAAACAGCAACTGATTCTGGAGACCATGTTTTCATGCATTGTAAGATCTTAGATTAATTAACTCTAAGTACTTACTGTATTGTAAGGCATGGACTGTCCTAACATATTTGTCCCAGGGTACAAAGAATTTATGCTCAGGAATCAATACTATATTGCAACAATTGTTTTTAAAATTAACTTTTTTAAGGATAAGAATTATTTTTTAAGCATAGCTGAAAGATATCAGCTTTTAAAATGTATTTCTCTGCTGACCAATTTCTGTACTCTGCTTATTTGAAAAAGTGATGTACTCATTGAAAGGTTTCTTAGAAAGTAATGATACTATCTGCTTTGCAAACAGTTCCTTATGTAATGGTGATTTAATTACCTCTCATAGCTCCAGCAGCCCTGTGTGTACGAACACACTGAAATGCAGATACACACTTTCCTAGAACAAGGCCATGTATCTGAAGACAAATTAAAACATCATAGAAGTATGTTTTCAATTAGTGTAAGAATGATCAGTATCATTCAGTACTAGGGGTAAAATGCATTTTGATATTAGACATGTATGAGATGTATGAAATCACTATGTCAGACCCAGCTGTATGGCTCCCTATAAACTAGGTCATACATGTCAATAGGCTTATGACAAATAAAATGTGCAATTATACCAGTTTCTTGTAGTGAAAAATTAAAACTGTACAGCATTTTTTGATATATTTCTTTTATTACAACTTGCCCTCTCTGTTAATCCCCATTAGCACTTTGTATTTTGAACTGACACTCACCAGAGATATTGGCTGCGTCCCTGTGTGCCAACAATGATTTCAGCGACATAATCAGCTACAGAGTTCTGAATCTTTGTACTACTTTTTTCCTTAGGGGGAAGGTGTGAGTTATAAGGTAGAATTCAAAATGTTTCCCAGCTATAGCCACATTTCCCAAGAAAAAGACCAAGTTTGTGTATAATTATGAAAGACATTGTCTGGGGATGCCAACTGCAGTGAAATATATGAATGTTTTTAACTTGCTAAACATGTCTCAACTCAGCAGCACGTTTATCTAAAACCCAAAATACTACTTTTGATGGTTTAGCTATGCAAAAATTCAGAGATAAGGTATTGCTAAAACCTTGCACGTTTGGGCTAGAGCAGTGAAGTTCTTGTGTTGTCTGTGAAACGATTCTGAAAAGAAATTTGTGAAGCCTTTTTCAAACTCAGCCTTAGAATTTTGCTACTGCAATCTATATTTAAATAAAGCTTTTATTAACCCTTTTATGCAGAAACAAGCTTAAAATCTGTTGACTCATACACAAGTTACAAGACAAAACACATTTGTTTCCAGAAGCTTTGGTGTTACTGTTAGTTTGTTTTCTGGAGAAAGGACCTGATGATTAAACACTCAGGCAATATTTCTTCTAATTTTTGTATTGTGTCATAGAATATGCCCCTGTTTTTGTCATAAGTAATTAATTATTTTTATAATTAATTACAGATATGCTTCACACTGAAATAGATTAAAAGTCACTCCTGTCAAAATTTGTGCTAATGTGTCTCCTGTTTACTACACTTGGTGACACTGTAAGCACCTTTGATGTCTCCCAACACACAGAGACAACTCTAAACCAACACTTGAGACAATGACCTACTGCACCCTATCACAATCAGCTAAAAAAACTCAGTTCTTTAAGACATAAATCCATGTAAAAAAATCTGTATCTTAGTGTAGTGGAATAAAATACCATAAATATGGAAGAAATGTTTACTGACCTTCATTGTTTATTGCCCTTTATTCATCCTCAGCAAAATTCACATCAGAAAATCATAGTACCACTTCTTGTTGTATTTCCTAGTTAACTACAGAAAGCTTCCTATAGTTTCCAGGTAACATATGAATGCCACTTAATAAGAGACAGCAATAATCTAAGAGTTGGAGAGAAACCTTTCATACAGTGAATAACTTGAAAAAGAAAAATAAAGGAAAAAGCTCCCTCCAAAGGATCTTTTCCCTTAACATTAATTCTTGATCTCTGAACTTTTCGTAGATGTTATCACACATTCTAAAAAAATATTGCAAATAGTATATATCTACATATATATTTTTATATGCACACAAATAAAATTTGGCAAAAATAGAACATTTAAATTTAACTTAATATTTATCCTGTCAGTCTTAATTGCAGGCATAGCCATGAGGAAACTCTTCTCTGCAGCAGGGATTCAGTGTGTTCAACCTCTCAGTGCTCTTAAACTCCAGTTACTTCCAGTGGTAGAGTTAGTACCTTTTAAAATTATACTTGTCTTATGTGAGAGTGAACAGTCACCCTGCCAACCCTGACGAACAACACAGGACATGAAATAGGCCGTGGATAACTCTTGTCCCGCCCAAATAGCTGGAAATCTAACTGGGGCAGAGGAAAACAAAACACAATAAAAACAACCATATGAGTCAAGAGGGAAAACAAAAAACAAGCCAGTAAGGGCTTATGTGGAAACAAACACAGGTACCAATCCATGTGTTTCTACCCAATACATTAGTGAAAAAACATGTTTCAATTACCAGTCTGGTACATGTTCTCCCATTAAGAAGGTGGTTTCACAAGCCACTGAACTCTATCTTTGATGTTCACGATAACTATCCCTAACTGTTTGTGAACTACACTACTTAAATTCCCTCAAATGTCAGTTTATTTTCTCTTGTAACATATTCCTACAGTGTGAGATTAAGACACAGTAGGCCTTCAGGCACTAAGAAAGTAAATCAGCCTAATCTCAAGAAAACAAGATGTGCACTTAACCATAAATATTTTTTTATAATCACATCAAACATGACATACCTGGTATTCAGTTTTATATAAATTAGTTCTTACGTCAGATCTACTTCTGAGGTTATCCAAAACCCAAACACATAACATTATTTTTACTCTTCAAGCCTGAATAATATTTACAGACATTAATGCTATATCCAGCTCTACAATCATTCGAGACACATTATATAACTTTATTTTTTTATTTGACAAGCAGCAGTATCATGTTCGTCATTTTTTTTACATTTTAATGTAGATACAATTATTAGGTTATCTGTCATATTACAATATTTAGGTTTTTTGTGTGATTTTTTTTTGTACTTTGTCTTAAGATACATTAAAAAACATCAACTGCAAACGTGAAAGGGGAGGGGGGAAAAAAAAAGCATGGTACCCAACCAATTCTCCACATTTCAGCAATACTTCACTCATTCTCTTAGTAAAGTTTTAAGAAATGTCATAATGACATGAGCTTGAAATATCTATAGGCATTTTCTTTGACGCTCATGACATGGCACTGGTGATGTTGTAAACAGCAGAAAAACAGGGGCTGCCAAGTGACCAATTATGGAGGCACAGGCCTGCCTCTTCCCACAGGAACACACCAAACAGTGACAGCAATGATCTCCTTACAATCATACCTGCAGGATAGCAACATCATGCTACATAACTGTACTCGTCTGCAGAGGCCTGGCTTCGCTCTATGTACTGTTTGTCTATCAGAACTTCAATACACTTCTTAATCATGCTGATACTTGGGTTAAACCTTGCTCTTGATTGGCTAATTACCTGCAAAAGACAGACACAGTTTTTGTGTTAGTTTTATTTTTCACAATCAAAAATGCCATCTAAATATTTCCTAAGGGCTTTCAGGTAAATTCGGTATATTTTTCTTTTAAAGACAGGATTAAATAACTCTGGAATAGTTAATTTATAACAATGAAGAAACCATCTTTATGCATTAGTGTCAGGACACTGAAACTGTCTGCTGAAACTGAAACTGACCGCTGAGCTCACTGCTTGGTTTGGCTGCACGTTACCCACACTGCTTCATTCCTCTTGGTTGCTTCGTTTGTAACAGTACAGATGAGGACAAATACCCATGTTAAAAAATCCATCTAATATTAACACATTTCTTCACCATTATCATAGTGGAGTTCCCCTACCATTGATCTCCTTTCCTATATAATTTGAGACAATCAGGAAGAACCTCTCTTTCCTCAGTCACTGAAGAGAGACTCACGATTTGGCAAGATCAACAAGGCTGGTGAAGGGACTGGAGCACAAGTCCTATGGGGAGAGGCTGAGGGAGCTGGGGGTGTTTAGCCTGGAG
>JAOXXN010000395.1:12590108-12602414 GCA_026770055.1 Myrmophylax atrothorax | reverse complement strand
AAACTTTGCAAAAGAATGAACATTTTGGTACACAGCAATATTATGATCCAAAAGTATGGATGGAAAGAAAGTTAAAAGTAATTGCAGATAAAATCAGATTTCAGAAGTGGCACATCAACAGCAGCTTGTATCAACAGCATGTAAGCTGAAAAGCATGTAGGGTGTGCTCACAACAGCGAAAAATGGAAGTTCTTTTGGTTGTTGGGAGTTTTTGATGGACTAAAGAGGAGAAAAATATTCTTGAAAGTGGAAATTTGAAGCAGTATATTACAAGCAATATGGTGGCTGAAGAAAACCTGTATATGTCAAAAAGGAAAAGGAAGGAGATAATGGCAATTTAGAATCGAAAAAAAGATGTTAGAACAACCAAGTTTCTAAACTACATATCATTTAAATTCACATTTTAAACTAACACTGAACCAAAATACTGCATGACCATAGTTCCTACGAATTATAGTTCCTTTATGAAAGAAAATATTATTATCAGGATGAACTGACAAGCAACTCGTTCGTACAAAACCTCAACATTGCAAAACTTGGTAATATGTCTCTAGAATCCCTGTGAGGAAGGAATGCGTGACTTGACAAGTAGGAAACTTTGAAGCTTGGAGCACTCGTTTGCCATGAAACTGGAGGCAGCAACAGCAGTTTGGATATTCATGAAAAATTAGCAGCAGGTTAATATTTTAGATGTTTATTTTAAGAATGATCATTGAAGTGAAGAACTGATGTATTTTACAAAACACTGTTGCGATGCGCCCAAGGTTGCTGTTCATTTCGTGTTACTCCACCTTCTGGTACATGGCATTAATTGCAGTAGAGATAGAAATGTGTTTGGTACTGATAAGTATTTGTTTTAAAATGCTAAATAATTATTTTCTCAATATCAGAAATACAGACATGTAACTACTGTTAGTACTACCACTGGTACCTTCTTTACTTTGCCTTTTCAGATTAACCTTGGCTGAAAATTATCAAAGCTTAAACTATGACCCTAACTACAAACTGTGAGTACTGTAAACACCACAGAAGAGCAAGTAACTGTATGCCTGCATCCCATGAGAGGAAATTATAGAAAGGAAAGATACTTATAATTAATAGCTATAATTAATAATGACTATTATTAAAATTTATAACAATTAGAACTGTTGTCTTAAATAGTTGCATGACTATGCATTAAAAAAAATAAAGCAGCAAGACTCCTTCCCTAAATCTATTATTCAACTTTAAGTTGCAGCTCTCTCCAGACAAAAGCTGCCTATTGTGACAGCAATTGTAGTAAGTTAAGTTTCTGGATACTCTTTGCAGTCAACATGAAAAATCTAAACCAAGATTCTATGTAAGTAATACTAAGACATTTGGAGTCAAACATTATGTCAGGAAGCAAATTAAAGTTCAAATGCATGTAAGAGTTACCAAACTTCCCACACCCCCCAAACATCTATTTATCATCTGCACTTACATTAACACTGCGTGGGTCAGCACCCTTTTTATGTTTTGAAATATGATGAAAGTAAAGGCCTTTCTTTCAGAAAACATTTAAGTATTAGATTGGTTTCCTTTGTACATTTCTTTCCCCCCAACACTGGCTTGTCTTTTTTCCATTGCATTTTTAAACCAGAAAATCTGCACGAGAACCCTATCTTTGAATATGTGTTTGATGCCCTGAAGAATTTTGGTGAGCCTGAAACAAAGTCCAAATTACTTAAGTAAACAAGGCATTGGAAAACAAAAAAGTTACCTTGTCAAGGGCACTCATAAAGTGTTGGTCACCATTCAAAACAGTGTTGATGAGTTGAACAAATTTACTATGTACTTCCAAAACTGATTCCACAAACTGAGTTGGCATCTAAAGGACGTAGATAAAACAGAAAGCAAGTTAATGAGAAAAGTAGTATTAGCCACATATAAACATATATATATTAGTTGTAGATTTTTTCCTAATTACTCTTTTTTATAAAAGTTAATACCACAGTGATTAAGTCTTTGAGAAGATTGGTTCTGCATTGTTGTACTCACATGACTGGAAATAAAAAGTCTAGGTTACATTTACAGTCCTGCTACCCAACAGAGATTTGGGTCTATACTGGTCTCATACTGTTGAATTTTTCCAATCATACCCTACTCATACCCAATCATACCATATCCTTTATTAGTCTTTCCAAAATCATTAATGCTAACATGTACATGCAGCTACCAAGCCAAAAAGCAACTGAAGTAATGAAACAGCTGCTTCTCCTACACATTGACTTCAGAGACAGAAAATCTGAATGATCCCTTTGCGGTTTCCTGCATAGGACAGTTACCAGTTGACTTTTGTGCATGACATGCCAGCATCACATTCTGTACAGAAATGACTGACAAGAGCTGGAAGAGCCTCTGCACAGAGAAGGTGTCAGGCAGCAATGCAAGAGCATGCAAGGCACTGGCTGCACATCACAACTCTCCAGGTGCATTCTCAGGTCACACATTAAAAATGTTTAATTGACAAAGTACCAAATTTACACAATGGAGCAAGTATTTCACACTTTAAAATTATCTACATAAGGTTGTGAATTTTCATCACCTCCTTGGCTCTGTATTTATTTCCCCATGTAGACACTACTAGTTCGAAAGAATAAACCTATAAATAATTTGAAAAAAACTACACTACTAAAGATTTCAGTCCATTTTCAGTATGCACACAGGAGTCACAGAAGAGTAAGCATTCCTGTGCTGTCAATAAGAGTCAATTCCCACCAGCTTGTGCTTATGTATTATTACAGACAGAAACACTGGATGATTAAAGTAACCATCCTAAAGTGAGCACAGAACTTCACAGCAAGATGTACACACATGTACAAATATAATGTCAAATGAAAGTTTGTTGTTTGTCTTTGAACAGCAATGCTGGAGGAAAAAAAATGGAATTGAGTAATTTAAATATATACAAACTGAAAAAAAGTTTAACAAACTTTAGTAAAATAATTGAGTCAGAGTATTTTCAGAACTTACATGAAAATATGAGACTAACAAAGCTGTCAGTGAAAAACACCACACTGAAATCAGAACAGGATGTCAGGTCTTTACAAATAACATAAAGCTAAACTAAATGGAACCACTAGTTCCTAATAAACCAGAACAGCAAATGCCACTGAAGATAGATAACTGTGCTGATCAGAAGTTACAATTTATCCATCATGTTCCAAACCCAATATAGACAAAATTAAAAAAACTAGAATAGACTAACAGGAAAAGAGCAAACATTAACCAAGAATGATTAATCAAACAGGTAATATCAGCTGTCTGAGGAAACTCACATTTTCCTGAGAAAGATTGCTGGTTGCTCTAAGGCCCTCATCATGGATATGGTTTTGTAGTTCCTGAATCATATGAGGTAAACCACTTGACACAGCCCGAAGCAGAGTATACATATTTGCCATGTCTGTAACAGAGATACATTATTATAGGATATCCTTAGAAACACTAAAATTGACACAATATAGTAACATAATTTCACATAGAACTTCTTAAAGACTGAAACAAGGCCAACTGTTTCGAAAAAAAAATTAAAATACACTGGATCACTGACAAAAGAGAAGAAGGAAAGAGTAGAATTAATATCACTATTTACTGAGTCCTGCCATTGTGACTAACTCTCTCTTCCAATACTGCTTCTTTAGGAGAGATTCCAAGAAGAGAGATGGGCTAGTATGGAGAAGCACTGTGCCAGTGGTGGCTTGAAATCTTTCTCAAGTTAGAAAAGCTATAAATAAGCAACTGTTATTTTTATGGTTTACCTCCCACACCCCCAGAAAATATATCCAAGCTCGGATCAAACTTGGAAAACTCCCTGGAAACTGAACACTGTTATTACATACACTTTGAGTTTGGCTGTGAAAAATAATTTGTTTCACATAATAGATACCATCTTCCATGTAAGAGTAAGCATTCTTTCAAGGGTAAGAAGCATGTATCAGGAAGCATATTTTTTTGTCAGGCAGGGAATATAAGAGCATCTCCCTCTTTAAAAAGGATTTGGGAAGAAAAGTCACAAAAGATTCAGGACAATAAAAAGTGGCTATGAAAAGAACCCAAAATATTCTATAATCCTGACATATCAATTGATGATAAAGAAATCTGTAAAGACAGAGACATTGGTTTACAAATGAAAACACAAGCATAAAATATGATTAATTCTACAGGACACAGGACTTGAGTGTGTTTTTAAGCTGACTAAGACAAGGAGAGAGAAACAGCATTGGCTGAAAGAGGGTTGTTAAAAGTAAAAAGGTCTTGACTGTGTATTTGGAGGAACGAAAGTTAATTACATGGTAAAAGAAAAATGTCACTCAGGGTTGAACTGGGCTTTCTAGGTAAGTAACATTAGCTGGAAGTGCTTAAGGGCACAGAAAGTCACTGAAAAAATATAGGAAATCACAATGCTAGATGAATAAAATAAAAACCATTTCACACTTCTTGTGACCACTGGGACTTACCACTTCTTTTCTCTTGTCTGATAATGTTGTGACATTCTGCATGTAGAAACTGCAAGTGATCAGCCACCATCCTCTGTTGGCATTCATGAATCACTTTGCCATATGAGCTGGGATGCAAGTATTTCCGACACCGCATTTCTTCATCTTTTAATCTACCTAAAACCTGCAGACAAGTGGTTCAACTGAGAGCTGAAGAAATACTAATAACCAACATAGAACCAGAATATACAGCAGTATATGTATGTAGAATGAGACATAAGAATAAGCAAAAATTACGAAAGAACTTGTCCAGGATGCCAAAAAAATTAAATTTGCTCTTTTGAGTCAGTCTATTGCTCAATTAATATAATCGACTCTAAATACTGGCTAGCAACTTCCAGTACTTCTCAAAATTTCTTTTTCCCATCAACTTTGTAACTAGTCTTCCTCAACTTCTTACACTTTTTACTCCTTCTGAGAAAGTTTCCCCTAATACCTAACTATAAGAGACTATATGAATATTTTACTACTCCAAATCCATCTCCTTATACATAGACATCTGCTCAATAGGTACAGGAGTACATATGAGCTATTAATGAAACTCTTTTTATAATTCAATGAAGGAAATAGGCATCATAAAGTAAGTCATATGAATGCCGATATTAAAGCACTTACATCCTGTGAATATGAGGGGTGTCTAGGGAGAGTAGTGCAGCTGCAGACTGTTAATGATGGGCAGAATTCATCTGCATTGCTTTTGGTTTAGTTGAAGTCTTATCATGTCCCAGATTTCATCACAGGTGTCCAACCATTAGCTTATGTTCCTTATGCTTAAAAGCAATTTCACAGCCTTCTCCTCAACTCTTCTATCTTGGTAGTGTGGACAGTATAGCACCAGGGACTCACTCACAGTCTTGTATTAATCTTTGTTTTCTCAAACAAAGTATAAGAATTACAAGTCAAATTTCTTGACTTTATACACCACAAAACGAAACAAAAGAAAATCCACCTCAGAGCATGTAATTTTTAATAATGCTCTGTAACAACTTAAGTCTTCTTTAATCACTATGATGCTAAAACTATCGTCTTATGCTACTCCAAAATTAGGACAAATAAGGACGTGGGGAAATAATACTGATCTACTTGATCCGTGTTTTATTTTTTGTCTCCTCTTTTTTTTTTCTATTCATGCTGCTGCCTTATTATTTATTATGAAATATTTTGATGCCAACCACTACAAACCCAGGTTTGTAGTTAATGTTCTGATTAACCACATCACCAAAAAGTATTGTTTCAACTGCATGAAAGCATAACACGAAGAACAACTATAATATAGAGGAAAACATGTATCATGAGTAAAATGACAATATTAGATTTTAGTTATTGTGTGTCTACTGAAGAATCTCTTACCTTCTCCATGTACTGTGAGCAATTTGACTCTTGCAATAAATTTGAAGCTTCTTGTTTATAATACTCCCCTGTTTCATTCAGAAAAGGACACTCAAAAATTTCCTGATAAAACTAGAAGGGAGAATTTTTTTTAAAGGACAAATAATACATCTACTAGATCAACATTCAAAATTAAAAACAGAATCAGAAATGTGTATCTACCTTTAGGGGGAATTTTTTCTTATACTGTTCAACATGAACAAAGGAGTTAATAACCCCATGGATTACTTTCTGGTTTGGGTCTTCTCCACAGCGATCACTGAAATAGGCAAAGTAAACATTTATGAGAATGCAGGCATCTTGTGTAACTCATCTGACAGCTGAATGAAATAAAATAGGATGAAAACATTTTCCAGTAAACTCCTCTGCTTAAATTGGCAGAATTGAAGAAGATTAATCTTAAAATAAAAAAGCACTCTTCTTTCTCTCATATACTTTTAAATTGAGATAGTAATTCATAAACTATTCAAAAGCATTTACAAGTTACGAAATTTCTGAGTGTTTGCTAAGGATATAAGTATTCCAAATTACATACTCTGTGCAAGTAGTTTGAAATATACAGTAAGTTCCAGCTTCTATTTGTAGCCTTTATTATACAGACTACCTGCACACTCTTGCCCCTGCCAAAAACCCCATCGTTTTCACCACCATCAGAGCAAGAAACATGCCATTTTCTTTTCTGAATATCTATAATTTGATATGTAGATTTGTAGTGGAATAAATAACACACCCGGCGCATCGTCACAATATTTAATCATATATCAGAAATGGAAAACCTTACATCTTCCAGTCAAGTTCTTAGCTTCAAATCAGGGAGTTGAAAAAAAATGTTATCTTTAGTTCCATTCAGTTGAAAACAAAAGTAATTAAAACAAGTGTTTTGCATGCTAAATTAGCGTTCAGTCCTTTGCAAAGACTGGAAACAACAGACTCACACTCAGAACAGCAGAGACTTTCTTGTAAGACATGAAAAGTTTTAAAAAAGACCACTTTTCGTATGCACTTTGCAACAAAATAAAAGAATATTCCCTAACCCCTAAGGTGTTAAATAGGACTAAAATATTGTTTACAAATATATTTATATTTAAGTATAAGCACTGGTAATTTCAAAGGCTTTTCTATTTAAAATACATATGTACACGTATATAGAATAAGAACTTCTACTTAATATAGACTGCACTAAAAAGACAAAATTTCTCTATTAGAAATTTATGTTGGTATAGGAGAGTCATTTACATGACTGATCAAAACAAAATAAGGAAAGCCAATAAAAATACTTAAACCCCAAACATTACCATAAACCCATCTCAGCTGAGGTGGAGTGGGGCAGAAGTAATTTTGCTCATGTCATTTGTTTCGGTTTGTAATTAACAAAACCTTCAGAGGAGGCCCATGAGCTGGGGAGGTTTACCAGGACAGCCACACCAGCATTCATCATATTATGCACAACAGACCATCTTCATAAGCTCACAGCACTGTTAATTATGGGTATTGCTTTCAAACACTACTAGCTTTTAGGATCTGAAAACTTAGGCTCATGAGGGGTGTGAAGAACTAGTTCTCTATCAGTTTATGAGCAGTGACTGTACAGTTTATGCAGCTTCATCACCCATCATAAATGACTGAACTAATGGGTTCCATCAGGGATGGTCTGACTTTTCTGCCCAGGGAACAGAAAGAGTTCCTCTGATTGTGTAAGTGAACCAATGGAATAATTCTGAGTTTGGGTATATGTAATCACACCCTGCATCCTTGCCAACATCCCTCTGCAGGGTCTGGTTTGTGATGGTAGAGGTAGCAGCACAGAATCATAGAAGGGGAAAAGTGAAACATCTCCCCTGGGCCTGGATGCAACTCCATCCTGGAGGTGGCCCAGCAGCATGGGAAGCCGCAGGATGCATGCAGCCTGTGAACACAGTGCTACATCATGGAGCACAAGAAGCCACAGAACTAAGAGTTGAGCATATTACAAAGCAAGGCTCTGGCAAGACAGTCCAGCCCAGCTCTGACACGCAGCATTCTGGACCTGGAAAAGCACAGGGGACACAAACACAAGAAGCTCCAGTCTCAGCTCCCCTCTGCTTGGTTCACAGGCCACTTCAGACCTGAGCTCATGCAGATGTGGGACGAGAGGGCACAGCCATGATCAGACCCAGGGGTTTCCAAGGACAATGTATCATTAAGAAAAAGTTGTAAAAGTAGAGGAGACATGCTTCATGGAAGAGCTGGAAGGGAGGAAACAAGCTTTCAAAGCAGAGGTCAGATGGCATGAAGATGATAAACGAAAACAAGCAGAGCATGGAACAGGCTGTGCCTGCTCTGGCAGCACCTTCAGGTTTTTATTTACACCAATGGTGCTCTGCTCCCTGGAATTTGTAATGCAAATGACTCGTTTCAACAGAACTTGATGGAAGTTTCAAGGATGACTTTCATGAAAGTTGCAGCAGTAAGAGCAACCTCCAAACTAAAATGAAATAAGTGATCCCACCAAGGTGGAAGTCTATCATGTACATTTTCCCTCTTGGTAGTGGTCAGCGAGCAATAAAAATGCATAGATCTACACAGCAGCTGCTGCACAGTTTGAAGCAGGGATGTCACAGGGTATCTTGGGAGGATACAAGGGAATGATGCTGTTTGGTGAGGAATATGGATAAAACCAAAATGCTGTAAACACCAGTTCCGCTAATTCAGGTGATGACGAGTTTCTCATTTCAAAAGGAATGGAGAAAGCTACAAACTACAAGCTCAAGGAAGTTGTGCTGGTTTGTATTAACTCCATATTGTTCCTGTCTTACGACTAAAGCCAACAGTGGAAGTTCAACATTTATTGAACAGTGTACTACCACTACAGTCCCAAAGAACATTTTTAAAATTTAAGGTACAATAATAGAATTCATTGAAAGAAGATTCCATCATTCAAAAGGACTGCTCTGCTGTGTCAGACCAAAGGTCTTTCACAACCAGTTAACTACAGAATTCACTGTGAATTAGAAGAGCCTCCTCTGAACACTTCTTAAGAAGTTAACTTCTAATAACCTTAATTTCAAACAAATGGTGTAAGTAATGTATCAGCTTAGACAGGAATAGGTTCAGTTAGTTATAAAGCATTAGTTATCTTTAGCAGAGAAGCCTCTTCTGGTTAGTCTGTACTAAGCACACTGTCATTTGAGATAGCACCTGAATAACTTCCAAATTATTTGTTTAAGAATTTCATAGATGAATTTTCTCACAATTCAAGATCTTGTCGGCTTCCTGTTGTGTTGAAACAAAAATGCTTAAGTTGATATTCAGCTTGCCTTGTAGGAGGAGTGCTTGGGCTAGAGGGAGGGGGAAGAAAGTGTGTTATATTCAGAACTCTGTATTAACTACTGCAGTCAAACAAGACAGGCTTATGTAATTTAAGAATTCTCTGCTGTTCAAGGAGGCTAATCCTGCTGCCTTTTGCTCACAGGCCTATCTATCTCTCTTGCACTGCTTTGGCACTCATCAAATTCTTTGCTGAATTGACTCATTGTGCCAATCTGGAGAAACACTAGCCAAGATGGTTTTCTGTCATATTAGCAGTTGAGCTGGTTCACTAAGGGACTGGATGTGCACCAAAATCAGTACATGAAAGTGAGTAGAGCACAACCTGCTCCTTTTTGGCATCAGGAAACTTGGATCATTTTAGCTATCTGGTTTAGCTGAACCACAAGCCATTACTTTTATTTCTTTATTTTCATGTACAAAAAAAAGTTAGTTGTTAGTTTTAATGTGGACTGTATTGCACAAGCTTATAGCTTCTAAAAAATTGATGTGCTCAAGATTTTAGTGAGAAGTCTTTTTAAAATTCCAGTTAAATACACTGATTTCAGACAAATACACCTGAAAGAAAAGATTGTGGCTCTGCTCCCCGACCTTTTCCAGGACAGTAATGAACATACATTTATATGCAACCAATTAACTCCACTACTTGCTATCAACTCCACATATGCTGTGCAAAATCTTCTGGCTAGAAGTAGTTCAGTTGTCCTACCTAAATTAACTTTATTTTTTTTAAAGTGTTGTAATAAATAGAACCATGCACAGACAAGTACTATTGAGAAGGTATATAACAGAGGAGGCTTGAAGCACATACACGTATTAGTAATTTTATTAAAATTTTTAGGTAATATTATTCCCATGCATATTCTTGCACCTCTGATAGATGTAACATATGAACATCCATTTCTTCAAAGACCTTGTTTAATCCTTGAGCTGCTGAGCTCAATGTTAAAAGATACTTTATAGTCATTTGCAGCAGGGTCTTTAAAACTGCCTCCTAAAAACTGTACTGACCCCTGAAATCACAGCAGAGAACAGCAACTGGCCTACAGTTACATGCAAAGGCCATCCTCAGAATCCCCACAGCAAGCCCTACATTTCATGATAGCAGGGAAAACAGCTACAAGAAGTAGTTCTCTCTTATGTAATTCATTGAATGACATCCAGATCACAAAGTGGCTAGAAGAAACTTAATATGAATTGTTATATGCATGTTTTGAGAAGCAGAACTGAATTAACTTCCTTGAGATAACACACAAGAATCCTTAATAAAGGAGAGGAAAAAATCCAGGTCCAGTCATTAGAGATGATGACTTTAAGTTTCGTTTAAAACTTGCCAAATAGTTTAATAACAAATAATGTCAACTTGTTACAGTTTGAAGCCACCTGCCAAGCCAGTGACAGCCTCAATCTAAACACCCTTGGGAGGTCTGCAGTCAGCCTCAAAGTTACACATACCATTACTCTTAAGAGGCATCAGATCTCTGTTAATAAAAGTTTTTGCACAGATTTCCACTCACATCCACCAATGAAATACACACATAGAGTAAATCAAGCCTTCAACATCACTGTGCTTGATATAACAACAGAGAATTTCCTTCACCATGAATTAGGGAATTTTCACTTAGTAAAAATAAATTGTTACTGTATAAACATATGGATAAGCTGTATTAGCCCTGGTTACAACCAAACCATGGTGCAACAACTGAAAACAAATAAATACTTCCTGGCTTCAGAAATGCCATCCAAGAGAGACATCATATCAGTTACTTTGTTGTCAAATATTTCATTCAGGAAAGAAAAATAAAAAACTGAACTTAGGTTTTTATTGCTTTATAAATATCTTTTTCTGACTAAGTGTATGTCCAAGGAACCTCATTCAGCCACATTACCTCACTCCATCAGTTTACCTCCAATATATGGTCTGGTCCCCTGAGTAATCACTTAAAAATGCCCCAGTCATTAGGCAACTCCAGAGCTATCCTAAATAGTAGTAAAAGTGTAGAAACTGATGGAACTTACAACAAAACACAAGATCTGTAGTACATCTCAAAATTTCTGTTCATTCATAAATAAAAAGATCAGGAGTTCAGTAGAGGCTTTAACTGAAAATTTTAGAAGTCCCAAGCCCTGTAGCCACCAGGGTAAAAAAAAATTAATTCAGAAATAAAGTAATAATTTTCCCTCAAAATGCAAAAAAATAATTATTTTCATTTCATTCAACTAAAGCATCAGGAATGTTAAGTGAGGGCACCCATCTGAACAACAGAAACCCAGAAGCTTAGTCTTCCTGGCAGATAGTCAAGAATTGTTCTGGTTCCCATGCAAAGAAACATCGCCTCAGTGGCTTTGCCAAATCCCTGCCCAAGGCCTGGTCCTTCGGTTTACTGCCAGCACAGAAGCCATAAACAGCATCAGGTGGTGAAGAAGGCAAAAGGCATCTTATGGGACCTGGAGGATTATTCTAACTCCTCCCCAATCCCATTGGCAGGAGGGGTTGCTGAAACAGAGATCACTACCCTGAGGTTACAGGGAATTGAGAACTTCCTTTTCAGAGCCTTTTTCTACATGTGCAAGTGACAAATATGTAGCTACAATGAGAAAACCTGATAGACCATCACCATCATCATCATCATCATCATCATCATCAGGCAAGAAGTTACTTTAAAAAAAAACAAACATAAAAGAATCTACTCCAAGTCCACAGACTTTTCAAAGTAAAAACAGTGCAATATCCCTCCCCCACATTGTGTCAAAAAACAATCACGCACTCACTTTTTTATTTCTCGGAGGAGCATCCGAATAAGGATGGCCTGAAGTGGCTCAATCATTAGTTTTCTCCACATATCAAGAGCTAGCTGTCAGGACACAACACAAGTTTACATCAATAAAAAGTACAAAACCAAACCAAATCAAACAAAAAAACTCCAATGAAGCCCATAACAATACCAAAGACAACACAATTTCCCATTGAATGTGCACAAACCGCACTATTTCATAGAATCATAGAATTGATTGGCTTGGAAAAGACCTCCGAGATCATCAAGTCCAACCCTTGGTCCAACTCCCGTCCGTTTACCAGATCATGGCACTCAGT
>JAOXXN010000395.1:12574396-12584754 GCA_026770055.1 Myrmophylax atrothorax | reverse complement strand
GTTTCAAATAGTGCCTATCTGGTTAAAAGCAGAGATGCAAGCCTACTTAAATTTTAAAGGAATCTATTTTAAAATAGCATTAAGATTACTAGCTGTAAAGATCAATCAGTTTTCACCACTGGAAGAATTACACAAATTAGAACCTGGACTATAAGAGAGTCAACTAATTTATGGCACTGTTTTGAGAGCAGGTGTGCAAGTAACAAAAGAACTCCAACTGCTTTATAAAAAGCAGCAAACTTCTTAAGGTCTTCAAAAGTACTTTGAACCAAAACATTCTCGCACGAAACAAAGCAGTGACATAACACTTAAGGAAGTGCTTCCAATGCATGAAAGTCATGATGATTCTTCTAATCAAGCACTGAATTATTTCTTGTCCTCCTGTGGGGTCTTCTAGTTTCCATTACAATGCACATTTTACTATTGAAAAATCATACTTTGACAGTCATACCCTTTAGAGACTTTTAGAAGCTAGTATATAAGAAAATTCAGAATTTCAACATAATGGAAGAAGCTGTAACTTTGAGGTGAAAATACTTCTAAAAAGGACATCTAACAAGTACATTTTCTGGAGCAAAGTTCCACTGCTGGAGAAGTATTTTGTTGGTTTATGATCAGATGCAAACTCAAAAAAACTCTTACAGAAAGCAGTCAGTGAGATTCATACACACTAAATAATTGCTGAGTTTTTTCCCTGTATCAACTCTCCAGTTAAGTCAGTGACACAGGGAACTAAAGTTTGTAAGCTCAGGATGGACTCCACCACATCTCTTCCCAGCCTGCTAGTGATAATTTAATAGAGCCTACAAGATCAAATGCACATCTCTTAATGTAATAGTAAAGGTCCCAAAATCCTTCATAAACGCTCACATCATACCATCACTTAAGCACAATAGTAAGTGCCTCATAAACCGCATTTAGAAGCTGGGTAAATTCACATGCATAATGGACACTACAATGTTCAACCTACAGTGCCAGAGGAATTGAAATTCAAATCCTAGTAAATCCAAAGCCATCTCAATATAGCTATAATTCTAGCAACTCATAAATAGGTATGTTTTATATGCTTAAACTATCACTAGTAGCACCAAAATACATTTGCAACTCAGGAAAGAGTTGAATTATAAAAGTAACAGTGGTTAGTTGTGCTTTTATAGACTTGGCTGTTCTATAGTCTGTTAGTTTCTGAAGTTCTCAGAAAAGGACTAAGGAGAAATTTTCACTCCCTCTCCAATCCCTGCACTTCAAACATTCAGCCAAAAAGAAAGGGCCCAAGGAGCACATTGCCTTGTCTGAAAGGCTCTTCTAGAAGGGAGAGTTGTGGTTTTGCCAAGGTACATTGCAAAGCTTTGAATCAAACCACGCAGGTTCAAATGCACACAGCAGTGCAATGCCATCCTTGCAAAGAACCCCTGGGATTGTGGACTAATTCACTGCAGGGTTCATTTGGCACAGCAGCATCAGGTAGAATACATTAGTAACAAAAGAACAGTAGGAACCATATTAGATAACTTACCTGCTGAGGCATTATTCCCTTTTGCTCATGTCCTGCTACCATAACTATATTCTCTCCAAAACTGATCTAGGGGCATATTCATCTATTGCTCTCTTTAATCAATATTCTTCAACTTCATCTGCAGATCACTGTGATAATTTCAAAGGTTTAGCAATTCTTTTGCAAAGCTTACCTGTATAAACAGTCCATATAGTCTGCCCCTTTGCTATACTCTTCCCAGTATCTGTGATACATAACCAGTACTTGTTCTTCAGCTTCCAGAACTCTCTGTGAAGGCACACCCCCCCACTAAAATTAGTATGGAAATAAAATGCATACTTAGAAAGTTATAATGGGACTATCATTTTGAAGTAGCAATTGCATATTCAGAAATGTTGCAATGACCAGAAAACTAACACATCTTCATGCTACCAAGTTTTGGTAAATCAGCTACACCCCTTGGAGTTGCTTTATTTTGCATTTAAAAATAACATTCTCTCTACTGTATTATTTTTTATTTATCTTTTCAGAAGTAGCTGCTTGAATAGGAATGGGTCATATTTTCACATCGTACTGGCGGGATAACTTGCATAATTATTCTCTCACTGACACATCAATTTTAAATACATGCCACATGCACACTGGAGGAATTGCCTAACTCTAACCATTTAAAATCAGTATGCTTATTGAACAGACAAGCACTTATACTTACCAAGAATCATGGAATAAAGCAAGTTTCACAAGGCACAGATACACCAAATAAACATAAAACACATTTGAAGTTCTGCTGAAGAATCTTTGACATTTAAGGTAATCATCAACTAAAAAATTGCTAATGTACTGAGTTTCTCAAAATATTTATATTTCAAAGACATAAGTTCAAGAATCTAAACTAATTAGTATGATTTGTGAGGCAGGATATGATCCTAGGAATTCAACTATAATTCTCTCTAGAGTTTATAATTCTAAAATCTGGCTCGAGCAGCAAAGAAGCCTATGCAAAAAATGTGAAAAAAACCCCTAAAAAAATGTAAAAGAGAAAGCTGGTAGACAAAACAGAATTGAGAATGCTTTCTGCTGCAAAACTGCACTTTGCTAAGGTTTTCCAACATGATTTCAAAGACAAGTGGTGAACAGCCAATTTAAAAACTCAGGTGTGTTTTTTCTGCTCCTTCCTGCTGCTTCCACTGTGCTGGCAACTGCCTGATTATCCTAAGTGAGCTCACTCAGCTCACTAAATAAATGAGGAAGAACTTTTTTGGCAGAGCTCTCTGCTAATTTAGTGATCTGACACTGTCTAGCAGTGTCAGAATTATCTTCTCTGTAACCAGTGGAACTACCCACTAAGACACTCAGCCTATCTTGTGAAATACTCAGGTACATGAGCTCAAAAAACAGCACCAGCCATTTAGCAGCACTATCCAGAATCTGCATTGCTTTATCCTCTATAAAGTCACTAAAGGCAGGTATCTTATTTAAATCTACTTCTCTTTTTATTGATATACAAGGAGACACTCTTCATCCATCCTACCTATTCAACATGATAAATCTTGATTTTGATGAAATTTGCTGTCTTAGCTGATGAAAGAGAAATTAACTCACAGCTATATAGGTATGCAAATACCATTATTTGTCATAATAAAGAATTTGCCATTACTTCCTCCCCTCCCAAGGATTTGTGCTATTTCCCACTTTAAGAAGTTGCTTTTTTGTTGTTTTTTTAGCAGAGTATATACCATTAGTTTCCAAAACACTGCATTAGACAGCCTTTTGTTTCATTAGAAAAGTAACAACTACAGTATATTTGGATAACGAAGACATTTCTGTAAATTGCCAGATAATAAACATTAAAAAAAAGAACCATCTTTTCAGGCCAATGAATATATTATATAAACCATAATGTTGGCTTAAGAAAGAAAATACTTTCTTCTGTATTTCATGTGAATAGATATGGATAATATTGTGTTGTGCAATATGTGTTACATATATCACATATGTAAACATTGTGTCTCTGGAATTGTCACTGTGATTTAGTCTCAGAAAAACATACTAACAAAGCCCCTTCCTAAAGTCAAAGAAAGACAAACACCACCTAGGTGGACAACAGGAACTCTACAGGTTACCTTGTGCAAATGGCGCACGTGATTTTCCAAAAAAATTTTAGTCTCAGTATAAAGTCTCTCTCCAAGAGGTTCAGGATAGGCCACACACAAAGCATAAATGTCTCTGGACTCAAAGTCAAGGTTTGTACTAAAGTTGGAAAAAATATCAACAAAATTTACCATTTACTGAACCCTTTCTTTTTCACACACATGCAGCTTAGGTATTTTTTTTCTTCTACAGTCAAGCAAAAAAGACAAAATAGGTAATTTTCTAAAAATTAGTGTTAAGTATTGGTTTGTAAAGAATCTAAGTTTACAGCATCAATATAAAATTTTAAATAGTGGATGATGAGGTAACGTTAGAGCCAAGATCCTGGAACTTCTGGCAGCCCTACACTGATGTGGCTTCCACCACTTACTTGCCACCCATGAAGAACATACAATTACCTAAAAAGTGAAAAAGCAGCTTTCACACACAATTCTTCCTCTGTCTTTGCAGCCAACATGAACTGACTCTTCTCACATAATGCAAAGAAGCCCTAATTAGGTTAGGAATGCGATTAGCCAAGTACAGAGCACAGCAAACATCAGGTGAGGCCAGCTTCAGGTTTTCCTTCCTGGAGTCCAAAACTGTCCCTGCATTTTCCTCCCAACTCCACAGGTAAAATAGTTTTAGAGAACACTGAAAATTAAGTAATCACAATTGTGGTGTGGATAAAAAAAAACCCCAGTTTTATTTTTAACCATTATTATCATTTCAGTAACCCTGTTAAGATCACAGCCACACAGAATAGTTATACTGCCAACTTAAATGGGCAGCAGCAAACACTCCCAATTTCTTCGGGCGGTTTTCTCCCTGCAGTACCTTGCAGAGCTACACCTTTGGTTTGCAATGTTTGAATCAAGTTTTAAGAGTTACTTGATGCTTTTTCAGGAGAAGAACTTGGGATTAAGAACTCCACTTTCAGAAAAGTCAAGCAAGGATTAGGTCAAGCTTCATGTGCTGAACTGTGGCGAAATAAACTAGTTCTGCAAAAATTTCTTTGCAACATCACACTTACCCACTAAGAGAAGGCACTTCATAAAACCAGCCATACTAGACATGCACTTTATAAAATCACCCATGCTAGAAATAATGATTTGGTAGATTAATTAAGGGAAGACACAAGATCTGCTTTCCTCTAGTCCACCCTAAAAAGCACATGCCTATGTAAAAAGACGTAGAAGACACAGACAGTTGACAGCTTAGTCTACAGAACAGTGTCAAGTTCTCACCACACAGCTTTCCCCAAAGGAACAGTTTCATTTCTTACATACTCAAAACAAACACATACTACTCAAAACAAAGAAGATACTGGTGCAGGATAACTAGTTAGAAAGAAAGGCCTTTATCTGGTAACTGGAATCTCAGAGAGTCTAATCAGAATTTAATCTTGTGCAGTTATTCCATCAACACAGATCATCTTTATCAGAATTCTCTTTGAAAAGGTAAGAAGCATTAAATGAAAACTCCAACAACGAAAACAGGCAACATTCACTGCTTTGTAACAGCATCTACCATTGCACTACACCAACTTAAAAAGTTGTGACCAGTAAAATATAAAAAGTTATTAATAGTGAAGAATGAAATGTTTTCTTAAGAGATTGTAAAGAACAATTGTGTTTTACACTTTCCCCTCCCCAACAAATTTCTCAGTCTAAGGATGGCTGACAGTCAAATGCATCCTCAATGTAATTCAGACCACGAGCCTGTTCACTATGCAAGGATATTTTAAAAAAAGCAAACTCCAGAATGAGAAATCTTCATAAGCCACTCACAAGCAAAGGGGACACGGCTTTTTTCTCCTTAGATCCACAACTACACTTCTCTTTGGGCAGGTTGTTTTGTTAAAGATACATGTTTAAGTTTCTAGTTCATCATAGAACCCTTGTAAAGCAGGGAATTACGGGGAGGGAGACCAAACATGCAGAAAAAATGGGGAAAAAACCCCAGGTGGCAATTCTGCATATTTGCAAAATAATTTTATTTGTAGGACAGCTCTCATCCTTCCTAGGTACTGTTCATCTTGTTTATTTGGTGATGGAAAACCCAAGACAACAACAGGAAGAGCCTGATGTTCTACCTGTTCAAAAAAGCTCTAGGTAAAAGGTAGTTATCAAAGCATAGAGAAGTACCTACCCCTCTCTAACCAAGCTTGTGCAATCTCTCAACTTAAAGAGCACTCCCAGATCTACTGAACAGTTAGCAGCAAAGTCTTGCAAGTTATACAACAAATTCACAATAACCAAATTATTGTAAACAATATCCCAAATAGAGACATGACTGTCACTCATTTTGCAGACAATGAAACAACTCCATACACGTTTCTTTTTGCAGAGAACCTTACAGGAAATCTGAAGGTCAAAGGTGCCTCAAGATGACTCACAGTTTAAATAAAGTGACATATGGTCTTTCAAGTGATCTTTTCCAGAAGATTTTAACTCTTACATAGTTGTTGCTCCCAGCTCATTGCCATTAGAGCACTTCAAGTTTGAGATAAAAGCTTTATTTAAAGATACACCACATTTAACAATAAAATTACAGTAAGTTACAAAGGAAACACTACATTCAAGACAAACAAGTTCTGGGGAACTGCTGAGGCAAAAATTAGTTCTAGAACAGAAATATGCACTGTACAAGCCTCTCATCCCTAAAATACTATCAGCCTCAATACTCCATTTGATTTCAGCTGTCTCAAGCAGCACAGGAGAAAGGAAACACTTCTTAGAATACACTACTGCAGACCAAAACTGCTGTAGCTTATCCTCTGTTTCTACATCTCTGTTTCAACTGTGCAGTACAAAGAACAACTGTACCATAATCAATGAAGTAACTTCTCTGAGTTTCATTAAAACACAGTTCAAATAATCTGTCACCTTTCTATTGTGCTTATTAAGCAACAAGAAAAACAGAGTTAATATGACTTTTCCTTTAAAATCCCTGTAGATGTTTAGAAACAGATTACTCCTATTAATTGAATTTAACAGAGAATAAGAAATTAACAAAGAACAAGATCACATATTTTTAAAGGCTAAATCTTCTTAAAATGTATCATTAATACTTTAGTTCTTGTCAGATATAAAACCTGGAAAAAGCTTTCACACCAGCTGCATAGAACTATGAGTTTCACTCAGTTGCTGAACACCCAGAGAGCAGTTTTGTGTTAAAACCCAGAGCTGGGACATGGGAAGCTGAAGTACAAAACAATCAACATTCAAACTGGAAGTTACAAGTCACACAAACTCCTCAGGCCATTTGGCCATAGACAATAAGCCAAAAGGCTCACGCCTGTGCCAAATCCAGCACTAATAGTGCCACCTTCCAAGGAACATAATTAAAAGATGATAGTAAGGAAGGCCTTAAGAATTACATGCCTAATGATTCTTCTAAGACTGCTTCCTGAGTCTACTATTCATAAGCATTCCTTTTCTGATGTTCAATCAACTGGAGTAAATCCCAAAAGAGGATCAACAGACTTGTGTACAAGGTCTCCACATAAGAAGTTCTAAGTGAAACTGTGTGACAACAGGAATCAACCCAACATCTCATGCAACAACTATTATTTTATATTTAAATCTATTTTAGGTGCCCTTGTTTAAATGTTCAAAATTTTAAGCTACAGATTTTAACCACTTGTTGAAGGCTGAAATATTCAATCCTCAAAAACTGAATGACTGCAGCACAACTTGTCAGCACATAAGTGCACAACTAATTAACTCAAAGTGACTGAAAATTCTGCAGTGACAAGGCATGTGCCCAGAAATTAATTACAAAGTTTTAAAGTGACAGAGCTCCTTACAGATTATTGCACCACAATAAGGCTCCCCAAGGACTACAAGTAACTAAATTTTTCTTTGTGTATATATATATATATATATATGTGTGTGTGTACACACTCTAAACACAGCCACATAGGAAAGCAATTCTAAGAAATGGTAATATGTTCAGAAGAAGAAAAGACTTTAAAGTCAAACTCCTGCACACAGAATAAGCTTGTGCTGTAAAAATATCCATGTATAAGAATCTTCTCAGGAACTACTTCTTTCACCCACACGAATTAACAAATCAATAAATAAGTCTAAACCATTCTTCCCCGTTATAATTAAACCAAAGTCTGTATAATTGCTGCAAAGACTCCTAAAAATTCTCTAATTATTCACTACCCTGTAATGGCTAATGAATACATAGACAAGGGCATAGCATAACTGATTAGAACAGTTACACTTCTTTTAAAAGAAGCTCACTGAAATCTTGTAGAAAAGTCCATTTTACAGATGAAATGCAAACCTTTCACTACAACAATATATGTACAGCTGTGACTTGAACAGCAAGACCATAGGATCACAAAAAGAGTAAATATTTTTAAACATAGCTTAACTGTCAAGAATAGATAAGCTGTAACAGTGGAGGGAAAAGAAGGCTTTTTAATAAACCCCTGCTACAGAAATGTCTAATGTGATAGTCATCAGTACAGACAGAAGTGCAAAGGAGAGGCAGAAATCTTTACACCCAACAACCACCCCCCACACCCCAAATTCATGCATTCTCCTAAAAACATGCATTCTCTGTCTTAGGTGTTTTTCCTGCTACTACACACACACTTAAACACACAAGAAAAACCCATTATCAGAATAGAGGCCATTCAATGCCTGCACTATTGTGACCAGTAAGTAACACAGCTACCAAAAGTGGCTAAAACTGAGACTGATTTACTTTTTGTCATTATGGTGATTTTCACATAAAATACTCCCTAAAAATGCAGAATTTCCCAACCCTTTCAACACATTCACTGATTCACAGGCTTAATAACAGGTACAGCCTTACAATGAGCTTCCCATCAAGACCACTGGAATTGTTGTGTAACCCAGGCTTACTCTGTGCAAAGCACATCCACATTAAGTCAGATTTTTCACTTAAAGGATACGAGAAGCGATCATTCCACGTTGCTCTTTCAACATAATCCAACATAACAACAGCTTTAATCGTCGTTAGAAGTTTGTTCCATGTTTCATCAAAGTCAACTACTCGTGGTTTCAAGGACATTGTGGGGCTTTAGTGTTAATCTGTAGAAGAATTAGACTTGTCAGACAACTCTGCGCAATCATTAAAAAAAACATACACATTTCCTTTGAGTTTTTCAATTTAAACAGTGTACACTGCTGCACCACCATGACAGAGCAACACGAAGAACACCCATCCCTGCTTCCCTGCCCCCCAAAATTAGGCTCATGAGACCTTGTTTTTAATGTTATGGAATGGAACATTCACATTGCATAAGTAGCCTACAGTGTAGCACCAATTAATCGAACATCACGCCTCATGAAGTTCATTGTCTCACCAACCTGTCCATTTATAATGGTGCCATTTGAAGGTAACAACTTTCCTGTAAATCTTTGTTTGTTCACTTTCATGCAAAACCTGTTTCAGCTGTATCAGAAAATTCTGGGCAGGAACACACTGAACTATTATCACAGTATCTGTAATTACTACTGTCAGTTTGAAGCCTACGTTCATCTCAGGTTTTCATGAGACATTTTTGGTGTTACATTTAGAAAACCACAAAACCTGAAAGCTTTGATCAGAATGGCAAAAAGACAATATACCTAAACACAGAGCAATAAGTAGAGCTTATGCAGTTTATTGCACTATGCAGTAGGACAAATAGTGAATTTGTTCACATAAGACATGGCTTGAAAATACAGAAACTGTGTTAGTAATTTCATATAAAAATACTGTAAAGAGATTTATTGCAAAAAGAAATCCTCAATATTGAAATAAAATAGGGAAAATGTAAGGTGATTTAAAAAAAGAGACACAACTGTGAAGGCCTCTTCTTTGTTTCCACTACTCTCTGTTCTATGCACCTGATCTAGAAAGGACCTGATGTGTGACATTCCATGCACAAAGGAAGTCTGGCTCCCGCTCAGAAACACAACATTGTAAGACTACAATAAAAAGTGAAAAGAATACTTCATTTTTCATTTTAAATATATGTACAAGTGCCTTTTAATTTGGTCTTCCCAAATTTTCAAGGTCAGAAGGGAAAATAGAAAGCTCGTGACAAACTTTGAGCACAAGAGGCAGACCTCTGTAAGCAAAAAAAAATCAAATGTCATGCTAGAAGACTATTTAGCAACCAGCTTACTACCTTAATCACTGCTGGCTCTTGCAGGATATAGAACTTCTCAATCTAAGAAAAAAAAATGAAATCAGATGTAACTTGTACCCTGCATGCATGCAAAACACCCCCTTGACTGACTAACCAAGCTCAATTGCTGTTGAGTGTTGTTACATTTGCAACATCGTTGTTATTTCAATTCCTGTGTGTCAGTAGCAGCTTTACAGAAAACCAGTAAGAACTGGCAAAATGGGTGGTGGTGGGGAAAGTGGCAGTCTTCAAAAAGCTCCAATACCATTCTTATGGAAAATACGAGAGTATTTTCAGCTGACCCCAGGAAAAAATAATCATGGTTCACAAAAACATTAACCATCATAAGAAGTGCTTGTGGTAATGAAGTTGTACTTAGTTGAGGGTTACATTATAGGTCACTGTCTTGGAAATGCACATGGTACCTCCAAGGTAAAAGAACTATTTCTTCACAGATAAGCAAAACCCAGGGGAGGAAGGAAGGGTGAAGAGAAACTCCTACCCACAGTACATCACACGGAATCATTAACACCATATTCACTATCATCAAAACCTATGAATTTAAACATGTTT
>JAOXXN010000395.1:12537620-12559585 GCA_026770055.1 Myrmophylax atrothorax | reverse complement strand
GGAACAAGAGCTTTCTGAGCACGGCCTGGGGCCCCGCGGGGCTGTGTCGACCGCGGGCAGAGCGGGTGCCCCGTGTCGTTTCCCCCTTAGTCCGGTGCGCCCCGTTACGTCCTTGCCATAGGGCTTGCTGAGCTGGGTCAGAGGAACAGGTGGGGGCGGATCACAGTGGGCTTGAGTCCCAGGTCTTGCTTTAAGTTTGAGGGTTTGGTCTGCATCGCCCACTGCCGTGGTGGTGAGTGCGAGGTGATTCCAGAGCGACTGATGCTGGAATGACCCTGTGGCCTGACCAGGGGCTGCCTGGACCCTTCCAAAGGAGGACCGTGTGTCCAATTCACAGCCGGCTCGGCGCTGCCTTTTGAGGTGGCAGATGCAGAGTGGCCGCGTAGCGTTGCTTGTGCACACAACGGCAGGTTGGGCTTTTATAATTTGTTTTTTAGGGTTTTGCTGAGGTGTTCAAGGAAGAAAAGGATGGGGAAGAAAAAGGAAACGTTGAGAGTTTAAGAGGCATAGGAAGCTTAGTGATGAAGCTTTTGATGATACCAAAACCTGGAAGTTTATGCTCTCAAAATCTCGTCTGTTGTGCTGTTGCACATTTCACCTGGCTGAACGCTGTGACCACCTTGCCAGCTGGTGTGCTTCACACCACGGGGTAGTAAAACAGGTTATTACAGGGTTATTTTATACTTGAAAACACAATCCCCTTCTGAAACGGGTGCATTCTGAGAGTTTTTACACTCAGTATGGGATCATCAATAAATGCAAAACAGGTGTTTGTAAATTCACATCCTTGCTTTCTAGTAACTCCCCTGTGAATAAAAGCCTTCAAAGTAATTTAGAGCAAGGGCCGAAAATTATTTCTTAGTCCCTTGTAAGTTTCTTTGTAATAAGTCTCCTTTGTAAGCAGTCTCTGATGTATAAATTATGATTGAAATAAAAAAGTTATTTTTTAAAATGTCTCTGGGTAGTTCATTAGACAGTCACACATTTCTGGATATGCAAAATATTGTGCCACTTTGCTTTTGCAGTTTAATTTCATCAACAGACATTAAGTGTTTATATTATTATTCAGTGATGTAAAACAAACAGCTGTACTGAGGGGAGTGCAAGGATTTTTTTTTGTGCTCTTTTTTACAGAAGAGCGTATCTTGATGGAGATGGGCAAAAGTTAATACCTTTAGCTCTAAATTACTCCCAGTTTTGTAGGAAACCTGTCAGTGTTTTCCTTTAGCTAGGCCTGTCTGCCAGACTTACCCTGCCAGGAATGCTTCAACTGATGGGCAGTTTAGCAGCTTTTGATGTGCACTGTGTGTATCATCTTAGTGTGTATCTGCTACTGACCTGCTGTACATTCCTCTCAGTGACTGGAGTAAACATCGCATATCGCAATGTTACCGGCTTTGGTAACAGCTAAACTTTCTGCCAGATCCTGAAGACTTCTTTGCCAAGTTGTAGGAAGAAGCAGGTATCTTTGTTTACATTATGGAAAACCATTTTTGCCTGCTTTTTATGGGAGTACAGACTTATAATTTGTTTAATAATTTAAAAATCCAGACTTTAAGTTAATCCAGACTTTAAAATTACTGTTCAGTGATTGTGAGCAACTAAGGTAGAAAATGTAAGAAAATAATGTGCTAATACTGAGTATGAGACTAAAACTTGTGTTTAGTTAATCATACAATGAAGAAAACCAGAATTTTGAACAGAACCTGAGACCACATACTTTAAATCTGTTTGCTTAGTTTTCCTTTAAAGTAGAAGGATGTAAACTTTAAAGTGTGATACCTACTACTACTGATGGATTTTTATAAAGGAATTTAAGTGCTTGGCAGAAAATTCTTCCTTTCTTTCTTTGGAACTTAAAAGCAATGCGAATGTTAGAATTGGCTTGCAGTGTAGATTGATTGAGTGTGATACATGTGGAAACTGTTTATGTTGGTGGTTTCTGGATGGGATTAATAACCGTTTCATGCCACAGTCTGTATTAATGATGTTTTAGAAAAAGCATAATTACGATACTGTTCAGTATTTTTCCTGTGTATTTATTAAGAACAGTTTGATGTATTCATGTTAGAACGATACATAATACATGAAATACAAACCCTCTGAAATTCAGGTTATAGGAATCTGACAGTGTATGAGAATGCTTCAAAGACTGTGACAATCTAGACTGGACTGTGAAATTCAGAGTTCTTCAGCAAGCCTGGCCTTGAGCTGTGCCCAATCCCATGTGAGGTGACAGCTGTGTGTGACCATCCCCTGCTGACACCGTGGGCTCCAATGACTGCAACTGGCTGACCTGCTCCTGCAAGTGTAGTGATCCCCATACTTATGTCTGTCAGACATTGCTAATCTTTTAACATGTCTGAATTACAATACTGGTGTGCTACATTTTGTCTTTAGTCATTTTTCTTATTGAAGTTTTATGCCAAGATAACTAGTGCATCTTTTAAAATTACTTATGTACTTCATTATTTTTGTATTTTTTAGGCTGTAGTTGGATCTTTGTTTGAATGTTGTTTCTAGTCAAGTGTTTACAAACAGAGGTTGTCACAAAGAGTTTGGGGGTTGAGCTTATCTAGGAAGAGTATTTTGCTGGGTAACAGTTGCATTTTATGGCAGTCAGATTTTCAGACTTTGCCCCACCTTGCTAAAGTTTTAAGTTAAGTGATCATGTGTATTAAGTCAGAATATACATAATTATAGATGGAAAATCTATATAAATTTAGACTTTTTTATGTATATCATAAATCTTAGTTATATTTGTAATTTCACTGAGGTGTATATTGCTTACTGTTGTGTTTCTAATTAAACATAAATAATCTAAAAAATATACCCCTTTCTCTGTATTGTATTTTGCAAAATATGAGGAATAACTTTGTTAGAGGTTCTGCTCCACTATTAACTATTTGCTAAATCAGTTACAAGAGCACTGCAGAAGAAGAGATTTGGGGAAAAAATCCTGATAAAGTAGTAAAAATAAAGAAATTCTTACAGGGTTCTGCAGTCAGTGAGGAATTAAGGTAAAAATTAGGAACTAAATCCTTTTTTTTCCCCCAGATCAAAAAGATCTCTTTCCTGGTAAAATTTCTATGAAATACATTTAGTGGGAATAAAAGTATTTGTTTGGGTTTTGTTTTGTTTTGTTCCCATCCCCCCCCAGTAAGTTTTCTGTGACAGATGGCTCTGGATACCAAAATACTCAAGGGCCTTCGTAAAGTGAATTAATTCTGACTATATCCCCATCTTTAGAAAGAGATTGCAATGAATATGTTGCCAGTACCTGTGTACTGTTTAATCTTCCTTGGTGTGTGAGCTGTTCTGCAGCTTATGGAGGCATTCTTACATGAACCAGATAGAGCTTTCATGGTTAAGACTCTATGGATGGCCCTAGTTTATGAACAAGGAACTTATTTTTTCTACTTTATTATTGTTATTATATTGCATATATGTATAAACCCAGAATGGTTTAATAAGGTACAGACTAGGGAAGATTATGGTGGAAAGCTTGGTGAAAATATTCTCTGCAGACTTGTTTGACTTCAGTGAATTTCAGTAGATCCTCAATTAGATTGTGTCTAGAGAGAAAGGTAGGTAGTGGTTACTAGCAAGACAAAAATGTAGAAAAATCTAATTTAGGTGTAAGATAACTTCTTATGGTTCTAATCTGAATTGATACTGGCATGGGGTCTGTAACTTCTGTGGGCAGAAATACTAATGTTAACTCATAAAATGTTGACTTGTGTACAGCTTGGGTACCACTAGGTATGGTACTGTAAAGTCTGGTCAGCAGAAAACCATTGGAGGCAAATAAGCTAGAACTGCTTCTCTGCATCATTTGTCTGGATGCCTTTTCATATTTTCATGCCTTTGGGTGAAAAGGGTGACTTTTGAAAATAACAGTAAAATTTATTCTTCTCAAAGATTGTGGAATGTTCTCTAAGATAGTGCCGCAAAAGGAGTTCGGTTTACATTTAATTTGGTTCAATGTGCTTAACTTTTAACACCTGGGACTAAATTCTGGAGTCTCAGGGTCAGGCAGGAAGCAGTTTTCCTCTCCCGCCTCTGCCCTCTCTCTGTGTAAGATCTGAGAAGAAACGGAAGTAACTGTCAGCCAGTTGAAATAGTTGAACTCTGAGTTCAGACGGGCCTGCCATCCCCTCGTTACAGCAGCTGAACCCAAGGGACTGAGATTTACTGCCTCTCAGATCCCTCAGCTTTATCAGGTCTTCCTTTTGCGGCCTCAATTGGTTGTTAAATAGGGTGTAGGTAGGAGCGTGCCTGAGGGCATCCTGCCTGCCTCTGCCTGACCCTCTCCTGTCTGTTCTGTTTGTAAACTGACCTGTTGCCATGGCAATGTTTGACATCACCTGTTCAATGTTGCACCTTCAGTGCAGGGTTTGGTAGGAGAGAAAGGGAGCCGAAGAGAACCAAGCTCTTGTTTTAAAACTCACACCTTCCATTATGACTAAGTGTGCCAAGAAATATCGAAAAGGAGCTGTCAGGTAATTGCATTTTTATATAGCAGATACATTTGGAAGCTTTCTATATGAAGTTTAAACTCTTAGTTTAAATTGAGGATCAGCAAATTATTTTCCTATGAAACTTACCTTACTTTTAATTCTGCAAAATGACAAGAATCCTTGTGGGTCTTGAGCCACGAGTAGTTTACAGACAATTCAAATGTAGATCCCACCTGGGAATCGACATCTTGGAAGGTTCCAGGGGGCTGTGGCAGCACAGAGGGGGCTGCTGGGCAACATGGGCCATGTCCAGTGGGAGACGTGAGGCCCAAGGGACTGCTGGGCTGCTCCGGAGCTCGGCACTCCCAGCCCCGCTGGCAGCACTGCGTGGGTCCTTGGGACTCTGTGCTTGTCCCTCCCCAACAACCATTGCCAGAACTGCCTCTGCAGCTTTCCAGAATACTTGTTTTAGAGCTCCTGGCTATATGAATGAATATTTTAATACAGGGGAATGGGAAGAAAGGCCTTCAGTTTATCTGATTGTTTTGATAAAACTATATATTCTCTGTTAGTTGTCTGCTCCAAATATAAAATAGTTTGGAATTGCTCTCCTCCATGTACTGCATTATTTATACGTGTATGTATTTATATTTAGACAGATGACCATGGAAATGGTTGAACAGGATGACAGTGCAGTGGATTCTATGACAGACAGAAATGCTGGTCACCTTCAGAATCAGCCAAGCCGAAGTCAGATTTCCTCAGGATCTGAGGTAAGCTGAAATGTGGAAAGTTGAGAAGAATCAGTAAAGTGATATTCAGAGCTGCTATGATTTTTTAATTACCAATTTGTATGCCATTCTCATGTTTTATAAGTCTTGCTATTAAATAGGGAAAATACAGCAAAGGTATATTGGAAACTATGTCTGCAGTAGTTAACAAGGTACCAGTATAACATCAGGTCTGTAAAAAGGTAACACTTTGAGGAGGTCAGTATTTTGATAGTAGAGTGATTGGTAGACATGTGGGTTTTCTTCTTTCACTTTTACAATATGATTGTTACAGAGATGGGAAGAGGGTCTTAAAGAATTGAGGTGGCTGCAACATCAAACATATCTAAAACGTGTATCTCGAAGATGTGTTGTATAACAAAAACGAAAATGTGAATAAAACCAACCATGCTTTTCTCCTAGTTGCGGTTTTTGTACAGAACATATCTAACTGCAAGTAGTTTTTTAATGTATCCCATGACAGTGTCTGGAGTTCTAAAAACACACTTCACATGTTTTGTATGGTTGCTCTGCCTGGATTATTCTTTGGTAGTTAATGGACAAGAGATTATATAGTAACAATTCTCAAACCTTAAAAATATATACATGTTAAAATATGAAACATTTGACCCTTGAAAGAGATAAGGCTCTTGACCTTACTAAGATTTGTAGCTTCAGAAAACTGTATAGACCAGTTAGAAGGATCTTCAAAACCCCTTTGTGAAATAAAGGGACTGATGTAAAAATACGTCTTACAGAATTTATTCACTGGTAAGATTTGTTGCCATGTGTTTGGTATGTTAGATACTTGATTTGCATTATAGGTCTGTTTTAAAAACCGAAGGCAGCTGCTCTTTTTCTCACATCTTCAGGCACAAAACCTGCAAAACATTTATGAACGTTTTTTTCTTGGTTTTAATACGTGCAGCATTGGGAATATTGTTTGTTGTGTTTTTCCTTTTTTTTTGTCTTAAGAATGGAGCATGAAACCAGGAATTTTGTTTGGGTTGTTCAGTTGATGTCATCCCCTCATTTCTTCTTTCTTTAGTATAGTTCGAACTTTATTCATTAAACTTCATAGGATGATTTATATGTAAAATCTGTTGGCTTGTGCAGTAGTCTCTGAGGAAGATACCTGTGAATTCTGTCACTTGGGATTTTTAATGTTGATCTAGAGACAAAGCTGTCACTAATGCTGTGGGAGAGCTTCTGCTGGGTCCCCAGGGAAAAGCGCTGTTTAAGTTTGCCTGCGTTTAATGCACGAATACTGTGTGTGAAGGGTTAGCCATCTGGGTATGGGCCTCACCTCTTTCAGTTAAAACCAATAACTCTGAAGTATTGATGAATTTAGTTCAGTTAGCACTAAACCAAAACATGTATTTGAGTTTGAAGGCTGAGGATAACAATTTGGAGTTGACCTCTGCAGTCCCTTTTTTGGTCAGACAGCCCAGAGAGCTGTCCTGGACCTGTCAGGGCTGCTTGGTGCACGGAGCTGGAGCCGACATCCCTCCCATGGTGTTTGTAGAGAAGCTGTTGGTGCCACTGATGAAGAGCAGAGCTGAGAGGGCTGCGGGGACAGGTCTGTCCCCTCGGCCGCCAGGCAGTGCCCAGAGCCTGCTCTGTCGCACGGTTTGCTTGGGTAAAACAGCCCTGGGCAGGACACTTGATGGCGACAGGCCCTGTCGTGACATTCCTTCGGCTTAACAGGAGTAGGATTTCCTTAGTTTATGTTCCTACCTGGCAGGCTTGGAAGGTGAGGTGCTTTGTTGTGGCAAAAGTCAGGGGTTCATGTGAAGAGGTTCGTATGGGACACCTGCCTGGTTTTGCTGGTGGTACCAGATGGGAAACTTGGGGTGTTCCTGATGAATTCGTGTCTGTGCTGCTGGTCCAGTGTCTGTGTGTTTTGAGTGTCACAGAGGGCCACAGATCCCTTCTCCCTCTTTGGCCTCTGGAGGAGTGCAGTCAAGAGAAGACAGCCACTAAAAGAGACTGAAATGTATCTTGTGCCAATTTCCAATCATCTCTCCTACTAATTTTGTTGCAAACATGCAGAAGTAGAGGAAAGAATGACTTGATTCTCATCAAGAGCTAAAATGCCTGGTCACTGAAGCTGTGGGCTCCTTTTCAGACATCTCAGGAACAGGCATGGGGGAGTGGGGCTGATGTTTGGTATTTTAGCAAAATATTTGTTCTACCTGTTTTTTTTTCAGTCAGAAGTAAAACATTTTAATACACTATCTTTTAATACTCAATTTGTGGGTTTTGGTGTATTCACAAAGTATTGTAGAAGGGTCGAGTTTGGAAGGACCTTTTGGAATTATCTGGTCTGACCCCTCTGCACAAGCAGGGCCAGTGAGAGCAGGTTGTCAAGGACTGTGTCTACTTGGGTGGTAAATATCTCCAAGGATGGGGTCTCTAGAACCTTTCTGGGCTTCTGTGCCAGCAGGTGACTGCCCTTCCAGTAAAAAGATGGGGTATTATGTCCAGATGGAATTTAATGGTTTTGGTATGACTTTGACTGGAAAATGACTAGCAAAATGCTGAGGATACAACTACACTGGAGGTGGGCTTTTTTGGTTTGTTTTGGTTTTTTTTTTTGGTGTGGAATTCTGTTTTGGTTTGGGTTTTTTTGTGTGCCTGTTTGTTTTTCCTTCCTCTGAAGTTCAGGCTTTTTAAAGAAATACCCGCTATTTAGTTTTAAAAAGGTACAAGTTATTCCATAAGATGATAATCTCTTGAGTGCAGAGATTGTTTTGTGATGAAGCATTTTTAATGTGTCCCCTGTTGGGAGGCAGAGGAGACGTAAGAATGTCTGAGGTGGAGCACTATGGTATGATGGGGTAACCTACAATGCTAAGAAGGACCTACTATACGTTATTAGTAGGGAAAACACAGTGGTTGGAGTTTTTTTGTGGCTTGTATCATAGATACTGCTATATAGTCCTGCAATTTTTTGATGATGAAAGTAAAATTACTTATTCTTCAGAAGCAAAAATGAGTCAATTTGAAACTAGCAAAACATGAGGTGCATTTTTTGTCCATTAAAGGGTTATTTTTTTAATAAAATGACTTAATGTAGAATAGGATTGCATTTATAGTCAATTTCTTGCATCCTTCACTTTCAGCCAGTTAATGAATTGACATAGCCACCAAAAGAAATAAGTAAGAAAATATTAATTGGTAAAAGTCTTGGTCCTTTTCTTTAGAAGCTGTTGAAAATGTACAGAGCATCTGTAAAGAAGCTTTATGCTTTTGAGGGATGCTGTGAGGGAAGAGCAAAGGTGCAAGATGGAGAATTTCTCAACCTGTTGTGAGATGGGCTCCATGGGTTGTCTCACATGCACAGATCTATTGATACATATAGAGCTGTTCTTAAAAGGAAGTCAGTTTGTACTGGAGTATTCTGATAGTATTGATGATAGTCAAACTTAGAACAGTTACATTTTAAATGGTATTCAAAGAGAAATAAGGTGTTCCTTCTGCAGAAGGATTTCTAGAAGCCATACTGCATTTTGTGTTGTTGCCCTGTGCTCAGTTACACATAAATCTAAAAATGTAAGATGAATGTATTTCAGCCTTTTTCATGTTTAACAAAAATACTTTCAGTTGTGTTGTTTTCTTCTTTTTTTTAAATCCTACATCTTGATAATTCTTCTTTGATTCACTTTTTGTTGACTTTGTCATGTTGTCATATCAGTAGAGCTGTCTGCTGTCCTTGTTTGAGTTGACCTCTTGGTGCTGGCCCTGAGTTAGACATAAGTCAGGGTCTACAACATGTGAAGTGCTGTCAGAGAGAGCAGAGGGAGATTTTCAGGGCCTGGGGTGCAGAGCCATTGCAAGCTGGGACTGCACAGGTTTAACATTTCGGGGTGTTGTCTTGTGAGCTCCCAACATCAAACTATGTTAAATCTTGTAGATTGAGCCCTGTAGGAGTTTGCCAGACTGTTAAAAAATTGGCCTTAAAACCAGCCTGCCAAATGCCAAGTGCAGACCAATAAGAAAGGTGATGTTAGAAGATTAAACATGGATCTTTATCACCATTTGGTGCTTCCTTGAAGGGTATGCTGTCACCAAATGTCTGAAATCAGCCTAATCTTGTTTTCCTTAAAAGTATGTGCTTCTATTTTGACATCAGCTGTGGAATTGATCGAAAATTCCCTGTCTCCAGCTTTTCCCTCTAGAGGCTGATCAGTCCCCGAGTGTGCCAAGTCCTGGATGGGTTTGCCTTGACTTTTCCTCCTCCAGAATTGCAGTGTTTAGATCCTATAGCAGGGGCAGAAATCAGATGGACCTTTGTACTGCTTACTTTATACTGGCAGTGTGGAAGGTATGAGAGGTTGAAGGTGAACGTACCCTCTGTAGTACTGTGAGGGAAAAGCCGTCTGACCTTGTGTGAGAGAGTGTGCACATGTACAGAGTAACTGCTCAGATGGACAGTGCATCCTGAAGTCAGATAGCTGATGAGTAACCTCTCTCTCTGCAGGAGTTTGTGCCTTGGTATGAAGGTAGTGTGTGATCTTCTTTGCTGGCTGCTGTGCAAGAGAGAGCACTTACATTTTGAAGGACATGAAGTGTAGTACCATAGTGCTGTTGTGGATTGCGTGGTTGGTATTTGTTGAAGCGATTGCACTTTAGGAGCACAGAATCCATAGAATGTGTTAAGCTTCCCCTCACCCACTGTGTTCCTGAGTTGCTTCTGTGGATTGTTTTCAGTCGCTGTGCCAGACAGCCCTTGAAGTAATGACGATAAAGATAGCATTGCTCATCACTGATGTCAGAAAGGAATTTTTTTGCCAACTCTGTTTCAGTCAGCATTTACGCAGGAGAGCATCAAAAACTTCTCCTATTTCAGTTAACAGGGGAATATTCAGTTTGAAAACTGCCAAGGGGAATGTGAATTGAAATTGGTTTAATAATTTCTAATATTTATAAAAGTGATGCAGAATATGACATTTGAAAGATTTATAATGATACCATCTCCTCTTTGTTCAACCCAACCCCCCTTCATTTAATCTGCTGTCTGAATTACTGGGAACAAAACAATCTCTTCTGTGATACTGTAAATTTTAGTCCAAAAGAGTATTAGCTGAGTGTCGATGGTTCTTTTTTCTTCCAAGGTTACTCTAAATAAGCTTTTAAGTGAATGTAGTTTCTTACTCCTGAGTACTGGATTAGTTCCTGATTATGTGTGCCTGACCCAGTGTGTAGAAGAAGAAGCTCTTAAACTGTTCACTTTGTACTGTTTTGTGTGTGTTGTACTCAGAAAGTTCTTTCTGATACACAGAGTATTGTATCAAATTCTAACTCTTGCAAAGATAGCAGTAAGTCAAAAGGTTTAGTAAAATTTCCTTTATGGTGTTTTGGAAAGTTAGAGTTCTTTGTAAACATGTGGACTGCTCTGTGCTCTCTCCTTGAAGCTTGGGTGTGTCAGCTTTGCCATGAAATAGATTATACTCTTCAGATCTTTGAGACCTTCTGAAGCTCAATCCCAAATACCTATTTCTGATACATTTCTCATAACATTAATATTTATTCTGTAGATTGGAAGAAGGTTTGTATGTCCTATTTACATGCCATTTCATGCCATTTAAGGAATTTTTTCCATTTTAGGGTTATAAATGCCCTCAATTGTTCTATTTCCTGAAAAGCTGTCCAGGTTACTATAATAACGTTGAACACTTGCATAGTGAATGTTGGCAATATCCTGTCTCTGTTTCCTAAAAAAGGTGTTTTTTCAAGATAATTTGAACCAATATCACATCTTTTTGATAGTAGTGCATCTTAATAGGAGTTAAAATATTTCTCTTGCTTGAAGAAAGAGTATTTCCCAGGCAAGAAGTGGCTTATGGATCAGGAACAAAAACTTCTTTCATAGTTGAAAATAAACCCCTCTTCAGTGTAAATACAGAAAAACTACAAAACTTTAACTTTTTTTAATACTCTGCATTTATCATGGGGTTTTTTTTCTGTCCTCTCATCACACATCACAGTCCACAACTTCCTTGTGAGGGGAAGAAGAGGGCCAGGCACTGTTCTCTTTTCTCTGATGACCAGTGACAGGCCCCAAGGGAATGGCCTGAAGTTGAGCCAGGGGCAGTTTAGGTTGGATATTGGAAAAAGTTTCTTCACCCAGAGGTGGTGTTGGGCACTGGAACAGACTCCCCAGGGAAGAGCTCACAGCACCAAGCCTGGCAGAGCTCAAGAAGCATTTGAGTGGTACTCTCAGGCACGTGACGTGTCTCTTGGGGATGGTCCATGTGGGTCCCTTCCAACTTGGCATATTCTGTGATCTACATTTTTGCTTTACTGATCCAGATACGTTTTGGGGCTGGGTACAAAGCTAGGAAGGAAATAATAGCAGAATTTTATATATGAGACTGGGCTTGTTGTTGGATGTGCAGATTCTAGAAATGACTTTTCAGTGCATGTTTACTTTAAAAAACACAGGGTTTTTTTAATCATATGGTTTATGCTTGTCATTCTCTTCTGAGTTTCGAGATGTTTCATCACACAGCACTTGAGATCAGTTGTAGTTGTTTTCCTTTTGCATCAGTAATTGTCCTTCTTAGTAGACTTAACAGTAACAGCAGAAATACTCAACTATTTCTTAGCCCGTAAGAGTTAAGCAGTTTCTTAACCCGTTCATCCTCAGCACTGAGGGTTGGGAGCCAAAGGCTGGGGAAAGCTGTGTGTCCTCTAAAATGTCATCAGAAAAGAGGACCAGATTATTCCTAAGCAGAACATTCTCTTCAGCCTTGCTAGGCTTAAAGAAGATTCAGCTGTTCTTTATTTTTGTTGGTGTTTTGAAGCCCTGATACACTCCCAACTCTGTTTTTCTTGATATATAAATACATATAACCCAAAAGTTCATTAAACTAAATCAACTTACAAATCCTTTTACTGCTTTATTTAACAGGATGTTTTTTCACTATCTGAGAAATTCTCATTTCTTGAGACATCGATCTGAGAAGCACAACTGAAGCAGTTCTAGATTTTTTTTTCCCCTTTTTAAGAGCGTTATACCCATTATGTTGTTGCAGCAACATACCACTTCAGTGAATGCCTATTTTTTGTTACATTTTTAGTTTCTTCCTAACTTTCATGCTAGCAACAGAACATTTGGCATGTGATGGCCTAGGGTTGGTGTTTTGGTTTTTTTTTTCAATTGAAAACATGTCTTTAGAGTTAAAAAAAAAAGAAGAAAGAGTTGCAATTTATTAGAGAGCCGTTTTCAGCTTTCCATACTGTTTGGAAAGGTACACATCAAACTTCTACTACTAAAACTTGTTTATTTTTGTGTGTGATAATTATACACATCTAAGCTATTTTAGATATGGCAACAAAATCAGTTTGTTTTAATGTCACTTCTAAAAGCATTTGCTGAAGTCTTAAGGCATGTTACTTAAACGTGATGATTGTAATTTTTGCAGGTTTCTGTAGCTGCTTCAAGTGCTGGAAGAGGATCTCCAGCTGTAACTCTAGTGCAGTTGCCTTCTGGTCAAACTGTTCATGTCCAGGGTGTCATTCAAGCCACACAGCCCTCAGTCATTCAGTCACCCCACATGCAAGCTGTTCAGGTTAGCTCTTTTATTGTTACATTTTCATGAATATTTGGTACCTCATAACTCTTTTCCCAACCCATCATCAGTTTCTTTTCATTCCTACCGGTGCTGCAGGATTTACTCATATGGCACAGGAAACAGCGGAGGGAAAGGGGACAAACATCCATAGCAGCTCTACAAGCATTGTGTAGCAACTCCTTAATGATTCCTGTTTATCTTTTAAAAAATGGTGTCTTGGAACTCTGCACTTATGCAACAGCAAATTTGTGTAATAAAATAGTCTTTCTTTAGTGTATCTTGCAGTTTTTCTGTTTTGTTAAGTTCTACAAACATGTTTCTAATGAGGCTATGAAGTCATACATTTTCAAGTATCTCTTATTTTATTTTTGCAAAGAGTGTGGATGTGATGAAACTAAACATACAGTCAAGTGGTTCCTTGTTTGTAGCAAGCGCTGTTAGAGCATCAAGTATTGCTTTTTTGTGGATGTGGATACGTAGACACCATAAATACAGGTGGCCTGAAAATAAACATTTATGTGACAAATGGTCACATGATTCAAGTTGCTGGTATTGGACAACAGGGACCAGTATAAAATGCATAAGACTTTTCAGAGTTTTTATATAGTGAAAAAGACTAGAGAGAATGAATTTACAGTGTTTTGGAAATGACTCAGCCTTCCATTGGTGTTTTTCTTGTAGCTAGGAAGGCCTTTGCTTTAGTTTTATTAAATTCTGATTGGGAAATATCAATTCTATTTGCAAAAAGCAATTGGGTGGACATCTCTGGTAAGAGACACAAGACACTGTTAGTGGGAACTGTTTTACTTGTGACCATTGACATCATTTAACTTTAATACGTTGCAGTCTTCTTGAGAAGCTGTCTTCAATGTTAGAGACTTCTTAGTTGCTTTCAAATATGATAAATAAAAAGACATATGTAAGTATTATTTATATTAGAGAAAAGGAATAAAACCTTGGCCAACTTTGATCAGTAGGTGTAGATGATGGAATCTTGTAAGGTTTTGAAATTCTAGATTACTATTGAAAGAGGTGCAGTAGATGTCAAGAGACTTGGGTTTCATCAAACTTTATGTCAAATCAGAGTATTCAAAGTAATTACTTTTTTTAATTGGAATTCTTTCTAACTGTAATTTACCAAAGTAACCTTTATTTGATAAGCATATTAGTCATTCCCAGTTTCTGTTACTGCTTTTCTTCAGATCAGTATAGTCAGTATATGCATGCAAAGGTAGAGGACTTTCTTCAAAGTCCACATGGAGCAATTTCTCAGGAATCTCTTGCCAGCTGCTGCTGTGTTGTCTTAGTGGAGTGGAAGTCAACTATTTCTGTCTGTCTTTCCTTTCACAAAGGAGTAGAAACAACAAAGTTTTGTCTCAATTAATACTGACTAGTTAGTTCCAGGTTCTTTCTTTGGTTTCATTTGAGTGTGCTAATGGCAAATGAAATGACTCCAGAAGAAGGGCTTGAAGGTTCTGTAAGGACTCAATTACTGAGCTTGTTCAGCCCTTCTGTGTTGCTCTTCACTGCTTTATCCTGCCACCTGGCATTTCCTCCAGATCACTTGGCTTTAACTTGGGATCTCCTCTCTGCCAGACAATGGGAAACTTAGGAGATTGTATCAGTTTAATTAAAAAAAAGTGTGCAAAAGTTTGATGTTGGAGCTTGTGTGACCTCTCCCTCAAACATCTGCAGCTCCCAGCCGGAAGGTGTTCAAAATTTTTTCTCGTAGTGCTGTTGTGTTTTGGATGAAAAAAATGCTTATCTATGTAGTATTCCTTATTGTTTTATTTGTAGGAAGATTGGAAATTCAGATTGTTATTTGACTTACTGCTTGCTCCTCCTATAGTGTATTAGGTCTTGGCAGACTAACGTGAGTTTGAAGTTAAATTTGTTCCAACGCAGATAAAGTTGAAGTAGGTAAAGTTGAAGTCTGAATGATGTCCAGGAACAAATGACAATGGTTTCTGTTTGTTAACATTGTGGGCGTGGTTGCTTGCTGTTATAGTCATCTGAAATGTTAATTTTCATCATGACAAAGAGAGAAATTAAAACTTCTGAAATTTCTTGCAGAAAACATCCCATTCCACATTAAAATGCTTAAATCATCTCGTGATTTCTTTACCTTCTTCCCAAAGTGTGACTGTTCCCCACTTCCTCAGCCAATTTCACAAACTAGGAAGGGCTACTGAATACCCTTAGTGGAATGTGAAGGTTGAAAAGCAACTAAGGTCTTGTTTTTCTGCTGTTTGTACTGAGACAAGTAGGTTATTTATTACCTCCCACTCCCAAGCAGAATGAAAATTCTATTTTGGGTTAAGATGCCCAGGCTCTTGGCTGTGCAATACTGGCTTAGTTTGGAAGGATTATGCCAGAGGCTTGAAGGTCGATCCATAAGCAGATTGCTGAAGGGCACACTGGGAGGGAAATGCCTTTCGGGACCTCACTCTGCCTCTCAGCATTGGTCCATCCTGCAAAAGGAGGAATGCAAACTTCTTAAAGTGCCTGTATCTCTGCCAGTCAGCTTTGATGTCTGGCTTGGAGCTGCACATCTGTACACGTGCAGAAATACCTCTCTCCTTGTGGGTGGCAGACACAGAGTGATTCGATGATGTTTGCTGCATCTTACCCAGCAAAATGAGGCAACATTAAATATTTTTACACAGGATTGGAATGTGATGAAATGAAGAAGAGACAATTTTATTCTGCAATAATCTATAGTTCCTTCAAGATGTAGTTCTACAGGTTTAAGTTGAGGTGACTCATGCCTGTAGATTTCCAGAACCTTCCAGATGCTCATTTTCTGTTGAGGTCGGGCAGGTTTTGTTTCTAACACTGAGCACTGAGGCCTGGCAGATGTGTTAATTCTAGAGCTCTTCCTTGACTTCACTGAGCTGCTTCTGCTCCCAGGTCAAACAGTTGAGCCTTCTGGTTACACCATGTTTGTTCAGTGCTTCACACAGTGCTTAGTCTGAAACTGCAGTCTGGTCTGTCTTTATGTGAAGAGGTTTTTTTTATCACACCGTTTCAGTTTGGAAATCTTAACACATTGATAGTTCCGAGCAGTGAAATGAATCCAAGAAAACAGTGTGTTTTCCTTGTTCAATAATGACTTTTGGTTCTGTGTAATCATAGAGTTGATGGTCAAAAGTGTCATTCAGCCACAGGCCCTAATGTTGTCTTGTCATTTTAAGAGGAGAACGTGTGAGAATACTAATACTAAAGGTCTGAGAAAATGAGACGTTGTGGACGTGTCAGACATTTCCAAAGCTCACACAGCATTGCTAAGCAATGTCTTTGTATTTATGCATATGTGTTAGTAAGTGTAATAAATGTGTACATTTAAATAAAGTTATTTTCTAAATAGCTTTGATGTGGTGTGGAGAGACTTATTTATATTGTATACTATGATTTAAGGCACATGAGTGAAATACTCTGTTTCAAATGTTTGACTTCACTTTAAAAGCTAATTGAATTGTACAATGTTTTTATATTTTAAAAAGTCTGTCTTCAGTACTTTTTTAAGTGTCAGTCACAAAACCCCCAACCTGGATTATTTTGACTTTTTTCTTTTTCAAATGGAAGATGTCATCTCACTATCTATGTCTGGCTAACCTCATAATTTGTTATTTGCTTTGGAAAAAAGTCTAAAATCACATGATTAGTGATAAATAACTGAATAAATTTCCCATATGCAAACATGGAAGGAATTTTTTAAAATAGTATTTTACTCTATTGCTATCTTCTTTTTTTTTTTTTTAATGAAGTTATGAATTTCAGGAACTTTGCTATTACAGGTAGCATCGATTGCAGATGAAGCTGCAGTATCAGAAGTGATAATTGATTCTCAAAAACGTAGGGAAATACTTTCCAGAAGGCCTTCATACCGGTAAGAACTCTTATTTTCGTTTTGCTGGTTTTAAAGGCAGCTTATATATTACAGCAAAACCGTCTGATAAAAGCCAGTTATTTAGGTTTTTATGGATATGGGTTTTCAAATACATATAATTACTTATATTCTTTTTTAGAAAAATTTTGAATGAACTCTCATCCGATGCTCCCGCAGTAGCGAAGATTGAAGAGGAGAAGTCGGAAGATGAAGGAACGCCCTCTGGTATTTCTGCCATGGCCATGCCAACCAGCCTGTATCATACTAACACAGGGCAATACCGTATGTTTGCACGTGTACTATGTGATGTTGCAGAACATACATAGCACAAATTTCTTTCTAAAATTAGTTCCATAATGAAATAGGGATGTTGGATTTTGATGAAGAAGAATAAGAGCTTTTGTATTTCTAAATAATTTCAATTATTATATTTATTTTTTCTTAACATGGTCATTATGGACTTTCAGTCTGTTTCTTGAAATGTTTGTTGGTTGGTAGATTTAGTTCTTCTAGTGCTTCTGTGCATTAAAATGTGGAGGTGAAGCTCAGGTGAAATGAAAAGATGTTGACACTTTCATGTGAATGTTCAGTGTTGTAAATCATTGCTGTTTCAGATTCCTGGGATTTGCTATGTACTAGTGCTATTATATGAAATGACAGACTTTTTTGAAATGTAAGGTTGGAGCATGAAATTATTTGTTAACTTTCAATTTTTGTTCTTAAAAGAACTATGTCTCTTTGTCTCCAGTTGTCACGTACGAACACTTTACCTGCAGAATTAACCTAAACTGGAGTTTCCAACATTTGATACTTCATCCAAATGCAAGTTAAAAGTTAGAGTCACAATTGTGTTCTGTAGATTCGGGGTTTTTTATATTTTGATTCCTGTATTTATGGTAAAAGTGTTGCATAATCTCCTCTCTGTGGCTTCTTTTGCTTAATCAAATTTCATCTAAGGGATAACTATATAATAACTTTCTTTTTTCAATTATGTGTTTGGTAAATCTTCACCCCTGCTGTTCATAGGGTTTTTTCATGTCCGTTCATAAATAAGACACACTAAAGTGCAGGTATTTTTCCTTTTATATAATGACAGGAAGATTGCATGAAAAATGTTGTGGGGGTTTTTCCTGAAACGAGAGAACAGAGGAAATCTGTTAAAACGTTGCAGTGGCATATAAAAGACGAAAGAATGGCTCTCTAGTTGTATTCTAGTCACCCTTAGGGTTCTTCAGTTATTTTTATTTTATGCAACTAAACTAATTATTAACTCTGAGAAGGCAGAATTTGCCTATACTATTATTTATCCTTTCAGCATAGAGAAGTAATTTTGCTTGTGCTCCTAGGATTTTTTTTTTACCCTTTCTATAAGCTACAGACATAGATAAATGTTTGCTTTATGATGTCCAGCGTCTGAAGTATACTTTTCTCTGGACTTATGGTCTTGCTTAGTTACAGTTATCCAGTACAGAATCTGGCAGGTATTTATGACCAAATTAAATTATTTTTTTCAATTTTTGAATAATATATTTTGTTTTCCTTCCATTTAACTAAAAAAAATAATTTGCCATTTCAAGACTTAAAAAGAAGCACTATAGCATCTATAATACTATTATCTAGTGAGCTTGCAAACCTTTGGGATTTCTAAAAAATTTTAGAGTTGGTGTTTCTTAATCGTAGTTTCCCCTAGGAAACCAGAGTTGTACTTTGACTAGCAATGTCTTGCGGCAGGTGATTCTTGGTAGAGTATATTTTCATTTGAACACAGCTATCCCTGTCCAGCTGTAATAGGGTTAGGGAAGTGTATAAATAAATAATGAAATTCACTGTTTTTATTTTCTTACTCAGTCAGATGTTTATTTGTGAAAATTAGGCAACAGAGAGCAACACCAACAACGTGCTTGAACAGCAGAATCTGCAAAAATTTACTTAAATCTCATTTCTCTTAATTTAAACTTGGCTATAAGCCAAGCTTGGAAGATTTCTGGGTTTTGCTGCTTTTAATTTGAGTAAGTTATAGCCTAAAAGATGTCCTGTATTATTTAAGGTTCTCATTATAATGAGGCATTGCTTCAGGATGCAATGTGAGCCTTCATGGACTCTTGATTCGGGCTCAAAAACTTTGTTTTGAGAGCTTTGTTTTCCTGGAAATGTTTTTTTTTACCCAATCTATTTGTTTCTTAATTTGGTTTTTGTTTTTTTGGTTTTTTTTAGTTCATCTTTGTAAGTTCACCCGTCCTTTGCTTCAATGAAGTCTGTGTGTTCTAATTCTGGTTAGAAACAATTGGTACCAGGTGGTAGCAAGGATGGTCATTTCCTTGTAATAGAGCAGGTCCTAATTTGGAATTTACCAAAGAGCTTAACTGTTGGGTTCTTGTCCTTACATGTATAAAGCACAGATCTGAGTGTTTCTGAGCTGTCCTGTTGTCTGCCTGTGATCCTCAGGAACTGCTGTTAGCTAAAACAAGGAACACTGTGTAGGAATGCAGGAACTCGTGTGTTGATACTGAACTGGATATGATGCAGGTCACTACATGTATCTACGTCTCCTGTCAAGAGCTCTTTACTTCTGCCTATCATGTTTGTGCCTGAGTGCTCCCCTCTTCCTGGCAGCACTGTGTGCACAGGCTCTCTGTGCAGGCACCCAGCAGTTTATGCATTAAGCTCTATAGTGTCCATGGCAATGAAGGACTGATCCTGCACTGTCACTGTGGACACCTGTACTGTGCCCAGCTCGAGAGGAGATGCCATGTGTTACTACATTTGCTGGTTTCTTATTTTCTCTCTTGTTGTCTCTATTCTTGCCTCGGAAAGGCACTTTAGCTGAAAAGATAGTTTTGACTGTATGTTGGTGTCTGGATGTCTGGGATGACTATTTTTGGAAGAACTTGATAAGTAAATTTTTCTGGAAAATGTGTATTTTTTCTATTAGCAGCAGTGATGGCTCTTCTCCATTTACTTTTTAGCAGCCAAAATGGGACGTTTCCATGGTTTCCAAATACCTTTTTTCCTTAAAGCTTCTTGGCTTTGGCTTATGGAAGCAGACAGACTGACAGGCATGACCAGATAAAATATCTTTGCCAGTTACCTCATTAACATATGTGTTATCTTTCTGGCAGGGGAGTGAGTGGTTTTGCACCAGGCACTCTTTTGTAGGAGCCTTGTTCCCTCAGCTGGCTACAAGCCTACTGTGTTGGCTACAGTTCTGTCATGTTGGTTATTTAATACTGGGAAAAAATTTGTTTCCTCACCTGTTGTGGTGGTCTAATGTGCAAGAATGTTTTGTTCAGTTGGAGCATGTGAAATCAGCCTCCCCACCTCCCTGCCTACTTGTGCATATCATGATGATCAGACTGAAAAGATGCAGGGGAAGTGAAAATTATTAGTTCTTTTGCCATCTGTTTGGGTTGCTTGCTGTCTTCGTTTTAACAATTGGAGAATTAAGAAATCTTTTGGAAAAGACCAACTTTAGTTCCTTTTCCTGTTTTGGAAGGGAGGGAAAGTCCTGATTTTTTTTTTTTCCTGGTTTAGAGCTGTTGATCATGATCAGAGTGTGGTATTAGTATTGTATTCCGTCCTAGCTAGAGGAGAAGATGCCACTTATATATCTATCCACCTGCAGGGACTGTCCAGGAAAGTCCTATGGTCTTTGTAGAAAGCCCAGTTATCAGTAGAGCTCCAGCACAACCAAACGTGTTGGGATCAGGACAGTGAATGAGGGGACCAGCAGTGTGTGGTTCTGGGAATATGGCAGGACTGATAGTCCTGTAGAGGGACTGTTACTGGAGTTAATTCCCTTTTGTTTAGAAAATCCTGGATTGTGATCTGGGTTGTGAATGAATAATTGCAGGACTGTTGTGACATAATTGTTTACCCAGACTCACTGTGGAGCCAAGAGCTTTGTGTCATTCTGTGCTGATGTTTTACTGCTTATGAAGCCAAACTGACTGGGTTTTATGTGGTATAGTTCTGTAATGGTTTATAGATACTATTTTTGGTGTAACTCTTGAGAGGCAGAATTTGGCTCTGTATAACTTTTCTGGGAGGTAGAGTTGACAAATCCTGCTGCTCTTGTCCCCTGGATCTTGTGGAGAACAGATGTATTTATCTTGCTTCTCTCTCTTTCGTCCTGCCCCAAAATGGGGCACTTTCTGCTTTGGAGGCCAGACCAAAACAACATCTTGCTTTCTTTACACTGTCACCCCCTTCCCCTCCTCCTCAGTGCCTTATGGAGCCTGTGTGCAGTACCCAGCTATTTCCTGCATTACGTGTTCCCCATTCCAAGGGCAGGACTGGAGGTCCATGCTCAACCCTGTTTCAGTATTACAGATAGGGCTCTGAACTTCATTTGGCATGGGAGGAATTCCACATTTTGCCCAAAAAGAAGCTAATTTAGCTACTGGGATTTGGCAGTCTCAGTGCACTTTGAAATGTTTACATCTGCAGTTGCTCTTTCAAGATGGCCTACTGTTAAAACAGAACATTTGAAATCTGGTATCTCTAGAATTCACGTAAATCAGATAGACCAAGCTGGACCTTCAAGAAAGTCATCAAATACTGTGAGTCTGACAGTGAATTCAGAGGTAGTTGACAAGCCTGAATCTGTACTTATGTCTGACTTTTGTAGTACCTCAGATCACTTTAAATACCTTTTATGGGAGAAAGGAGTTTGTTACTTCTTGGGAATTGGGCTCTCAGCTAAAAGTTTTAGGATTGTTTTAATTAACATAAGAGACATGGATCTGGCTGGTGGACCACTTTGGTAGATAAGGAATTGGCTGGATAGTCACACTTTGACATAATTAAGGTGGACCCATGCAAACCCCAGGAAGTTCAAGGCCCAAGTGCAGGTTCTGCGTGTGGGTCAGGGCAATCCTAAACATGGATACAAGCTGGGCAAGGAATAGACTGAGAGCAGCTTTGCCATGAAGGACTTGGTTGTGCTGGTGGATGAAAAACTGAGTATGAGCCAGCCATGTGCACTTGCAGCCCAGGAGCCAATCATATCCTGAGCTGCATCAAAAGCAGCTTGGCCGGCAGGTCAAGAGAGGTGATTCTCCCCCTCTGCATCCAGCTCTGGGGTGCCCAGCACAAGACAGATGTGGACCTGCTTGAGCAGATCCAGAGGAGGGCCATGCCCATGATCAGGGGCTGGAGGTCTTCCCTATAAAGACAGGCTGAGAGAGTTGGGAGGCTCTAGGGAGACGTTGCAGTGGCCTTCCAGTACTTAGAGGGCCTGCAGGAAAGATGGGGAGGGAAGGGACTC